>JAPEIP010000002.1:80072813-80166182 GCA_026120095.1 Capsicum chinense
CCTCATCTGACTACTATTGAGAGTACTGAGCTATCTTTAAATCATTTATAGGATATAGCTCATACTTGGTTTAAGTAGTGAAAGTCAAAAAGGGAAGATGATGCAGGACATATAGAATGGGATAACTTTTTCACTGCATTCTTTGAGAGGTTCTTTCCCCTAGAGCTGAGAGAATCTAAGGTGTTAGAATTCATCAAGCTCAGGTAGGTCACCATGATGGTGGAAGAGTATTCTCTTAAGTTTACTCAATTAGCCAGATATGCTCCTCATGTGGTTGCAGAAAATAGGGCCAAGATGAGTAATTTTGTCTCAGGGGTGAATGATAGCATGGTTAATGAGTGTAAATCCGCCATGCTGAATAGTGACATGACTTTAGCTAGACTTATGCCCATGCTCAACAGATAGAGGAGCAAAATATTAAGGTAAAGGAAAAGCAGAATAAAAAGGCAAGGACAAGTAGTTTTAGCTTTGCTCAGTCTAAGTCAGGAGGAGGTAGCCATACTTAGTATAGTCATAAGCTTTCAGTCCAAGCACCTTCTTTAGCAAGTGCACTAGTGCCCAAGTTGGGGACTGACAGCCGTGATGGGTCCCCAGGCTCTGAGGCCCAGGGTAGTGAAAATAAGAGTCTTACCAATCTACTTTGTAAAAAGTGTGGTAAGAGTCACCTAGGTGTATGTTGAGTAGGCAGTGAGGTATTTTATAGATGTGGTAAGCCAGGCCACATGCTACGGGAATATAGAAGAAAGGCTCAGAAGGGAAAAGATTTGCGCCAGCAGGGCGTCTCTTCTAGGACCACTAGTGGTCAACATAAGAATAGGTTTTATGCTCTCTAGACTCGCCATGATCAAGAAAAATCCCCCAACATAGATTCGGGTATGTTATAGGTCCTTCATACTCATGATATACATTGTCAGACCTCTTTCAATCATTTTAGCTTAAGATTTTAAGCACGATTTATTCAGTCATGAATCGGTCCATGGATACCCTGTGCATCACCCCCAGTATGTTAGTAAGGTTAGCGTTCTTAGAGGGACATAGTGTCTCAAGGGGGAGATACCCCATTATTTCTCAACTCTCTCATGTCTTAAATTAAGTTTCTCTCCACATAAGGAATCTAGTTTAGGATAAAAGGTAATCATAAATTAACCCTCAAAGTCCCAACCTCAGCTATAGGGCAAGTATTCAGAGGCTCAGTTCAGTTCATAAAATTCAATTTATATGTCATGGTTCCATCTTAGACATGTTTTCAGGTTACCATTCATGGATACTTCTAGCATAATCATGGGGTCATCTGTACTTTTCAGTCATATAACAGTTTTCTTAAACTTACTCATTTGCCTGTTCAAATTACCATTACAAACTTGGTATTCAGTTCATGCTAAGATCCCCATTACAAACTTGGTACTAAGTACCCTTTCATATTCATTCATGCATTCATATATCTGTTTGGTCAGTTAGCAATTATGAATCAGACATGCATTCTCACTTCGGGAAATTCAGTTCATCAGAATATTCAGTCATGTATTCATGAGTCAATTAATAGTCATGCATCATCTATGCATGTTTAGTATGTTATATTGAGATCTTCAGTCATGTCAGTCATGTGATCATGTTTCAGTTATTCATGTTCAGTATGTATGATATTTTATGTTCTTCCCCTCACTCTCAGTCTCATTAGAGGATGAATGTTCTCAAGGGGGAAATATTGTAATAACCGTACTTCTCCTAGCTTTAAATTTTTTACCAAGAATGTTAGAAGCTTTCTTTGAAATATGAATCCACTTTTGTACATGTGTTATTTTTAATATTTTCACTTTTTGTAATGTGGTAAATTTAATAAGCCTTCTATCGAAACCATATTCGCCCAAATCTGACACCCGGGTTGAGAGTTAGATCCTTTTTAGTGATACAATATATCAAATGGGAATTGTCAATTTCCAGTGTTGCTCAGCGATAGTGGCGCATTGTGCCAAACTTCTAGGCTGTAGACAAGGTGGCAACGCGATAGCTTTACATCGTGCCACCATGCAATTTTCCATTTGTCCCTTTCTAGTGACTTGACGCGTTATTGGCACGTCGCGCCAAGGATAAAAATCAAGAAATTTTCTCAGAAATTAAATACATGTCCTAGGGTTAAAAGAGTCAATTTCCAAGCTGATATAAGCCTTATAACACGAAATTTGGCCGTAATACAGTAACTTATACATAATTACCCTCAAAAACTTTCAAGAACAAGCCCTAGGATTTTCATAGAAAGTTCAATTCAAAGGATATTCACCGTCAAATTTCAAGAGTCTCTCCATCGATCTTCTTAGAATAACAAGCTAAGGTATGCATAGTGTTTATTCATGGACTCCTTTCGTCCATGAATCCCAACAATCTCTTTTCTAAGTTTAATTTTATTGATTTCTTTATGAATATCATGTTGGGTTTGTTTTGCTTATGTTGGGAACGATCAATTGAATTCATATCCATGTTGGGTGATAAATTTTATGTGGAATTGGTTTGTATAAATATATATTCATCTGACCATATGAATAAACCCTAGATGATAAAATTAGATATGAATCATGATCATTAAATATTGTATAATGTTGACTACATGTGCTATGCCTACCATGTGTTTGATTAAATACATAGATGTAGGAATAATGCCTAACTAGTATGATATCATGAAATGCCCATGTATGTACAATCTTATGCATATCACATGTTTGGTGACGTACTTCAATATATGTATTATGAATTATGTCGGTCATGTGTTCAAGTAAGCCATGCTATGTTAGTTTCTTCTCATAGAGTCCTGGGGGTACTTGTACCTGAACATTTAGCTATATGCCTAGAGCCATGTCATGTTTTCACGATCACCTCAGTTAATCTATGATCCATAGAACTCAGTCAGTCATGTGACTTAGGAAATCTCAGAAATCTCAGTAGTTCAGTAATCTCAGTGATCTCGGTACTTAGTAATCTCAATAACCTCAATTTCCCAGTCAATCTCAGTGACTTCAGTATTCTTAGTCAGTCCTCAGAACTCAATACATTTTTTTATTCAATAGAGTTTATTAAATTCAATTTAGTTCTATTAAATAATACCATTAGAATTAGCTTAGTTTAGTTAATCTGCTCAATTCAGTAAATTAGTTTAGTGTCTTTCAGATGGGAGTAGGATTCATTCCGAGTGAGCCTAGGGATAGGGACTCACCCGCTAGATAGGAATGAGATCTCTAGGAAATCCCTAAATTTTAGAAATATGTAGCCAGCGTAGGTACGAGATATCACCCGTTAGATAGGACTGACATAGTCAGGGATCACGCGTTAGCATATTTAGATGTATAGGACTGATCCCAAGGGTCACCTTCTTGTTTAGGACTGATTGTACAACAGTTGCTTTACCAGTGGCACGGTACTGATACCCTTCCAGTAGGAGTTATAGGCTGGACCCCAGTTATCTTAGTATGGGGCATGTCGGTTAGATGAATACATCCCAAAGTTTCAATTACAGAATCAGGACTGTCTGATACAATCAATTCAGCTCAGTATTATAGATTTAGGACTGTCAGATATAGTCAATATCATTATAAATTGACCCCAAGATCACCGATAAGATAGGACTGATCTCAACTATGGTCAATCAGTATCTGTATCATCATATGTAGAGATCACCCGCTAGATAGGACTGATCACAAATTCAGTTACTCAAATACAGTATGGAACTCAGCTAGTTCCATTAAATTTAGGACTGTCAGATACAGTCACTCATGTTATCAGTTATATCAGTTATCAAAACTAATGTTATCAGTATTCTGCTTTAGGACTATTAGATATCTTCAATCAGACCTGTTTTTCATAATCAGAACTATTAAACACAATTATCCATGTATCAGTAACATAATATCAGTCCCTCAGTATTCAGTAATATAGTATCAGTTTCTCACTCATCAGTGACTCAGATATCAATGTTAGTAGACTTTATAGTCAGAACACAGTATTCAGTCCTATCATGATCTCACTTACAGTTATGTATGGATGTATGTATTATCACATTCATGTTAGTCAGTCAGTTAGTATTGTTCATACATATGAACCTATTGCATTTATACTACCTCACTTTCATACTAGTATATTCAAAGTACTAACGTATTTGCTCTATGGTGTGTTATACTATAGGTTTAGAAGCACGATCTCCAGAGCATCAGTAATATCCTGGTTTAGCAGCTAGAGTCAAATATGAGTCCTCATCCTTTGAGTACATGATGATTATATTACTATTTTTGTTTTTAGTTTATTTTAATAAATGGAGTTAGTTGGGGACATATTCTATCAACTCCTTATTCAGTTCAATTTAGAGGCTTTCAGACTATAGCATGTCAGATAGTTATTTCAAATTTGCTTTGATATTATTATACTATTTTTAAATATTATTTTATTAGGTGTTTATCTAGTTTGAACCTTATGGCCTTTCTGTTCATGTTTCCATATTTATACAGTATATTATGCAGTGATTAGGTACAAATATTAGTCATGGGTTAGCCTGTGGTCCTTTTGGGTCATAGGCACCGTGTGGCATTTTGGGTACTAGATTCAGGGCGTTACAAACATAGTATCAAAGCCTAAGGTTCAACAATGTCCTAGGAAATGTGAAAAGCCACATTTGGTAGAGTTTTGTACATGCGTGTGTTGTGCACCACACTTATGTGCAGGAGGCTATGAGGTGTTTTAGGAATAATTTCCCTTCTTTCAATATTCATGTCGTGCCAGTGAGAATAGGATCAAAGTCAAACTCTTAGTCTGATTCATTTCTCCCTTTATTCTACACATCATGCATCCTAAAAGAAGAAATGGGAATTAGTCAGCCTCTCAGCTCGAAAAACCTTTGGGCGAACATGTTTCTCAGATGGATTTCAGGGCCGCGTTCAATACTCTTTATCTGTCAGTTGCTACTTATAATGAATGACTAACTATTATTTCAACCAACCTGATGGCCAATTTAACTGCAGCCAAGATTCGGGATTTCACCCGAATGAACCCACTATCCTTTCTTAGATCTAAGTTAGATAAGGACCCTCAAGAATTCCTAGATCTGATTTAGAAGGTGACTGACATGATGGGGATCACTACTGTTGAGAGTGCTAAGCTAGCTGCATATCAGTTGTAGGATGTGGCTCATACTTGGTTCAAGCAGTGGAAGTAAGAAAGGGAAGATAAAATAGGACCTATACAATGGGATGATTTTGTCACTGCATTTTTACAGAGGTTTTTTCCCATTGATTTGAGAGAAGCTAAGGTGTTAGAATTCATCAACCTCAGGCAGGGTACCATGATGGAGAAATAGTATTCTCTTAAAGTTACTTAATTAGCTAGATATTCTCCTTATGTGGTTGCATAAGAGGGCAAAGACAGGTATTTTCAGCTTTGCTCAGCCTAAGTCAGGAGGTGGTAGCCGTACTTAGTATAGTCATAAGCTTTCAGTACTAGCTCCATCTTCAGCTAATGCACCAGTACCTAAGTTCGGGAATAATAGTCTTGATGGGTCGCTAGGCTCCGAGTCCTAGGGTAGTGAGAACATGAGTTTTACCTATCCACTTTACGAAGAGTGTGGTAAGAATTACCTAGGTATATGTAGAGTAGGCAGTGAGTTATTTTATGGATGGGGTAAGCCAGGTCGCAGGCTGCGGGAATGTAGAGTAAGGGCTCAGAAGGGAAAAGATTTGTGCCAGCAGGGTATCACTTCTAGTACCTCGAGATCACCCACCAGATAGTACTGATCTCAAATATGGTCAATCAGTATCAGTATCATCAGATGTAGAGATCACCCACTAGATAGGACTGATCTCAGATTCAGTTTCTTAGATACAGTATGGAACTTATCTAGTTCATTTTATGCATTGGACACTCCTTAACAAAGTGTTCATGACTTCCACATATGTAACAAACTATCGTAGTGGCTTATTTTCTGCTACTTCTTCAACTTCTTTGAAACTGACCACCTTTCCTCATAGCCTTACCAATTTTTTTGAAAGGTAGGCAACACTAGGGTATTCTTTATTTGGCCCTGATCTTGGGGATTTTAAAGAAAGTGATTTCTCCCTTATTACCTCCATCTTCTTATGATCTTGTTGGTGTTAAAGTTTATAATTTTTCACACGGTGAATAGGGCTACAAGTAGCCCCAAGCTAATCCTTTAAGCCTATCACTTCTCATATTAACTCATTCAACAAGAAATATACAAAACACTGGCACTGTCATATCGATTGAAAGGAAATACGAAGGTAATTCTATATCCAAATGACCAAAAATTGGAAATCTCAACAAAACCACAGTCTGATAACTTGTCTAACAAAGCCTCTAATAATCCATGAACTCAAGAGACATTGAGACAGATCCCCAACTAAGTCAAACTAAACTGAAAGTAATAACATACACACTCTAATACAAAAATATCTGAAGATAGGTTCTCGAACCATGAGGACTCACCACTGTAGAAATATAGACGAAGGTACTTGGGAATCACTGGCGAGGCTGGCACTGAGCACCTCAACCTACATTATAATATAATATAACACATAGATATATATGTAGATCAGTACTTGGGAAAGTACTGAGTAAATGGGTCTGTATGCATTTACATTAAACAATATCAATACTCTTTAATCAAATCGCGCATGCAATTAGGAATGACTCACATGGCTTGAATAAGTCTAAAATGTAAAGCTCTTACATCATGTAGAATGAAACATGCAACACTAATCTCGTGAGTCATTATACTTGGGCTTTAAAATTTGTGCTCTCCTCTTATTCTCCTTAATCATAGGATGAAGGAAGCTTTAAACAATACTTTCACCACATGCATATGTCTCATGGAGAGTAAAACTTTTTTATTGCTCAAGAACTTATAACTCATTTGAACTCAAATACTTGGAACTCAGAATCATATGAATTTGGTTTAAAAACTGATGATCAACTCTGATTAGTAGAGAAAACTACTTTCTTCTTTTGAAAATACTCAAAAGCAATTCGTTCACTTTAGAAATATTCCATCTCAAAGATTTAGGGAAAATATTCCATCTCAATGCAAATTACTTTATTTTAGGGAGGTTCTCTTAACCGACATAAACCATGCAAGCTACATGGATTCCAACGTCTTGTCCTCCTAAGGAAGAAACCTCAGGTTGGGGAAAGACGTTATACTCTTGCCAAGGAGTATAACCTCAACTCAGTGATTACTTATCTCAGCCTCGAGCCTATTCATTTTGGCCTCAGGCCCAAAATCTCAAACCTATAGTGGCACGTAGTTCTGGGGTAAGAAACCATAGTAACTTACCCAACTTGGTGCTAAATACTACTCCCTTTAGTTTAACTCGCTCATCTTATGGAAATCCACTTTCAAAATAATCTCATGGTTCGTAAGAACCCAACAGTCAAATCTGTAATCTCATGTAGTAGAGTGGATTTCAAAACTCTATGACCATTAGGTCAAACCATTTATCATTAATATCAAAATACTTAAATCATGAGTGCTTATAGCACAATGGTTCATAAAAATACAAGTCTCAAGTAGGGCTTAATGACCCATAATTAATTCTAAAGTTAAAACTCATCATAATGTATAATAGATAGCATATAGATTCATAATTCATGTAGATATCTAGAAGTTACAACAATTTTTCTCAGAATATCAACATACTCATATACTTCAATTTCTAGAACATTAAAACTCTTAAATTCTCAAGGAGTCAAAACATAGGGTATAAACCCAGCTTCAATTTCTTAAGAAAACATGCAAAATTATGCTATTTGACTTTCAATTCATGGGAATGATGTGTGAGCTAATGCTAACATATTTGAGGCTTTTAACTAAGAATAATTGCAAAGTCTTAAGCAACTTTTGTTGTTTTTGATTGTTTTATGTTTAGTTTTGTAGTAGAAGCTAATATGATAGAGAACCAATAAGAATGGAAGCAAAGGAGTTAAAATTGGAAGGAAATAGAGGCAAAGTGTGGCTGACCACATTTGTGATAAGTCTTCAGCCCTATGATAAGCTAACAAGTTCATCTTCAGTCAAAGACAGAGAATTGGCCTAAGTTGAAAGCGATGGCGATATTTTATGATAGGCCGTCATGGAGCTAATAAGGCATCGAGAATGCCATCAGCATAAGGCAGCACATGAGAACTAAAGTAGAGCCTTGCCAATATTTTGTGATAGGTCGTCAAGGGGATGATAATTCATCAAGATTGTTATCAACGTTATGCAGCAAGTGACTAAAAGTATAAAGAAAGGTGACGACATATGTGATAAGTCGTTAACCTCCTGATAGGCTATAACAAATGTCGTCACCTAATCTAAGGGATTTCTAAATTCTATTAATTTGATTCCATAATTAAGGTGAACTATTTAAAGCCTTGTTTAGGGTTTTCTTAGGAGTTCGGCACATTGAGTTTTGAGAAATATACTTTGATATTTTCTCTTTACTTTTGGCTTGAGAAAGCAATTACTTTGAAGATATTATATTCATTATGTTGGGATTTTCTTTGTGATTTAATATGAGAATCTCTAGTTTATATTCATTTTGTGGTACGTTTATCTTTAAAAGAATGAATTCATCTAGTTGCTTCAATTTTTACATCATGAGCGGCTAAATTTCTTTAACCTGAATTATGGGATCTAGGGTTAGGTCTTGATAAGGTGCTGAGTGATTAGGATTCGAAAGGTGGTAGGACTTTTTGATAATTCTGAGGTTTTAATTAACATCTGTTGGTTGCAAACAATAGACAAAACCTACTTTGATTTTCTTGAGAAAGAAATCAAATATAGTAGGAAGTGAATTATCAATAGGGACTTAGACATACTCCATTTAATAATCAGTGTTGTAACAAGGTTGGTTAACCTGAGGTGATATCTGGAAAGTGAATATAAATTTCCTAAGTCAGAGAAGATTAGGTAATTAAATGCTTAAGTAGCTCGAGAGTCATTTAAGAATAACTTTGATAAAGATAACTAGTTGTCCTACCTACCGTGAGAATCCTGAACTACTAGTCGTATCAGTCAAGTACCAAAATCCCTAGTGAACATAATTCTGGTTTTTTATCAACTATAGATTATGAACACTAAAACTAACATAACCAAAAATTGCTTGTTAAACTAAAAACCCCCATTTTTAGAAAGATCCATATAAAAGTTGATTAATTTGTAAATGACATACGTGCACACCACATTCCTTGTGGGATTCGACCCTAGCATAGTTGAGTTTTATATTGAAAATGATCGCTAACATTCTCATTTAGAGGTGTAGTTTGAGCATTATCAAAAATGGCACCATTACCGGGGAATATAGTTGTAAACTGAAGTTTGTGTGCGCAAATTTACTGTTAGTTAAGTTTCCTAGTTTTACATTTATTTGTTGTTTTTGTTTATTTGTAGGATCTTTGTAGTGTATGCCAAGAACCAAAAGTTTAAGAGAACCATTATTACCACTTGATTCGAAACCACAACAAATTGGAAGAATTGAAGAATAGCAAGAGGCTGATAGACTGGCAGCCTTAGCTTGAACTTAGGTGAATGTGTAAAATATTGGGCAACAAGCACGACATCCAAACCCTGAGGAAGAAGATTTGGGAGATGAGAAGTTGCTGAATCCTGGTAACCCAAGGCGTAAAGAGCAGCTAGCTGCACCAATACCGCGTAATGTTAATAGGAACCATCCTTTCAGAGAAAAACAAGAGTACCAGCCCGTCCAGTATAATCTCAATGATGATGATGATGGAATGGACGGAGCAGGTGCAAATGGTGTAATCAATCCTCCACCATTGGCACCTAGGGATAAGTTCAACATTACGAGTACTATGATCTAACTCCTCAATCTGAAGTGGTTGTTTGGTGGCCTTCCTGGGGATGACCAAAACTTGTATCTGGTGGATTTTGTCACCATCTGCAAATCTTTTGATAACCCTGGAGTAGGCAAGAATGCTATCCGGTTGAGATTGTTTCCGTTGTCTCTGTCTTGGGAGGCAATATTGTGGCTTAATGAGCTGACACTCAATTCTATAACCAACTGGAGACATTTGAAAGGAGCTTTCCTAGAAAGGTTCTTTCTACCTTCTTAGAGGGTATAGTTGAGGGATGAGATCAGTAACTTTAGGCAACTCCCGACTGAAGCCTTTCATGAAACTTGGGAAAGATTTAAGAAAAAGTTGACAAAGTGTCCGAACTACAACATTACAGACATACATTTGATGAAGACTTTGTACAGGGCTCTTAACTTTGTTACAAAGCCAATTGTAGAAAATGCTACTTTTGGTTTATTTGTTGATCTTACATTCCCAAAGGCTTCAGAGATGCTGGATAGAATGACCAAAAAGAGTCGGGCATAGCATACCAGAGAATCTGTGGTGTCCATCCCTACTGTTTTTATAGGTATTACTGCAGAACAATGTAGAAGAGAAGAGGAGTGTGACTAGGACATGGCTTACCTGAAAACACAGATGAACTTGCTAACCAAGAACTTACTATCAGGCAAGGTTGAGAAGGTGAAAGTTATGGGATCTCAGGATAGGTTTGAGGATGATGTAGAAGAAGATCCTAACGATGTTAATAATTAGGGGGGATTCTGAGGCAATAGAGAAGGGAATCAATGTCAAAACTTTTAGGATAAGTACGGTTATAAAGATAGGAAGCAGGGAAATTAGAGGAATAACAATGATAGGAGCGGGCTATATGTTCTTTCTGGAAATCGTGAGATTGTTTTAACAAGTTCTAAAAAGATGTCTATGGAGGACATGATGGCTAAGTTATTGAAGCGAGTGGAGGCTACCAAATCTATTGTGACCACCATGAAGACCGATCTGACATCCATCAGTCAGTTGGTGCAATCATACTCCACCACAATCAAATAGTTAGAGAAGTAGATGAGCCAACTCTCTGCAATATTCAACCAGAGAAAGTGTGGAACATTACCAAGTGATATGGTGAAAAATCTACAGAGTGATAGCTCATGCATGGCTATTGCCACTAAAAGTGGTAAGATATTACCGGGCCTTTCTGTGAGCAAACCTGTTGTTGATGAGGTAGTTGTTGATAAATAGGAAGAAGGAGGTCCAGTGGAGTCTGAGAAGTAGGATAATACTGATGATGTTCCATAGAAAGGTGAAGAGAAGGAGAAAGAGGTAGTGCTGAAAACTATCGCAAGATCACAACCTCCCTTTCCATAGCGATTGAAGAAGAAAGCTGATGATGTAAATTTTATCAAATTCATTGCAAAGCTCAAGCAATTGATAATAAATGTGCCTTTGGCTAAGGCACTTGAGAAAATTCCAGGATACACAAAATTCATGAAGGACCTTGTGACTAATAAAAGAGCGGTGAACTATGTATTGGAGGGTAATCTTCATCATTGTAGCTCTATTTCTACAAGGACCTTGGTGCAGAAGAAGCCAGACCCACGCGTATTTACTATTCCCTACACAATTGGGACTATGGACTTCGCCAAGACATTATGTGATCTAGAAGCAAGCATAAATTTGATGCCACTGGCTATTTATAAAAAGTTGGGTCTAGGAAATCCCACACCCACCAAAAGGCAACTCGTGAAGGAGGATAGGTCAGTAAAGTGACCTGTTGGTATTTTTTATAATGTGTTAATAAAGGTGTCTAACTTTATATTCCGAGCATACTTTGTCATTTTGGATTTCGAGGTGGACTTTGAGGTGACCATAATCTTTGGTTGACCTTTCCTCACAACCAAAAGTGTGTTAATTAATTTAAAAGCGAATGAGCTCCTATTCAGAATGAATGATATAGTGGTATGATTTGATGTGTGTAAATCAATGAAGTAGCATAGATAAATGAGTGTATTCTCAGTAGTTGATGTGTATTATAAGGACGAATAGGAGGTGTCAATAGCTGAGCTGCTTGTTATCAAATCTTTGGCCACGGTTATAATGAATTTTTATAGTGAAGGCATCAGGGAGTATGAAGAGAATATTTGGGCTTTGGAAGGAAGGGGTCATATCCTTATGCTCCTAAAAAGATAGACGTTGACCTTGATAATTGACCAAAATCACCAGCCAAGCCATCAATTGAGGAGCCACTGGTGTTGGAGTTGAAAGAACTGCCTGGGCACTCACGGTATATGTTTTTGGGCAACGGAAACACAGCTATCTGTTATTATTGTGGATGATTTGGGTAAGAAATAGGTAAACACACTTATTTCAGTACTTCAGAGGCACAAGAGAGCTATAGGATGGACCATCGCAGATATTATTGGCATTCCCCCTGGCGTCTGGATGCATAAAATTCAACTTGAGAAAGATTGTATTCCAACCATAGAGCAGTAGTGCCGTCTTAACCCACCAATGGAAGAGGTAGTTAAGAAGGATATTATTAAGTGGTTGGATACAAGAGTGGTTTACCCTATTTCTGACAGCAAATGGGTGAGCCTAGTTTAATGTATGCCAAAAAAAAGGGGCATAACTGTGGTTACAAATGAAAGGAATAAGTTGATTCCACTAAGGCCTATGACTGGGTGGAGAGTTTGCATGGACTAGCGCAAGCTGAATTCATGGACTCTAAAAGACCACTTTTCGATGCCCTTTATGGACCAATTGCTTGATCGATTGGCAGGAAGGGGGTGGTATTTATCTTTGGATGGTTATTCCAGATACAACTAAATCTCTATTTCTCCTGAAGATTAGGAGAAGATGAAATTCACATATCCATATAGAATCTTTGAATTTAAGAAAATGCCGTTTGGGATATGTAATGCACCCGCCACTTTTCAATAGTGTATGATGTCTATCTTCTTAGATATGGTGGAATATACCATAGAGGTATTCATGGATGATTTCTCTGTGGTGGGAGATTCATTTGAGATATGTTTAGTAAACTTGAGTATAGCTTTGCAATGATGTGTTTAATTTAATTTGGTGCTTAACTGGGAAAATACCATTTTATGGTAAAGGACGACATCGATCTTAGCCAAAAATTTTAGAAAAGGGGATAGAAGTTGATTAAGTAAAAGTGGAATTTATTGAGAAACTGCCACCTATCATTTCAGTAAAAGGAGTGCATAGTTTTCTTGGACATACTGGCTTTTATCAGAGGTTCATAAAAGACCTCTCAAAGGTTGCAAGTCCACTTTGCAAACTTTTGGAGAAAGAAGTAAGGTTTTCCTTTGATGATGATTTCTTTAAGACATTCGAATGCCTTGAAAAGAAGCTAGTTGAGGCCCTTGTTATTGTTGCACCAGATTAGTCAAAACTGTTTGATATCATTTGTGATACAAGCGGTGTTACCCTTGGAGCTGTATTAGGACAAAAGAGGGACAAACTATTTCATCCAATATATTATGCCAGTAAAGCACTGAATGGAAAGCAAAATAATTACATCGTCACAAAGTAGGAACTTTTGGCTGTAGTATATGCTTTTGAGAAGTTCAGGGCTTATGTTCTTGGGACCAAAGTGGTGGTCCACACAGATTATGCAGCCTTGAGGTACTTAATAGCGAAGAAGGATGCCAAACCAAGGCTGATTAGATGGGTGTTGGTGCAACAAGAATTTGAATTTGAGGTCAAAGATCAGAAAGGTTGTGAAAACTAGGTTGCAGATCATTTGTCTAGAATGGAAGGTGAACAGGAAATTAATGATGAAATGGAAATAAATGATGCATTCTTTGATGAGGAGATTTTGGTGGCTACTGTGGAACAATTGCCTTGGTATGCTGATTATGGAAATTATGTTGTGAGTGAGGTCATCGCAAAATATCTTTCTTTCCATCCAAGAAAGAAATTCCTGCATGATATGACACATTATTTCTGGGATGAGCCATATCTTTTTCGGCGATGTGTGGATAATATTATAAGGAGATGGGTGCCGGAAGTGGATATATTATGCATATTGGAACCGTGTCATACTTCCCCAGTTGAAGGTCACCATACAGGTGACCGAACAACTATGAAGGTGTTGCAGAGTGGTTACTATTGGCCAATATTATTCAAGGATGCCCATTAGTTTGTGCTAAAATATGACCAATGTCACAGGCAAGGGTCAGTCTGCAAAAGATATGAGATGCCTTTGACTAAGATGCTCGAAGTGGAATTATTGGATGTATGGGGCCTCAATTTCATGTGGCCTTTTGTAAGCTCGTAGGGGATGAAGTATATTTTAGTTTCCATTGACTATGCATCTAAATGTGTTGAACCTGTTGCCTTGTATGATAATGAAGGAAAGAGAGTTGTTGCTTTTCTCATCAAGAATATCTTCTTTCGCTTTGGAGTAACACGTACTATTATAAGTTATAGAGGATCTCATTTTTGCAACAAAGTGTTTTGAGCAGCTTTAGCAAAATATAGGGTGAAACATTATAGAGTAGCCACTCCATATCACCCATAAACTAGTGGGCAAGTGGAAGTGTCAAATCTAGAGATTAAAGCCATCCTAGCCAAAACGGTGAATACTAGTCGAAAAGATTAGTCTCTAAAGCTCGATGTTGCCTTGTGGGTATATCGGACTTCTTTCAAGATACCCATTGGCATGTCACCATTTTAGTTGGTCTATGGAAAAGCATACCACCTACCAATAGAGCGGGAGCACAAGGTATTGTTGGTACTCAAAAGATGAATTTGAGTTGGAAGGAGGCAGCAGGGCTTAGACTGAAACAACTAATGAAATGGATGAATTCCATCTCAGGGAATATGAACGAGCAGATCTATATAAAGAAAAGATGAAAAAGTACCATGATTGAAAGATATAGAAACGAGACTTCCAAAAGGGTGACTTAGTGCTTCTGTTCAATTCAAGACATAAACTGTTCCTAGGCAAGCTTAAATCCAAGTGGTCAGGCCCGTTTAGAGTTAGTTAAGTCTACTCATCTAGAGTAGTAGAACTTGAAAATGAAGATGGCATCCCCTTAAAGGTGAATGGGCAAAGATTCCAGCTTTACATTGGTCCAAAAGAATCGATAAAAAGCATCGCTACTATCTGTCTCGATGAAGTCTGAAGTACAAGATACCTGAGCCGTGCCGCGATGTGAAATCAGGTGCTGCATGGGAGGCAACCCATAACCCTCTTGACTGATCCATTCCAGGTATACTCTAACCTTTAGTTCAGATTTTCTTTTATTTTAGGTTGTGGGTGTAGAGTAAATTGTTGTTGTAAAATTTTATAGCCGATTAGGAGACCTTGAGGCAGTTGAATTTTTTTGTGATTTTTGTACACCTCTTCAAGTGGTCTACTCCTTTAACTATGTGATTTGCATTCAAGTGTGACCACTATGATCTTTATATCGCATTAGTTCTAGTAACATAATAATCATTGTTAAACAGCTGCATGAACTGAATGAGTCATAGCTTGTGATATACATGTGTGCAATGTGTGTGTGAGCAACTACTTAGTTTCTTTTGTATGTTGAAGCTAGAACTTACCCAGTTAGTCTTACCTAGGTTAAAGGATAGGGGTTAGGAAAAGATCATAGGCCATTTCGATATTAGTTCACTTTAGCCTAAATGACCTTCCCTATGTGTATAATATCCCTTGATCCCTGTTTTGAGCCTAATTAACCTATTTCTTTGTATGACACTTGTCACCTTCCCATTTAGATCACAATGAACCTGTTTGGCCTTGGTCCTCCTTGGATATTATTCACCTTGACTTAGGAAAATTACCTAACTTGAGGGTGGCTATCATAGGGGTGTGTGATATAGAATGAGTATGAATAATGGTAGCATAAAATAAAAGAATAAAATGTAGGCTGTAGAGAAAAAAAAGATTAAGTAATTGAGAAAAGACTGAACTTATCCTAAATAAGTATGATCAAGAAAAGAGAAGAGCAGAAAAGGATGATGAGTGAAACCCCAAAAAGCTATTATAGTGTCAAGGAGGCTTAGTCACTTTAAATACGATCGAGTATCATACCAGCCTTTAGCCTACAGTACAAGCCTAAGAGAAGTCCTATAGTGATCCTAGCTGACCTATCTGTAGATCTGGGTAATGAATATAAGGTCAAGCCTATGGTACTTGGTATACACTTATTGGAACTTCGTTATGAGAGTGAGTGTTTTGATTGTCCCCATGGTTACATATATAATTCTTGATATGATAGGCGGGGGATTTCCTTGCTGTTAGGGCACACTAGTTACATTGCTAGGTACTAACTTGTTCGGGTAGTGTAATACTGGTTTATGCATGGTTTTTATAACTGAATTGATTTTGTATCTTGAGTCCTGTGTGCTGCATTGGTGTTCATTCTTGTTCTTGAATTAAGTGACCTTGGAGATGGTGAAAGTGTTTTGAGATAATGTGCATGATTGACTGCCAAATGTGCCCTGTATTCTCTTAGTTGTATTGAGTTGCGTGAGGACAAACAATTGTTTTAAGTTGAGGGTGTTAATGTGTGAGATAATGCTAACACATTTGAGGCTTTTTACTAAGAGTAATTGCAAAGTCTTAAGCAATTTTTATTGTTTTTCATTGTTTTGTGTTTGGTTTTGAAGTAGAAGATAATATGATAGAGAACCAACAAGAATGGAAACAAAGGAGTTGAAATCAGAAGGAAATCAAGGCAAAGTGTCGCTGACGACATTTGAGATAAGTCGTTAGCCCTGTGATAATCTATCAAGTTCATCGTCAGCCAAAGATAGAGAGTTGGCCTAAGTTAAAGCTGTGATGATATTTTGTGATAGGCTATCACGGAGTTGATAAGGCATTAAAAATGTCATCAGCCTAAGGCAGCACATGAGAACTGAAGAAAAGCCTTGACGATATTTTATGATAGGTCATCAAGGAGCTGATAAATCATCAATATTGTCTTCAGCATTAAGCAGCAAGTGACCAAAAGCATAAAGGAAGCTGATGACATTTGTGATAAGTCGTCATCCTCCTGATAGGCTATCACAAATATCGACACCTAATCCGAGGGATTTCTAAATCCTTTTTATTTTTCATAATTAGGGTGAACTATTTAAAGCCTTGTTTTGGGTTTTCTTAGGAATTAAACATATTGAGTTTTGAGCAATATACTTTGATATTTTCTCTCTCTACTTTTGGCTTGAGAAAGCAATTACTTTGAAGTTATCATATTCATTATTTTGGGATTTCCTTTGTAATTTAATCTAAGAATCTCTACTTTCTATTCATCTTGTGATAAGTTTATCTTTAAAAGAATGAATTCATGTATTTTCTTTGATTTTTACGTAATGAGCAACTAAATTCCTTTAACATGAATTATAGAATGTAGGGTTAGGTTTTGATAAGGTGCTGAGTGATCAGGATTTGAAATTTGGTAGGACTTCTTGATAATTCTAAGGTTTTAATTAACGTCTATTGGTTGTAAACAATAGATAAAACCTACTATGATTTGCTTGAGAAAGAAATCAAATATAGTAGGAAGTGAATTATCAACAGTGACTTGGAAATACTCTGTTTAATAGTCAGCGATGAATAAGGTTGGTTAACCTGAGGTAAAATCTGGGCAGTGAATATAAATTCCCTAAGTCCAAGAGGATTAGGTAATTAAATGCTTAAATAGGTCCAGAGATATTTAAGAATAACTTCAATAAAGATAACTTGTTGTCCTACCTACCATGAGAATCCTAAACCACTAGTAGCATCCGTCAAGTACCAAATTCCCTAGTGAACATAATTCTGGTTTTTTTTTATAAACTCTTGATTACAAACACTGAAACTAACGTAACCAAAAATATATTATTAAACTAAAACCCCCCATTTTTAGAAACATCCAACTATTAGTTGATTAATTTGCAAACGACTTACGTTCACACCATATTCCCTGTGGGATTTAACTCCAACCTAGTTGGTTTTTATATTATCAAAGATTGCTTAAATTCTCATTGAGAGGTGTAGTTTGAGCATTACTAGGGAAACATCAAGATATTGAAATCAATAACCATGGGTGAAAAACCCTAATTCAATATCAGGTAAAATCTCATAGATTGCAGAAAATTATAGTTTAAATAAGCCTTTGGGAACAAGGGTGAAAGGATTACCCTTGTTCGAAACACCACAGACCTTAGATTATGATTGGATGAACAAGCTTTCTTAAAACTCTTCTTCTTACTCTTGAGAGAGGGTTCTTGCAACCCTCAAACTTGGGGAACCTAAATCTTAACTCAATTTGTAGAATCTATGGTAAGTTCTTAGATTTCTTGGAGAAGGGTTTTAGATTTGATCTTGAGGGAGAAACCCTAGATCTCTTGTGTTTTGGATGATGAATGAAATCATTTTCTTTTTTTGGAATATATCTAGTTGATAAAAGAGGGGAAAAGACTGAAAAGTCCAATTTTAAAATGACTAACAATACTTAACGGGGGCTACGATGGTTGAAGCAACGTTTCGTCATTAGCCAGACAGTCTGTTAGATCATCCGTCGCACATTTGTTTGAAAAAAAACACACTGCCTCGATGTGATAGTCTCAACAACGATCCTTCACAAAATCAATAGTCCATCAGATCATCCATCACACGTTTTTCAGGATGAGGCCATACTGCCTCAGCAGCGACAGTCTGTTAAAGTATTGATGGTCCATCATCCAGGCCATCGCACTTGGGATAGAAAAGGGAGTTACTACCTTCGTTGAGATAGTCTAGGTGATGGTCTGTCGCTCACTCAACTGCCCATCAATCTATCCATCGATGGTCCAGGCGATGGTCCATTGCTCACTCGACTGTCCATAAGTCTGTCCATCACACCTGGGCGGTTTCGACAACTCTCGATAAAACGGCCAAAACATCCCACCCCGATGTTGGATTTTGAAGAAATTGGTATTGTTGGAAAGCTAATTCAATTCTATATAGTATATGAAGTCATTTTTAGGAAAATTCAATAATATTAAAACACTAATAACTTAGGAAGACTCTTCTCAATCTTTTAGGGCCGAAATTACACTTCACTTGACACGCTCAAGGCTCAAACTACCAGGGAACTTTACGGGGTCTTACAATTTTTCTCACCTATTTGTACATGGGAATTCTTCACCTAAGCAGTGTAACTCATTAGAGATAGATGTAAACCTGGTATGCATCTCTTGAATTATCTCTCCTTCTTTCATTGTGAAGGTTTCATACTTGGTAGTTAGTATGTAAACTTTGGAATTTTTCAGATTAGTGGTTACTTTATAAGCTATCTTCAAGCAGTCCCAGATTTCCTTAGCTATCTTATAAGCTGAAATCCTATTTTATTCATTTGGTCCTATGCCACAGAAAAGTAGATTCGTTGCTTTGTAATTTCTCTCAATTTTTTTTTGTCTTCATTATTGAACTCTTTCCCGCTTTTGATAATTACTTTTCTAATATCTCCTTCTTTGACAACTTTTATAGATGCATAAGGACCATGTAAAAGAATGTCCATTAGCTCATTATCCTTAACCATAATAAAGTCAAGCATCCTTGTTTTCTACCACCCATTGTACTGTCCATTGAATCTAGGTGGTTAGTGGTTGATTTCCCTTCCAAGTTAGGTAGATCAATCATACTAACCAAGATATTCCAGGCGTGAAGCTTTTAGAGTAACCTAGCTCTGATGCCACTTGTTGAAACTGTGAAGGTTGCACCACACAGTGAGGGACCACGTCCTCCAGAATCAATCACAGACAATCAAATACTAATTGTGCAGGAAAATAAAAGATAGTACAGGAAGAGTAAAAACACATAGATTTTTATGTCAAAACCTAGGAAGGGAAAAACCATGGCTTGTCCTCAGAAGAACCTCCAAATCAGCTGTAATCAAACTCTTGATTACTTCCTTTACTAAACCTAACTCTAAGATCATTTTTCTTGTATCAACTCAACTACAAGCTCATCTTTGTAACTCTACAAAGGACTCTCTCTACTGATTAACTCAAATCAATCTAACAAACTTAGGAAACTCTACCTAAGAACACTCAAGATTAGAAAACACTACCATATAACTTGAGTAGTGTAGTTACAAATCAATACTCACTCAAGAATACTCAATAACATTTTGAGCATATTATAAAGATAAGAACACGAGCAATGCTTGAGAAATCTTAAAATGGAGTTTTTCTGCCTTACTTTACTCTTTTGAATTTGTAAAAATAGTTTGATGAAGATTATTGGACCAGTTTTCCAAATCAGTACAAAATATCACCTTCATATTTGTTACACAAGAGGAAAAAATAGTGCAGATGATGCATGTCAACTATACTATACTTCGCAAATCTAGAGAGCTCGTTCCTTGCATTTTAGATGATCATCATCAAAACTACTTATAGTAATTTATCATGTTAAAGGGGGAAGTACGCAAGTGCAAGAGAAGTGTTCATGATGACAGGTGGAAGAAATTAGAGGTTTTTATTATGAAAGACAACAAGGGACCAAGACACTATGTTGTATGATGATAGAGGAATCATGATAATAGGGGGAACATTTATATTCAGGTGGTAATCACTCTGATTAAATATGATGAATGTGCACTGATACTCCAAGTGAATGGTTTGGTCTGTCATTATCAAAAATAGGAAAGCTTTCTATATGTAGTTTTGATGATGAGCAACTAAATTCTAAGGGACCAGGTCCATGGAAGTGCATGGTACATTACAGCTGGCATGCGTGATCTATTTAGTTTTGGCCTCTTGTATAACAAACTTACAGGTGGTACTTTGTACTAATTTATACATCTAGTCCAATGATCTTTTAGTTCTAATCATCACTGAGATATCAAAGGAAAGAGACTCCCCTTCATCAAAAGGTTTTTGGCAACTACAAAGAGTTAAGAGAGGCCACAAAAGCGTATTTCAACACTGCTCAAGTTCCTATCTTTATGAGTGATTAAAATTTGAATTTTACTTGAGTGATAAATGATTTGTAGCTGAACTACTCATTTGATAAGAGTAGTGTTTTTCTCTTTATATAGAGAGTGTGCTTAGGTAGAGTTGCCTAAGCTTGTTTCTAGTTAGATTTAACCAGTGTAGAGGGCCCTTGGTAGAGTTACCAAGATGATCTTGTAGTAGAGTTATTATAGTGAAAAGAGCCTAGAGGTAGGCAAAACTCTAGACTGTAATCAGGATGTTGATTTTAGTATATTTCTTTGGTGGTTATGAGGATAAGCCATGGTTTTTCCTTCCTAGGTTTCCATGTTAAATTTTGTGTTTCTACCTTCCCGCAATGTTTTTGTTTTCTAGAACCTCATAGTTTCTTTACTATTTCACATATGTATTGACTTTGAGGGACCTTGTCCCTCACTGTGTGGTGAAACCCCCGAGGGTATCTCAAGTTATATTACCAACTACTACCTATCTAGTTTAAGTAACACTATTATACAGTTATTTTGTCCCTAATCCTAATGCTATGAAAAGATTCACGATGGTCACATAGATATTTACATCATACTTCACACATTTCACAAACTTTTTAGAAGGGCTATCATTTTTAGATTTTGTAGAAATAATTCAAAAACACAAAACAATTGTTAACTGTTCTTAGATTCCTTTTTTTTCTCCTACTTTAATAGAAACAACACAAAACACAAAATACAATATATAATATGACCTAAACATGCCATTTTTACTATTATAGCATAGATGTAGCCAATGGAAAATGAAACATCTCGACTGTGGTATAACTTTACCGTCAACTTAAATATTATGCATTATACCCAGTGTATAACATAATATTAAAATAAGGGATGAAGATAAACCTAGGTACGCTAGGCACCGGATAAAGATGTCTTAGTAGGAGGGGCCTCAAAATGGGCCCACTCTAATCAACTATGGCATTAGTGGCAATCAGGATACTAACATCAACAGTGGCACCAATGGTGGTTGGTGCACTCAAAAGTTTCTGGCTCTTGGGAGGCAAAAAGGTGTCCCCACTCACATCTACTGCACCTTCAGCTACCATCTCATCCATATGTGAGCTACACACTATCGCTCCAATCTCGTGGGACTGAGTCAAATAGTCCTAGGAAGTTAGTAGGTTAGATACCTACGTTATATGTACATCTTATTTCTCTCTTCTCCTCTTTCTCCTCTTCTTTGATCTCTCATCACCCTCATCACCAATTTTTTCTTTACCTTTCTTGACCTAAATATCTAGAAAAATATCAATAGGTATCTGGTTAATAATAGGGTAGGTTGGGGAAAAACCTTTCAACTATGTCCTAAATAGAAGCCCAAAGTACATCCAATTTCTTATGCACACCTGCCAGATTTGCATCCTAAACACCCACCATCCTTTGGCTATCCATCATTAAAACATATCGAGCTGGGTCTACATACCCTATATATGACTCCTAATATCCTTCTTCATCCTAGGATGTCCCCCCTCCTAGATATTAGTGACATATCACTTGAGGGTGCCTAGTCTCTTCGGCATGCTAGTGACAAACTCCTATGGGACTAGAGAATTGCCACTTGGGGGTGGACGTGTTATGGGCAATCTCAGAGCTAGAAGAGTAGGGGATTGTGAAGTTCCTACAACATTAGTAGAGTCTTACGGCACTGATCGGACTGTCTATGTGGGAGCATCTTTAAGGTTAGCAAGAACCCAAAGTATCACTATTTATATGCCTGGTGGCCTGGAAGACTACTTGAAGAAGTGTGGCCCTAACCTTTGCCTTTGAGATCGGGTTGGCATGATCCTGAATGAACCTCAAATTTGTGGTCCTCTAGATTGTAAAAAATTGGTCAACCTTTAGGATCTCTTGAACCCCCTCATCTAAAAAGATCTAAGTCAGTAAGTAAGAGAAGGTGAGGCTGGTTTTTGTACTCATAGCTTGGTCTTAAATCTCCCTCATAATGATATTTTCTATATAAATCTCATAGCCCACCATAATTCTATCAACCAATTCGGCTTTGTAGGAACTCAGTATATTTTCCCCCAAGTAAGGATCAACTAATGCCGAACCAATGTCCACCATGCCTTGGCCAACAAATTTAGGCTGTCGTTGGTAATTTAAGTAAATGGGACCATTACTCATGACGCCTCCTCTAGCGCCACAGTGATAATCCTAACAATCCACCTAAAATGCACAAGCTTATTATTAGATCTGATCTGCTTTGTTTTCACCTTCCAATAAACTAATGTTATAGGGTGTATGATAATTGTCTTGTTCATTCTTTATTACTCCATTAACTTTAGCAACATAAGAAAAAATATCACTATTAAGTCTAAAGTTGTTTGGTGTAAGTCATAGCTATAGTATATCTATTGCAAGTATGAAATTCTTATTTTTTTTGTTATATTTTTCATCGTGTATCTGCAGAGAGCTGGAACTCTTGTCCCAGAAAAAATCTAGAGATGGTCTGAGTTGATATGTTCACCCAAACACCTTGAATCATCAATGAATATAGGGGATCATATCCCTTCCATGACATCTCTTGTGAGTAAATTTGACTTAGCTACATTTCATATGCTACATAAAACTCCCAGACTAGTATTGGGTTGTATCTTCTAGAGTTTCTAGTTATCCACTCAAAGTTTACTTTCCAATTCTAGCCTCAAACTATGGCATGTTTTACATGCCCACCGTGCTTAAATTGGGACTGTGTTCCTTAGGCTTTCTAACTCCTTAGGTTTGTTGTGCTTTGTTAAACCAACCCAATATCTTGCATGAAGAATATGATAATTTTTTTGTATCAGTAGCCGTATTGTGAACCCCTTATTAAATTTTGCCCTTTATCTTTTGAGTATCAGAGTGACGCCTTACTAGCCTTTATCCTGGATTCTAGATTAACTATTACCTTTTAAGTCTCAAGGAAATTAGATGCAGATAATTATTTTAAGTAGGTGAAGATGATTATCTTGTATAAACAATTAACTCCAAATTACTATTGCGATCTTTTTTTCCTACTTTCTACCTCTCTTATGAAGGAAGTAGTGAATATAGGCGGGATCATAACATTTCCAACCACTACGAAATATATCAAACTGAAGATGATCACAATACATGCAATAATATTATTTGAGAACAAGGTCACACTTTCTTTAGCTTCTCATGGTTGTGAAATATTCATTGAATTAATAACAGAAAGCATTAAATCAACTCACAATAAGTTACGACAAAAACCGAAAGTCCTAAATTAAATATCATCCAAAAATCATGACCACGAGAATCCAAGATCAAAATTGAATCTTTGAAATGAAATAATGTGTTTGAATTATGAGAGTCCGTAAACTAACCAAAAATTGGCAAAAGGGTATTTATAGAATACATGGATACCTTAGGAAACTAATCCATAACAAAATAGGAAAACTTAAGTTGGTGGCGACCTATGGAACCACTTACAGGCCGTAGGTGGCACCAACAGTTCATATGTGGTCCCACGTAGGTGCTAGTATCCAAGAGCTACAAAATATTCTCAGTACTTTATAATTTTTGACATATACAGGCTGTAGTTAATACCTATGGCTTGTACATAGTCCCACGTTGGTGACAATTACAAATCTTCATCTTTTGAATCTCCGGACTTCAACTTTCTAGCTTATGTTCTGACACCTACCCCACGTAGGTAGTAACTAAGGGGCATAGATAACAATGTAGGAGGTCCAAAAAATGTCAAATTTCACTTCTTTTCTCCTGTTCAGCTCCAAAACCTGGTTTCCTACAAAACACAACATAAAACACATCATATCTAACAAAATGGACTCAGTAACTGCATATTTTAGTAGTTTTAAGTGTTGAAAGTTCTATGAAACCATCAAAAATCAACACCCTCAACTTAGAACATTAGCGTGTCCTCAAGAAACACAACATAAAAAAATAACACAACGACGCTTAACTAGGAGAAACCTAAGCTATCTATGACAATCAATCATCAACTTTAAGCTCAAAACATTACCCCTCTCAAATTTTAACACTTCAAAACTAATTGTGTATATCACTGCAGCACAATAATGTGATACAAGGGAATCAATATATGGTATTACATTATCATCAAACAATCATGCATACATATAAGTTACACTACCTGAACAAATAAGCAGCTAGTAACACAACCCATGTATCCTCACAACAAAGAAATCCCACTCATTCAATAGAATCATGTATTTGAATGCATGGATGATCAAGAGGCACTAACAATCACAAAAAATTTCCAGCAATGCACAGAATACCATAGGTTTTCCCTTATTTTATCTACCTTCGCTTGTAGACAATCGGGTTAGGATCACTATATGTCTTTAGTGGGCATGTAATGTAGGCTTGAGGCCTAGTATGGTAAATATGGGAATAAAGTTACTAAGCATCTTTGGCACTACACTTATATTTGGGGTCCACTGATCAACCACTTTCTCTTATCCCATCCTTGTTTCTCCCTTTTTATTTTTTTGTTGCGTATTCAGGTTAGGTGTGGCTTTTTTATTCTTTCTTTTTTTTTCTTTCAACTTTTTGTACCATACACAACCCTACTTTATTTTTCTCCTACTTACCATTCTTTATACCCACTTTGCATTACGTACCTCTATCATAGCCACCCTCAGCTTAGGAGATTTGCCTGAGTTGAGTTACAGAATGCCAAAGGAAGACTATGGCCAAAACATGTTCATTGTAAGAAAATGAGAAAGTGAAAGGTGAAATAAGAAAATTAGTGTACACAGGCTCAAAATAAGGATCGAGGGATACTTATTCATATTTGGAAGGTCATTTAGGCAAAAATTGGACTTATTTCAAAAATGGCCTATGATCCTTTCCTAAGAGGTTATCCGAAAACCTAGGCAAGACTAACATGGCAAATTCTGGATTCAACATACAAAGGGAAAAACATAGTATCTCACATACACATAGTATAGGGTTGCATAATAAGATACTACCTATCCACTTTATGCAGTTGTTAGCTATCATTATCATGTCCCTAGTCCTAATGCCATAACAAGATTCACAATGGTCACACATATTTGCATATCACATAGTTCAAAAATAATTTTTTCGAAGGAGTATCACCTTTCTCAAAAATCTTCTAGTTACACAAAAAAAGCAACACATTATGAAACAAAACACAATATTTCCCTAGACATGCTGGTTCTACAATCATACCATGGTCGATAGAAAAAGAAGCACTGTAATTAAAACCCATGATAGCTATGGTATATCCACCCTAACTAAAATACTACGCACTATTCCCAGTGCATGATAATAATATAAAGAAAGGGAATAAGGACATTGATGGGATGCACAAGGTGTCAAGAACTGACACATATGCAAAAATAATAAGATACCTTGGTTTGCCTCCCAAGCAACACCTGATTTATTATCGTGGTATGAACCAGTTACCTTAGCTACTCAAACTATAGCAAGTTCCATGCTAACCTATACTTTTACTACATCAAAGTTTCCCATATAGTGCTTCACTCACTACCCATTCACCTTGAATGAGGCTTCACCATCACGATTCAACTGTACAACATCATATGGGAATGCCAAAACCATGTTGAATGGTCCATACCACCTAGACTTCAACTTGCCAGGGAAGAAGTAAAGTCTTGAATTAAACAATAAGACCAGATCATCGGGCTCAAATACCTTTTCTCAATTTTCATGTCTTGATATAGCTTTATCCTTTATTTTTATAACGAAGAACTCTCATAAGCATGGAGCCAAAATTCATTCAAGTCATTCACCTTGCTTATCTTTAATGTAGATGTAGCATGCCACTCCAAATTGAGCATGTACAACTGCAATAGTGTGTTATGCTCAAGTTCAACCAGAAAGTGGCATGCCTTAACATACACAAGCTGATACAGGGAACTATATAAGGTGGTTTTAAAAGATATCTAGTCAGACCACAAAGCATCATCTAGAATCCTTGACCAACCAATCCTATTGGCGTTCACATTCTTTTCCAATATGGATTTGATTTCTTTATTGGAGACCTTAACCTGCCCGCTTGTATGAGGATGATATGGTGTTGGCACCTTATGTTTTACACCATATTTCTCAAGAAGGGCCTTAAATAGATGGTTGCATAAGTTAGACCCACCATCACTAATAATCATATGTAGAGTGCCAAATCGAGAAAATATATTTATTTTCTAGAACACACTAACACTTCGTCCTTCATTGTTGGGGAGCACAATCGTGTCCACCCACTTCAAGACATAGTCAACTGCTATTAGAATGTACTTCATGCCAAATAAGATCACAAACGGGTCCATAAAAACAATCCTCCCTACTTCAAAAAACTCCAATTCTAAAATAGTGTCATGGGAAGTACATGTCTCCGTGAAATATTTCCTTGACATTACACTGGTCAAAAGCTTGGTCATAGTCATGAGAATCCATGAAAATATTTATCAAATAATACCCACATTGTAAAATCATATGGGCTATGCGGGTTCCACCGTGATGGCCCTCAACTTATAAGGAATGACGGCCTTAGGGATGCTCATTGTCTCCACTTAAGGGATATACCTCCAAATAATACAATCTGATAAAATATAATAGAGAGAGGGCTTATCCTATAAAAATTTACTCACTTCATGCATGAACCACTTTCTTTTTTGGAATGACAAGTATTTTGGAACATCACTTGCCAAAAGTTAGAAAAATAAGCAAACCAGGGTATTAAGTCTTGAGATACTTCCATGACCCGCTCATCTGGAAAAGTATCATCTATGTCAATCTGATCCCATTATTTATGAATTGACTCCTCCTCAAGGCAAGACAAGTGATCTGCAACTTGGTCTTTGTGCCCTTCCGATCTTGCACCTTAAAGTCATATTCTTGCACCAAGAGAACCCAATATATCAGTCTTGTTTTAGCATTCTTCTTCAACATTAAGTTCCTTAAATCTGCATGATCTATATGGATTTTGACTTTCGTCCCAATGAAATTGTACCAAAACTTCTCAAAAGAAATAACCACCATAAATAACTCTTTCTTAGTGACTGTGTAGTTTTTTTTGTGCGGGGTATAATTCCTTGGTAGCATAATAATTCGGATGAAGGATTTTCTCATTTTTTTGGCCCAGGAAAACACCCAAGGCCACTTAACTAGCATCATACATAACCTCAAATGGTAAGTACCAATATGGGGAAATGATAATAGGATCTAAAATTAACCTATCCTTAAGGTATTCAAAGTCCTTGAGATATGTATTATCAAATATAAATTTTACCTCCTTCCCAAAAAGCTTGCAATGAGGATTAACAACTTTATAAAAGTCCTTGATGAACCTCCAATAAAAGCCACCATAATCCAAAAAGCGTTGGATACCCTAAACTGAGACCGAAGGAGGCAATTTATTAATCACCTCTATTTTAGCTTTATTTACCTCAATACCCCTTTTAGTGATTTTTAGGCCGAGAACAATACATTTTTTAACAATAATATGGAAATTCTGTCAATTTAACATCAGTTTGCACTGTTCACTTCTCTATGGTGCATTCGCTAGATGGGCCAAACAATTATCAAAAGAGTCCCCAACGACCGAAAAGTCATATACGAATACCTTAATAGTATCCTTCACCGTGTCAGAGAATATACATATCAGGCACTACTAAAAGGTGGTGGAAGCATTGTATAATCCAAATAACTTTCTCTTGAATGCAAAAGTCCCATATAGGCCAGTAAAAGTTGTCTTTACCTAATCTTTGGATGTAATAGTAAGCTCATTGTATCCCAAATATGTGTCAAGAAAACTATACCAACCCTTTCCTGCTAGTCGGTCGAGCATCTGATCCATGAATGACATAGGAAAATTGTCCTTTTTGGTCTAAGTATTTAGATTTCTATAGTCCATGCAAACTCTCCAACTAGTAACCAGTTTCATAGGCGTAAGTTTATTCTTCTCGTTGGGGGAAACTATAATTCGACCCTACTTTGGCACACATTAAACCGACTGATCCACTTTCTATTTGGAATGGGGAAAACTACTCCAACTTCTTACAACTTAATAATCTGCTTATTTATCTCCTCTTGCATAAAAGGATTCAATTGACACTAATGTTTAATGCTGTATAGACAATCCGATTCAAGATGTATCTTATGAGTGCAAATACCATGTGGAAGTCCCATAATGTCTATTATAGTCAATCTCGTGGCCCTTTCAAACCTCCACAATACTGATATCAATGTTTTAACCTATGTCTCTACCAAATCTGCAACAATAATAAACGATTATGTATTGTCAGCCCCCATGAATGCATATCAGACGTGAGATGGGAGGGCCTTTAATTTCAAAAGTAGTGGATCCTACTTAGATGGTCGAGCAGGAGGAGTGGTTCTATTCTTCAAATCAAGATCTAGCTTTTTCAAAGAATAATTGTAGAAACCTCTCTCATAAAATGATTTAACCATCTCTTTATATTCATTTTTGCCATCACTGTCAGAATTCATTATGATTTTTTCTAGTCCCTCAAACCCAAGTATTTCTTCAATGGGAATAGTCTCTACATCATCATCAATAGTATTAATTACAGATACTACTCGCATACACTTTGATTTCTACACAAACCGGCACACATTAAAAGTGACTTGCTTATTATCATTTTGAACTTCATCTGCCCCATCTTTATGTAAACCAAGGCCTACCCGTAGGAAGGAAAGGCCTTCGCAAGATAACAGGGACTTTAAAGTGTACTCATAGTCCAAGATCATGATATCATCAAGAATATGAAGGATGCAACCTTTAACAACACATCACACATAATAACAACTTATTTTTTGACAGACTAGTCAACTACCAATAGCCGCATGGATATAGATTTGGGTTCCCTAAATCCATACTACTTGTAAACTACAGACGACATAAGATTGATATTGGCACCCAAATTACCCAAAAATTTCTGATATTTTCCTTACTCTTGCTTCTTTCTCAACCTTTAAGTAATAAGTGGGGGAGGTTGTGCAATTGTCTTCACTATAGGATCATTGACCTTTACCTTATATTTATCCTTCTTAGCATTAATATCAACACATATTTATTATTTTGAATCAACTTTAAGTGCCTCATCAAACTCTACACTATTATTCTTAGGCTCATCAATAGTAAGAGTAGAGGGACCAACGATTGTCTTAGCAATCCGAGTTATGATGGCTAGACAATGATTATCTTTTTTAGAATTCTAAACTGTAGCATGCGACTCTACCTTCTGGGTCAACCCTAAAATGTTTGGCTTAATCTCCTTTTAGAAATTTTCCTAACCGTTTAATAGCTTGGACAACATAGACTTCATACTCTACATAGTGACATAGCTGCTCTGTGGAACATAAATACTACCTTTATCGTTGTAATCTTTCTTGTATTTCCAGTCACTCTCTTGCTTTGTGCTCCCATCTCTGTACTTATCCCAATAGTAGTTCTGACCTTTGTTTCCTTGTCCCTTGGCTCAGAAACCCGCAAACTCTCTATATAGGTATTTTTCCACTTTCTCTAAATTATAATCATATAACCTAGAGGCCTTACCCTATGAGCCTACTACATTCACCTTCTCATAATTTATCATCGTGAACTGCTTTATAAACAAACCAACCTCCATCCTTAGTCAAGCCACCTCTTAAGCCATTATTTCATCAATAGCTCTATACTTTTTAAAATCCCTAAAAGTATATGTATCAGTGCCTCTATCTATTCTTTTAGTATTCCACCCTCGATTGGTGAGAAAGATCTGGTCTAATATATCTGATGTTACCTCTAAATGTAGACATATGAGTGCTCTACTTCAAATAGTATCTGCCATACCTCTCGAACTAGTGTTAAGGGCTGAATAGAAGATTTCAAGAATGCTCTACCACGAAATCCTATAGTTAGGCACCATCATCTACTTTTTTTGAACTAAAACCATGCCTCCTATATTGAATCAAAGTTTAACTATCTTAAATTATATATCTCATATTTTTACTAAGGAATCCTGGATGGTAGAAAGAAATGATCTAAAAACTATCTTTTAAACTCACTCTAAGTTGTTAATGATCCTTAAGAAAGTTTCCAAAACCAAAATATAGCTTCACTAAGTTAAGAAAATAGGAACAACTTGAGTTTGAGAGACTCTTGATCTACCCCTAGAATAGTGTATGACAAGTAAATCCCAATAAAATTAATAAGATGCATGTTTGCATCATTAGTAGGAACGCCCACAAACACACCCTTCAGGTTTAATAACTGGATCATAGCATTGGTGATATCCAACTTTATATTTGGTGGCAGTGAAGGATGAATGATAGATCTTATCTCAATAGGCTCAACGTATCCCAAATCCTCCTCTGCATTCTCAAATAAAGAAGAACACTGATAGACTGGGAGTACTTGACCTCTACCCCTTTTACCTCTATCTTAATATCCAACAAGTGTTCCTCGATGATTTACTTCTTGTCTCAACCTTTCTAGCTTTACTTACCTAGATACATTGTATAATGACCTGATTTTCTAGAACTGAAACGTCACACGGTGCTTATGATCCTGAAGCACAACAAGTCAACCCTCTACTGATATCTGTACCTGAACACTACATAATATAGATAATAAATACAGAACTGACAATAATGTTCAAAACACTTAAAAATACTCAAAATTGAAAACTGAATATTGGTACAACTATCTAAAAAGACTCAAAACTGTCTGAACTATGGATTTTATGGGAAATATCCCTAACTAACTTCGTATACTAAAATTAAACCAAATCTAATATGAAAATGAAAAAAATAAGAATCATCCTCGACTGAAGAGGACTCACTGCTATTTATATTGCTGCTGGCTAGGACTGAGTTGCTAAGGGTACTCTGGATCTTGTGCCTCTGAACCTATTGTGTCAAATAAAACACCATAGTGCAAATGCGTCAGTACGAGAATGTACCGAGTATGAAGATAAATAAGGCTAAATGCAAGGGCTTATGCATGAAAAAATACATAACAGAATAATTATAAAAGTTCTGAATGAGAACCCATACATGATTGGATAAATCATAACTTAAATCATCGTGACTCAAAATACTGAAACTCGAATACTACTTTACTATATCTGAACTCACTACTAATGCCTGGGATGCTGAACATTAATCATCTAATCTTAAAAATTAATGGTACTAAAACTTATTAACTGAATTTACTCATATCAATGACGGAATTCTAAGCTTTCTACTCTCTACTGACTGCATTGAAGATCAAACCTCTCTAGCTGATGATTCCAGAATCTACTTTTAATGTTAAGAAATGATAATGCCCAAATTTAGCAATAAGAATACTTAACTGAATCTAAGAATAAGATCAAGCCTATTTGATGAGTGATCTCGATATTTGATAATGAGATTACTCAACTACATCTGAGACTAAGATCAAGCTTATCTAACAGGTGATCTCGGGATCTGATAATAAGATTACTTAACTGAATCTGAGATTCAGATCAAGCCTATCTAATGGTTGATCTCTAGATCTAAAAATGAGAATACTCAACTAAATATGAACTGAGATCAAACCTATCTGATAGGTGATCTCTAGATCTAATAATGAGATTACTCAACTGAATATGAGACTGAGATCAAGCCTATTTGATGGGTGATCTCTAGATGTGATACTAAATAAATTTATATAGCACCAATCCTATCTGACCGGTGGTCTATGAATCAACATAACTATCTTAGTTCCTTATTGATATTGATGACTGTATCTGACAGTCCTAATTTTTAAAGATTGATACTGAAACTGTAACTGAGGGAAGTAGTCACTTAACTGATATGCCCAGAATCTCAACTGGTGGAGTCTAACCTATAACTTCAGCTGGAAGGGTGTCAATACTGTGCCATGGGTAAAGACCTCTCTGGTCAAGCCTATTTGATGGGTGACCCTCGCAGGAAGTCAAGCCTAAGGCAATATAATAGTCAAGCCTATCTGACGGGTGACCAGCCTTTTCTGATAGGTGACTCCTACGTCCTGCACTAGCTACACAGTTCTGGAGTTTAGGGATTTTTCCAAATTACTTTGGCTCTCTGACAGGGAACCTCCATCCCTACCCTTGCTCGGTGCTATCTCCTACTCGGAACTGAAAGACTCTGAACTGATTCATAACTTAAATTAAATTAAATCTGATACTTATCATATTTCTTTAGTGATATGATTAAGTTAAGCTGAATTCACTTGGTTCTGTATCAAATGGAATACTAATGAATCTCGTTATCTAAATGAATGACACGGAGCTTGGGATAGATTACTCGAATACTACTGAGGATTGAACACTTGAATACTACTAGATCTGAGCTGAGTAAGAATAGAGGCTAGATTTATAGTGATACTAAGACTATAGAGATTATTGAGATTACTTAAGTTCTATATCTATCTAAAAATATAGAGTTCTATATCTTACCGAGTTCTGAGAGTTTTGGATCGATTGGAATTATCGTGAAAACTGACATGGGCTCTAGACAACAACTAAATTATCAGGTATGAATACCGCTAGGACTTCATAATATATTGCATAACCATTTTTGAATAATCAAGACCATGAAAAATCATTCACCATCACAATCACTAAGGCATCACTTCAAGCATTTAGGAACCCTAAACTTGTAATAACATAGGGGGACATGCTATTGTATTATACTCCATTCAACAAGGTCTTGCATCAAACGCTTAACATGTATTAAAGTCTTAGCATGTATCAAAGAGCACATAATTTGGGAATTTCATGCTATCATGTCACAATTCATTCACTAAGGCTTTTCAACAAACACTTGACATGTATGTGCTTGAACGCAATTGGGGATTTCTAGTCAAAATGCTATAATGGCTCTAATTCCTTCACATAAGCATTTTATCAAACATGTGGGGAGCATGCTTTACTTATTCAATAACTTTCTTCACTTAATTAACATAAACCCACCACTTAATAAGCAACTTGAAGAGAGTTTATCATGAACATCATATGAATATCACATACAAGGATCAAAGACTGAAAACCATGTAAACAAACAAGAATCACAACTCAATAATAGCATGAACATCAATTTCAACTCACATGGATCATGAAAACTCATCAATATAAAAGCTTTGAAATGTAGAAGAGGGTTCTTGATCTTCTTGGATAAAAGGGACCCAAGAATCAACATCTACATACCGTAGAGAAACTCTTTCTTGAAAGCTCTTGGACAGATTCTTGATTTCTTGATTTCTCTTGAGGAAGAATGAAGGATTTTGATTTTGTTGAAACCCTAACTCTTGTTCTTGAACAACTTTGAGAGAACACTAGTATTTTTAGGTTAAAATAAGGCCAAATACCATGGTAAGGAGTATATATAGGGGTAGCAAAATGACCCATTTCACCTCTAGAGTTAAAGTAAAAAATCTCAATTATACATGCTAGCACGACATGCCATAATCGTGCCAACTTATTTGAAATTGGACAATCGAGAAACTTCTTGATGGCGCGATGTGGTGAAAATTATGTTGCCACCTTGGTTGCAAATTGGAAAGGTACTATGACATGGTGGAATCACGTTGGTGCACTGGAAATTGACAATTCTAAAATTAAGTATTGGCGTTGCTCGCTGGATTTTGATGATTGCCATTTTGGTACGCTCTGCGACGTGCAAAAGTGCTAGTGGCACACTGTCTCACTAAAATAGCTCTAACTATTTGCTTGAGTGTCGGATTTGGGTGAATTTGGTATCAATGGAAGACATTTACCAACCTTTTTAGGCTGGATAAACACTCAACTGAATACGCTCTAAGGCTTAAATTATGAGAGAATTTTGTGGGGTCTTACACATTGGGGATCTGCTTTGCTCCTTTAGTAGGAAACTGTTGTTGCTAATAATTGCTCAATGATTTAATCAACAATGACCTAGACTACTTTGGTAGGAGATAGAGAAAAACCAGTAGGGTTGTTCTTAAGTCCCTTAAGATGGCCTTCACATACATGTTCTGTCATCATATGATTCAACTACAGAATTCTCTCCATGTAAGGATTAAGAGGGTGTAAGAGATTTCCTTGATTCCTAGTTTTAGGCATACACCGATGTGCACCTAATAAAAAATAGAAAACTAAAACCCATAAGATGTAATAACTTCAATAAAAAATCACATTGTATTCCTTAAAAAATAGTGCCAACATTTTGATATGTGCTCAAACTACACTTCTTTATAAGGATAAAGCGGTCATGGTCAAAACATAGTAACCCAACTAGGTTGTGTTGAACTCAAAGGGAATATATGAAACTATCTCTCAAACTTACTAAAATCACAGGGTAGAGCAAAAAGTAAATTGGGGGGGGGGTGCTATGAATAGTAAAACATAAAAAAATTTGAATGCTTTGGGTTGTAAACATTCATAAACGAACACTAGGACTGTGTTTCTCCTAGATTTATAACTTCATAGCTTTATCTTTCTTTATTGAAACAACTCAATATGTTGCATGCAGGATACGATAAGTTATGGATCACTAAAAATCTTGTCAACGCTTTAGCAAATTTCACTCGTTACTTATTGAGTCATGGAGTGTCGCCTTACTAACCCTTATCCTAGATCTAAGATTAACTATTACCTTCTGAGTCTCTAGTTAATTAGATATAGATAATTATCTTAAGTAGATGATGATGATTAGCTTATACCATTAATTAACCCCAAATTACTATAGTGATTATATTTTCATAATCTCTACCTCTCTTGTGAAGTAAGTAGTGAATATAGGTGGGATCTTAATGTTTCCAACCACTAAGAAATCTATTAATCTTAATATGATCACAATACATGCAAGAATATTGATTGAGAACAATGTTGCCCTTCCCGTACATTGTTATCTAGTTAGGGTTCCCACAATGCTAGCTAAGGGATTTAATTACTCCTTGTTGTGATAAAATCAATGGAATTCATAAGTGAAAGTATTAAATCAATCTCAAAATAAGTTACGATAAAAAGCCAAAGTCTCAACTGAATATCAAACAAAAATCAAGAATCCAAGATTAAAATCGGATCTCAGAATCAAACTATATGTTTGTGAATTATAAAATTGCGTAAGCTAACTAAAACACATCAAAATGGTACTTATTGAATACATGGAAACCCTAGGTTATTTTTTGGATTTTCTAGAAATAATTCATAAATGCAAAATAATTGTTAACTACTCTTAGGTTCCTTTATTTCTCCTACTTAAACAGAAAAAACATAGAACACAAAATTTAAAACATAATAAAACCTAAAAATGCCATTTTTACTATGATAGCTTAATCGACGAGGAAAGAAACATGGCAAGAAAAACTGTTGGATGAGGTATGCCTCCACCATAAATTTAAAGATCATTCACTATCCAAGAACATAAATACAATATAAAAAAATGGGATGAAGACATACCTAGGATCAGTAGATATCAGATCAAGACATACCAGCAGGCGGTGCCTCGAAATAGGACCACTCTTAATAACTATGGTCCTTGGGGCGATCAAATATTCACATCAATAGTCGCACCAATGATTTTCTGTGCACTCAAAAGTGTCTGACTCTCGGGTGGTAGAAAGGTACCTCCACATGCACTTACAACTATCATATCACCTGTACGAAAGCTACCCACTCCCACTTTAATCTCATAGTCTTAAGACAAATGGTACAAGGTAGTGTGTAGGCTAGCTACCCGCATTGCATATACATCAACTTTCTCTTTTGTCCTCTTTTTAAATCTTTCTCTACCCTCATAATTAAGATTTTTTTCTTTACCTTTTGTACCCCAAATATTTGTCATATCATTAGTAAGGATCTCCTCAATAATAGGGCAGGTTGGGAACAACCTCACAACCATGTGCTTTATAGAGCCTAAAGTGTGGCTAACTCCTCATGCATGTCCGCCAACCTCTTGCTATTCAACCGCTCAAATTCATTGAACTGGGTCTGCGTACCCCATATCTCACTCCTAATATCCTTCACCCAAGGTTGTGCCCCCTTTTTGATATTAGTCACTCATCACTCAAGATGATCCTTATTTCTTCAGTACGCTAGTGAGAAACTACTGTAGGACCTGAGCATAGAAACTTAGGATGGATTTGATGTGGAAAATCTCAAAGATGAATGAGTAGGGGCATGTGAAGATAATAAAATATCAGTAAAGACATGTGGATCTGATCGAGCAGTCTCTACAAGAAAGGTTGGAAAAAACCTTGAGTATCAGTATTTATATGTCTACTGACCTGGAAGGATATTTGATGAAGTGTGGCCCAGATCTTGTACTTTAAGATCATGTTGGCATGTTCCCAAATCAGCCTTAAATTTGTGGTCCTATGGATGGTAAAAAATTGATCAACCTTTGGGACCATCGGCACCATCTCATCTATACAGATCTGACATAATAAGTAAAGGAAGGTAAGGTTGGTGTGTATACTCATAGCATTTTTACGAATCTCACTAACAAGGATTTTGAAAACACCAATATCATAGCCCTTCTATAATGCTAGGAACAAATGTAACTCTGTGGAGAATCAGTATATTTTCCCCTATAGTCGGGCTCAGCTGATGCTGAACCAATGTACACCATGCCTTGGCCATAGAATATAGGTTTCCCTTCATAATCTGAGTAAAGAGACCTAACACCAAAGGCACCTCTTCTAATACTGCAGTGATTATCCCAATAATCCACCTAAAATGCACAAATTCATCATCAAACCTAATCTTTTTTGTTTTTATCTTTCCTATTTCCTCAATGCAGTGATTAATCTTTGAAGTATATACAAGGAGCTATAAATCTAGTTCGTGATAATTTTTAGATATGGTGTAAGTTGATATATTCACCCGAACACCTCAAATCATCAATGAATATTGGGGGTTACCCCCCTTCTATGACATCTTCTGTGGGTATATTTGCCTTATCTTTATCTGATATGCCGCATAAAACTCCCAGACTAGTGCCGGTAATTTAGGAATCCAGCCTCAAACTCTAACATGTTAGACATTCCCACTGTTCTCAACTTGGGCTCAAGGTAGAACCCTGATGTACACTCAAACTACACCACTTTATGATGATAAAAAGGTCACTGTAAAAATATAGTAAACCAACTAGGTTGGGGTGAAACCCACAATGAATATGTGGAACTATCTCTCAAACTTGCTAAAATCACCGGGTAGTGCAAAAATTATATGGGGGAGGGTTGTTATTAATAGTAAAATGTAACAATACCTGAATGGTTTGGGTTGTAAACAATTAGAAGAAAGCAATAGGACTGTGTTCCCCTTTGCTTTCTAACTCTGTAGGTTTATTGGGTTCTATTGAACCTACCAAATATTTTGCATGTACAATATAATAAGTTATGCATCACTAACCATCTTGTGAACATCTTAGAAAATTTCAGTGATTACCTTTTGAGTCTCAGAGCATCACTTTACTAGCTCTTATCCTGGATTTAATATTAACTAATACCCTTTGAGTCTGTAATTAATTAGATGGTTGTAATTATCCTAATAAGATGAAGATGATTATCTTATATCGACTATTAACTCTAAATTAATATGGTGATCTTCTTTCCTACTTTCTACATCTCTTGTGAAGCAAGCAGGGAATACAGAAGGGATCTTAAAGTTTGCAACTGCTAAGAAATCTATTAAACTAAAGATGATCATAATACTTGCTAGAATTTTTGTTAAGAACAACGTTGCAATTTCCCTACTTTGTTATCTAACAAGGGTTCTCACAGCCCTAGTTAAGGGATTTAGCCACTCATTGTTCTGAAATAATCCATGAAATTCATAATTTAAACCATTGAAACAATCATCCAATAAGTTATGATAAAACCCAAAGTCTCAAATTTAATATCAAACAAAAATCATGAACACCATTAACAACAATATGAACACCGTCACGTTCGACATCATTAAGAAAAATATGTTTCATAAGTGATTCCCCAACTCAATTTATTACTCTATTTGCTTAGTGATTGTAATATATCAAGAACTTTAAAATATTTATTTAACCCTAGACATGTTATTAACTTGGAATCCAAAGCAATTTCCTCATATAAACTCAATCATAACTTATGAAGTAATAATAATAACAGTATACTTACTTTTTGATTAGTGATAATGCTTGGATTGCTTAATTAATAATTAGCCTTGTTCTTGAGAGGATAATGTTCAAACCATTCAGAGTAATTTAGAACTTTAATAGGATGTTTGGGGATGATTAAGGGTATATTTACCGTATTTTAGGAAGGTTGTTGATGTGCTATATTTTTGTAGAACATTTAAGACTTATTAACTTGAAATAATTGTAAGTTCTTAAATAATTATTGGTGTTTTTGATGTTATTTCTTATGATTTTATAGGAATGTCAAGATGCATGAAAATAAATAACAACGAAGTAAAAGAGATAAAATCTGAGCAAAAATAGCAAAGAAGAATAAATCAGCTAAAATTTGGTGTAAATAGCTGAAGTATAGCTGACGTCAATTCTGAAGCACCGTCATACATGGGACAGGCTATCAAAGTTTTCGTCAAGCTCAGATAGAACCTGAGAAACTGAGATGAAATGTTATGATGTTTAGGATGGGCCATCAAATATGTGACATGACGTCAAAATCATAGTCAACCAGAAGCAGAGAATACTGATTTCTAGTGAAGTTGTGATGGTAGTTCTCATGTGCCGTCAATAATTTTGACACGCCATTAGGTTTACCTTCTGAAGAGTCAGAAGATAATAATTCACTGGAACCTTTGACGACATATCGCACAGGTCGTCAGACATCTGATATGCCGTGAAGATCGTCGTCATCCAATTCGTAGAGAAAACTAAAACTTTAATTTTATTTCCTTATTTAGGGTTGACTATTTAAAGACTTGTTTTAGTATTTTTTAAGGATCTTAAAAATCTTGTTTTTGGAACTGTGGAGGAAGGTACATTGCCTCATCTTTTTCATCAAGTATTTTTCTTATTTTCCCTTGAACACTTATCAACTATTGTGGATTATTCTCTTGTGATTCAATTTAAGAAATAATTGTTGTTTTCATCCATTCATATCTTTATCCATACTATCATGAATTCAACTTTTTATTTCTTTCATCAAATCATGAGCGGCTAATTCCATTAGCCTAAGTTATGGGATCCATTGATTAGGGTTTGATATGCTACTAGGTACCTAAAGGGTTCAAAGAGTCGTATGACGTCTTGAAATTCTATTGTTTTAACTTAAAATCTATTGGTTGAAAACAATAGGTTATGCCTTAGGTGTATTTTCTTGAACAAAGAAATAGACTAGAGGACGTGAATTATCAGTAGGGAATCGAAAGCTACCAACCTTTTGTTTAATGATTAATTCGATAACTATATTAATCTACCTGAGATAACATCCTATTAGAAATAGATAAGTTATCTAAGTTTGAGAGAATTATATAATAAATTGTCTAGTAAGGTCGAGAGATAATTTAGATGGTATAGTCGTCAGGAATATTCTACTATTCCTACTTACTTCAGAAGTCTTAAGCAGTACCTAGTATTTGTCAATTACCAAAACCCACAGTGAACATAACTCTTGTTTTCCATTTATATTGATTACAAACATTAATACTAAAACCTCATTTTATATTATTGTATCATTTGTTTGAATTTAACTTGTAGCTATAATTTCAAAATAGTTTAATCGCCACTCACATTGTTCCATGTTGATTCGACCCAAACTTTAAAGTTGGTTAAATATATTGACAATGACTGCCTTACACTAATTTGAGGTGTAAGCTGAGTGTTATCAAAAATGGCGCCGTTGCCAGGGAACTATTTGGCGTATTGAGTTGGTTTGGACTTTTAGATTACTTGCTTGAATTTAAACTTGTAAATATTTGTTTGTGATTTACTCTATTTTTTGTGTTAGGTAGATTTTGCTTTATTTTTGTTTATTTTTTACTGTGGGATCATGGACTGAATGTGAGTTTGATGGTTGGAAATCTTATCTGGATGATCCATGTCCATATTGTGATGGACCCCACTTTTGGAAAGATTATAGATATGATCCCTGGAGAGAGATATGTGCACCATCTCCATCCCACCGGGAGTATAATTGTTCTTTATATGGTGGTCAAGATGGACATTGGAAGGATTGCCCCAATGCCCCCTCTCTCTATTGCACTAACCCAAGTTCTAGTTCTTTTTATGAGTATGACAGGTCTTATGGTCTAGAAAAGGAAGAACGTGGCATGGAAAGAGTGACATTGAAGCTATGCTTCAACTAATGTTGGATCGTATAGACACAAAGAATGATACTATATGTGACATACATCAAAATATTAAGGCATTTAATAAGGGAAAAGAAAGGATAGAAGAGATGGATATCGAGGTCAATCATCCAAAACACATTTCTACATTATGTTTAGATGATATCTTAGCTGTGGAATTATTTAAAATAATGGAAGAGTGTGACATTGAAGAGAAAGATTCTGATACTGATGATGAGCTTGATGTTGATCAACCCTTGGAGATTTCCTAACCAACCGAGCCAACCATGAGGGATGATGCCAAGATTGATGAAATGGTGCTAGAGGTAAAATAAGAAGCCAAGCCAATCTCTTATGAAGAATCTAGCCCAATTCAAAGTAAAAATGTTGTGAAGATGAATAAAAGTGAGTGTGTAGAGGATAATGTAAATTTTGAAGTAGAATTTGTTGGGCCACACTTGAAGCATTTTTCCATATTATGTTTAGATGATATCTTGTCTGTGGAATCATCTAAAATAGTAGAAGACTGCGAAGATGAGGAACAAGAATCCTATATTATTTATTTTACACTTAATAAGCAACACAAGAACATACCTCACTTTAAAGCTGAGTTGTTTACCATGCATCATCCATTACTCATCTTCTTAATCTTTGTACCACCTCCCTATGAGTGAGGAAAAAAGTTGGACTCTAAGTTGGGGGTGAAGTTTATATCCTCAAGATGGAGGAAAAAGCTGAGTTGGGTCGTGCCGCGATACTAAATTAGGCACTTCTTGGGAGCCAACTCAAGGTAGTTTGTTGTTTGTACTTGTATTGTGTAATTGACATTAGATCTTTGCACCCATGGTGCCACAGGTATGTTTCTAACTCTCTTGTTTTTGATTGATGCGTTGGGAATATTGTATGATATTAAGTTGAGTATAGGGCTACTTGTGGATGTGATGTCCTCCTGGGTTTTTTGTTGTCGTGCCTCTTTTCCCCCCAAAAGTCTTTTTCGTAGTAGATCCAGCATGTTTAGGTGTATTGTGTTTATTTTGTGATGTGTTGTGGTTAACTGGAGAAAAATAAGTATCTAGAGCAGTTGACATATTTTTGTTGATTTTTAAGATTGATAAACACCTCTCCGTTGGTCTATTTTATATCTATGTGATATGCATTTATATGTGGCTACGGTGAATCTTTTAATGGCATTAGTACTAGGGACATGATAATCACTGCTAAAAATTGTATGAACTGAATGGGTAGTAGCCAGTTATGTACCAATGTGCCATGTGTGTGAGGTGTTACTCAATTCCATGTGTGTGTTGAATCTAGAACTTGCCCGATGAGTCTTACCTTGGTTGAAAGATAGGGTTTAGGAAAGGATCATAGGCCGTTTTGATTTTTAAGTCACTTTTTTTCCTAAATAACCTTTCCTGTATGAATGATATCTCTTGATCCCTATTTTGAGCCTGAATTGACCATTTCTTTCTATGACACCTATCACCTTTCCATTTAGATTATAATGAACCTATTTTGGCCCTCGTCCTACTTGGATACTGTGCATCTTGACTTAGGTAAACAACCTAAGTTGAGGGTGGCTATCATAGGGGTGCGTGATGTAAACTAGTTATGAAGAAAGGTAGAATAAAAGGAAAAGAATAAGTGAAAAAGAATAAAAAAATTGGGTGGTGTGGAAGAAGAATATGAAAACAAAAGGAATGAAAAAGAAAAGCCACATCCATCCTAAATAACGTGTTATCAAGAAAAGGAGAAAAAGAAGAAAAAGGTTAATAAGTAAACCCCAAAAGTTAAGGTAGTGCCAAGGAGGCTTAGTCACTCTAAATACCATTGAATATCATACCAGCCCTTAACCTATATTACAAGCCAAAGAAAAGACCTATATTGATCCTAAGCTACCTGTCTGGACACCTTGGTAATGAAAATAATGGCAAGCATATGGTATTTTACATGTATTGATTGGAATTTCTTTCTAAGAGTGAGTGTCTCTTGACCATCCCTGCATTGACATGCTGGAGTTCATATATGAGTGAGGATAGACTTCTTTGTTGTAAGAGTACTTTGGTTGCATTGCTAGCTGTTTACTTGTTTGGGTAGTGTACCTTGTACATAGGCATGGTTATTTTTGCTGAATTGATGTCATATCTTGATTCCTTTGTGTCAAATTGTTAATCTTCATTGATATGCACAATTTGATTTATAAGTAATTGAACATGGAGAGTGGCATAAGTTTTGAGCTTAACTTGATAATCAACTGTGATAGATATCTTATGTGTCTCTTGGTTAAGCATCGTAGTATGGTGTTATGTAGTTGCTTGAGAACAAGCAATTGTTTTAAGTTGAGGGTGTTGATGTGCTAGATTTTTGTAGCACATTTAAGACTTTTTAACTTAAAATAATTGTAAGTTCCTAAGTAATTATTGGTGTTTTTGATGTTATTTCTTAAGGTTTTTTAGGAAATTCAAGATGCATGGAAATAAATAACAATGGAGCAAAAGAGTTGAAATCTGAGCAAAAAGAGCAAAGAAGAATAAATAAGCTGAAATTTGGTGTAAATAAGCTGAAGTATAGCTGACGTCAGTTCTGAAGCACCGTCATACATGGGACAGGATGTCAAAGTTACCATTAAGCTTAGACAGAACCTGAGAAACCAAGATGAAATATGACGACGTTTAGGACGGGCCGTCAAATATGTGACACGGAGTCAAAATCATCATCAACCAGAAGCAGAGAATACTAATTTCCAGTAAAGTTGTGATGACACTTGTCACGCTCCGTCAAGAATTTTGACACGCCGTCAGGTTTGCCGTCTGAAGAGTCAGAAGATAACAATTCACTGGAACCTTTGAAGACATCTCGCATGCGTCGTCATACATATCACACGCCATCAATATCGTCGTTGTCCAATCCGAAGAGAAAACTGAAACTTTAGTTTTATTTCCTTATTTAGGGTTGACTTTTTAAAGACTTGTTTTAGTGTTTTTTAGGGATCTCAAAAATCTTGTTTTTGGAACAAGGGAGGAACGTACATTGCCTCATCTTTTTCATCAAGTAATTTTGTTGTTTTCCCTTCAACACTTATCAACTATAATGGATTATTCTCTTGTGATTCAATTGAAGAAACAATTGTTGTTTTCATCCATTCGTAAGTTTATCCATACTATTTTGAATTCAACTTTTTATTTCGTTCATCAAATCATGAGCGGCTAGTTCCATTAGCCCAAGTTATGGGATCCATGGATTAGGGTTTGATATGCTTCTAGGTACTTAAAGGGTTCAAAGTGTAGTATGATGTCTTGAAATTCTGTTGTTTTAACTTAAAATCTATTAGTTGTAAACAATAGGTTATGCGTTAGGTTTATTTGCTTGAATAGAGAAATAGACTAGAGGACGTGAATTATCAACAGGGACTCGGAAGCTACCAACCTTCTGTTTAATGATTAATTTCGTGATAGGATTAATATACTTGAGATAACATCCTATTGGAAATAGATAAGTTATCTAAGTTCGAGAGAATTAGATAATAAATTGTCTGGTGAGTTCAAGAGATAAGTCAGATAGTATAGTTGTCAGGGATATTCTATTGTTCCTATTTACTTCAAGAGTCTTATGCAGTATCTAATATCTGTCAATTCCCGAAACTCACAGTGAACATAACTCTGGTTTTTCATTTATATTGATTACAAACATTAATACTAAAATCCCATTTTATATTTTTGTATCATTTGTTTGAATTTAACTTGTAGCTATAATTTCAAACGAGTTTAATCGCCACTCTCATTGTTCCCTGTGGATTCGAACCCGACTCCAAAGTTGGGTAAATATATTGACGACGACCGCCTTACACTAATTTGAGGTGTAAGTTGAGTGTTATCAGTTATAGGAATGGAGAGATCCAGACAGATTTAAATATGGAAACAGAATCAATTAGGGTCTTTCAATGCTTCTTATTCTGCGTGAATAGTATTGGGTCAGTCCATTGGCTCTGTGATGTCAGCTCTAACTATGACTCCTAGAAACTACTCGTAGCCTATGTCTATGAGTCTAGGTCTCCCTCCATTTAGAGTTTTAGCCTTACATAGGTCTCCAGTCATGACGATTCAAGGTGATGAGTTGTTGTTACTAACAACAATTCATCCTGAGAGCCGTCAAGACTCTAGAAGCCACTTACCTAAGAGATTTTACTTGGGCCCATCCTGACGGTTCTAGTGACAAGTCGTAAAGAGTACCTACGACTTGTAGAGTCCTTTTTGGGGACCTGAGCACCAAAATTTTTTCTACTGTTTCCAGCAATCCTTCAACCCTGCATACTGAATACACAAGTTAACCTATAATATAGTAAGTAGAAAACATGGATTGCCTCCCATGTGGTTCTTGATTTAACATTGCGGCATGATGGCAATATGTTGGATACTCAAACTTCACCAATAAGCCCATGGTTTGTTTCCAATACAACGCCTAATTTAACATTGTGGCACAACTCTGTTGCCTTGTATACTTAGACTTCTCCATGGCTCATATCAATACAAGCTTCACTTTCTCTATACTTCCCATTTAGTGCTTAAGACGTTACCCGTTAACCTTGAATAGAGCTTCTCTATCTCGCATCAACTCAATTACACCATGCGGGAACACTCTAACCCAGTGAACGGTCCATAATACCTAGACATCAACGTTCAAAGAAACAAGAGAAGCCTCATATTATACAACAAGACCATATCACCAGGTTGGAATACCCTCTTCTCAATATCTTTATCATGATACAACTTCATCTTCTCTTTGTACAATGCTGAACTCTCATAAGCTCAGAGTTGAAATTTATCTTACTCATTCGCAGGTTTAAAACATCACGCCACTCAAAATTTAGCTTTGTCAATGGCCATACTACGTTGTGCTAAAGTTTAATCGACAAGTTACAGGCCTTGCTGTACACAAGCTGATATATAGAGGGACCTATAGGGGTTTTAAAAGTTTTTTGCTAGGCCCAAAGTGCATCGTATAACTTTCTTGACCAATTTTTTAGGTTGGCATTCATAGTCTTTGCCAATATCAATTTGATCTAATGAGTGGAGACCTCAACCTAACCACTTGTTTGCACGAATAGTAACGTTTTTCGACCTTATGTTTCACTCCATACTTCTCAAGCAGGTCCTTAAATAGACGACTACAAAAATGAGACCAGCCATCACTAGTGAGTGCGCATGGAGTACAAAACCTCAAGAATGTTTTCTTCTTTAAGAATGTCATGGAATTCATTATTGGGAAGCGCAACTTCTTCCACCGACTTATAAACATAGTCAACAACTACAAATATATACTTTGTACCATACAAACTCACAAACAGACACATAAAATTAATTCCCTACATATCAAAAACTAAAATTAATTCCCTACATATCAAAAACCTTAAATCAATAATAGGTCTGATGGGGAGGTCATGCTTCTGCGAGATATTTCGTTGGCATTGGAATCAGTCATAGGAACGAGCATATTCATATGCATCTTTGCATATACTCGACCAATAGTAATCACACTATAAGATTTTATGGGCATTGAGAGTATAATTGTGGTGACCCCTAACTGTGGATAAGTTATATGCATTAAGAATATACATCACTCAAATTTAGTAATATACCTCGGAATAATACTATCAGCACACACCCAAAATAAGAATGGCTCAACCAAGAAAAACTTATGTACCTTAAGCATAAATTTCTCTACGAAAATGATAAGTCTTTTGGATGTGATCACTTGCCAAATAATTGTCAATATCAAAAAAATAGGAGATCAAGTCTTATGATCCTGCCAAGATCCACTCATCTGGAGGAGTATCATCAACATCAAGTTCATCCCTTAAATTGAGTTCGCCTCTTCTTTTAGGTAGGATACATGGTCTACAACCTGATTCTTTGTACACTTTGGGTTCTTGAACTCAAAATAAAATTCCTGCAGTAATAGTACACACTGAATCAACCTATGCTTTGCATCTTTCTTTCATATAAGCTACCTCAATGTTGTGCGATCAATATGGACAATGTCTTTGCTCCCAATCAAATTGGTCAAAAAATTATCATAACAAAATACCATCGCAAGTAACTATTGCTCAGTCATTGTGTAATTTTTCTGTGCGGGGTTAAGTGCTTTGTTGGCATAGTATATGGAATGAAGTATTTTCTAGAGTCTTTGGCCTAGGGTAGATCCTAGGTCTACTCCACTGGTGTCACACATCACCTCAAATAGAAGAGACCAATCTGGAGACGTAATAATGGGAGCAAAAATCAACTTTATTTTTTAGGTGCTTAAAGTCTTTAAGACAACCATCATCAAACACAAACTTCACGTCTTTCTCCAATAACTTGCACAAGGGATTTGAAATAGTTGAAAAGTTATTGATGACCCACCTAGGGAACCCTACATGACCCAAGAAACTTCTAATACCATTGACAAAAATAGGTAGAGGCAATATTTTGATCACCCTAATCTTTTCCCGATCAAATTTTATACCTTTTTTGAAATATTGTGCCCCAAGACTATACCCTCTTTCACCATAAAGTGACATTTATCCTAATTCAATACCAAGTTTCACTCCTCATATATCTGAAGTATATTTTCCAAATGGTCAAAACAGTCATCAAAAGAATCAGCCACAACTGAGAATTTAGCCAGAAAGACCTCTATAGTATCCTCATCTATATAAGAAAAGATAGACATCATACAATGTTGAAAGGTGGTGGGAGCATTACAAGTCCAAAAGGCATCCTCTTGAATGCAAACATACCGTATGGACATGTGAAACTGGTTTTCTCTTTGTCTTTGGAGGCAATAGAAATCTAATTATACCTCTCATAATTATCAAGAAAGCAATACCATCCTTTACCAGAAAGATGATCTAATATTTGATCCATAAATGGCATAAGAAAGTGATCTTTCTGTGTCTAGGTGTTCAATAGTCAATAAACCATGCAAAATCTCTATCCCATAAGTGATCTCATGGGCACCACCTCATTCTTCTCATTCGAGACCATAGTGAACCCACCTTTTTTTGGCGCACACCGAACTTAGCTAAGCCACTTGCTGTCGATAATAGGGTAAAGTGCACCTGCATCAACCACTTGATGATCTCCTTCTTCACTATCTCTTGCATAGGTGTATTAATATGACACAAATACTCGATTCTAGGTAGCCACTACTATTCTAACTTAATTTTATAAGTACAAATTCCTGGTGGAATATGACAATATCTGAAATTATCCAACCTCAGGCCTTTTTAAACCTCTGTAATACCGAGACCAAGGCCTCAACCTATGTATCAACTAAATTGGATGCAATAATAATCAGCAAGGTATTGTTGGACAATAAATGCATAATGCAAGTGAAAAGGGAGCACCTTCAATTCCAAGACTGATGGCTCCTCAATAGATGACTTGGCTGGTGGAAGCACTCTATGCTTCAAATCCAAATCCAACTTCTTCGACGCATAAGTGTAAGATCCTCTACTAACAAAAGTACTCACCATCTCATCATACTCATCAATATCATTACTGCCAAAGTTCATGATCACTGCCATTAACGACTCTACACCAAGTCACTCATCAATAGGTATAGTCAATGCATCTTTATCAACAATATCTATCACAGACACCAGTCTAATATCTTTTGGCTGCTGCATTAACTCACCCATATTAAATGTAACATGTTCTTCATTGAGCATAAATATCATATGCCCCATCTCTATGTCAACCAATGCCCTATCAACGGATAGGAAGGGCTTTCCTAAGGTAATAAAAACATCAAAATCCACCTCACAATTAAGAATCACAAAACAAACATGGAATATGAAGGATGATACCTTCACCAATGATACGACCCATCATGGGCATAGTTGTAATGGGTGCCCCATGTACGACCAGGACCGGAGACCACCCCTCGATTACCCAACCAAACCTTTAGCAACTTTCCCTAAGTTGGCTGAATTCTTTGCATGAAACATAAGAGTGTAACAGCTCACACAAAGATGCTAGGAATAGATCACAACGGTGACCAACCCAACCGAGTCCAACCATCCAAAAAAAAACATAGGCCATAAACCAGGCCATAACCAAAGAGAATATCAAAAAATAATCTAATTAATCCCTAAATGTAATAGAATAAAACAATCAAATATCGTGTAACAGTGTAAGCCCTAACACCAATATCGATGCCAAAGGAAACACCAATAACGATCCAGCCCATACATGCCCCTAGAAGTACCACAAAGCCTCTATCCAAAAAAGTAAAGAAATATGGTTGGGACATGCCCCAACCATGGCCAAAACCAATATCCAAAATAAAAGAAAAGTGTCTACTAAAATCCATAACATGAAATGATGTCTTCCGATAGGATGGAAGCTCACCATTTTAGTCCAAATACTTACCGAATCCACGTGCTAAATAGGAGAAGTAGAATGTCTGGTTCCCGCATAGCATGGGAATACAACCGCCAGAAGATGGAGTTAACGAGTTATTGCTAGCATAAATCTTAGGATAAAGGTAAAATAATACTTGTTATAAAACTAAGTAAAACGATCTATAATTCATAAAACCATACATATATAAGTTCCAAGAAAGGGAACTGGGTTTAGTATACATTAAAAATTCTTACCTGGGTTTTGTAGCTTCGCCATCCTAAACCACCCACGGGTGATATCGGCTCAGCTCCCCCTGCTAAAAGGGGCTAAGTGTGTGTAGCCCCACGACTAGGGAATTATCCCATGGGATCTAGCACATCCCCCAATATTATGACATCATACACATGGTCCACCAAGACTAATCCTCATATCAAAAAATATGAGTTTCCAGTTTTGGTCTCCCAGGACTGCCATTTTCCACAACTTTGCTACACACCCTGCCATTAATTCCTAATAAAAATTATTTCCAAATAATCAACCAAATCCATTCACCAATTTATTACCTAAGTAAAATAATAGTGGTATCATCATACCACACCTTGCTTTCAAATTATATCCATAGTCAAACCATTTAGGTTAAGGCAACTTTTATGTACCCTTCCATATACCAGATTAAACCACTTAGGAGGCTTCTATGTTCTCCACAATCATAACCAAGACTTTATCCTTTTCAAACAATTTAAAGCATGTATGATTCCTTTACCAAGTTTAAAACATTCAAGAGTTCTATTGAAAGAAGTCAATGCAATGAACATATCTTTATAAGCATTTTATCAAACACCTTTGGGGCATAATATAATGAAAACTAATTCCAAATATCATTCAACCATTAACATTCAATCCAATTTCCAAAACAACCACTAAATGCATATAAAAGGATAGTTAAAACCATCGAAAACTATAACCAAACATGTAAACCCCCAAATAATAGTTGGAAGCCATACTTATGAAATAGAAAAACTATGAAATCAATCATATAAACCATGCCTTTAGTTTAAATTACAATGAGGGTAGAGAATCATATCTTATACCAAGGAATTAATGAAAGAAAATCACCAAAGTAAGCCACAAAGCAATCCTCGAGATTAAACCCTAGTCTTCTTTCCCCAAAATATCTTGAGAGAATTATGAAATGATTTTAGAATAGTTTCTAAGTGTTAATGAATAAAATAATAGAGTAAATAGCCTTCTAATTGTATTAAATATCGTGGGTCCTAACTACTATTACTAGGGAAGCATCCAGAATACCCTCAGTTAAATCCCTTAAAAACTTATCACAAGGATATGACTGATACATACGAGTCATAACCTCCTATACGATCGGTACCAACTACTCGTAACCAAGCCTCAACCTTGGATCAGACACTGTGCAGTATATGACTCGTCCAATGAAGTTGTAACCAGAGCATACCATCCGTACCAATGACCCGTATCCCAGGAAGAATGAAACACTAAGAGAATTAAACACTACCTACCATATGAGTCCCTGATAAGACTCGTACCCATAAGTCGTACCAATTCAAGTGACCAAAACCTTTCCACCAACTAACACTAGTTAGCATATGACTGTACCATACAACTCATACCCCAAAATATGGCTCATACCCATGAGTATTGCGTTCGGAGAATAAACTTCTGAGAAATTTTCTAAGGGTCAAAACCCAAGATATTTCAGTCTCCCCCACTAGGAACATTCATCCTCGAATGACGGACAAGGTAGGAATAACCACACATAGAGTCATTTGCATTATCAAACATCCTTTTAACAAAGTTTTAAAACAATGAGGCAAAGATGTAAATCTTTTCTTTAATAAAATTAGAAAATAAAGGTGTGTTTAAGAACACATAGCTTTCACATGAATCCTAGAAGCATCAAATAGATGTGGATATTTGGACTTTATGTCCTCTTCTTCTTTCCAAATAGCTTCTTCCACCTTATTGTTCTGCCATAGAACCTTAATTGAAGCCACATCCGTAGTTCGCAACCGATGAACTTGCCCATCTAATATCTTAAAGATGATCTGAAATACCCAATCCCTCCAAACATACAACCGATGACGGATCACAGATTTACTTCCTCAACATAGAAACATGAAAGATTAGAGGAACAAAACTTAATCTAGATGGAAAATCTTACTCATAAGAAACATTACCAACATTTCTCAAAATCACAATAGGACCAATGAACCGAGGATTGTGTTTTCCCTTCTTACCAAACTGCACCACTCCTTTTATGGTAGATACTTTGAGGAACACCCTATCCCCAAACTCAAAATCTGAGTCTCTATGCCTAAAATCCTCATAGGACTTTTAGCAGCTTTGGACAGCTTTAAGCCTATCCCAAGTCAACCTCACCTTCTCACTGGCTTGATAAACCAAATCTAGGCCAAACATGTCTGCCTTACCAAGCTTAATTTAGCCAATAGGAGATCTACACCTCCTACCATGCAACACTTTAGAAGGAGCCATACCAATGGTCGCTATTGTTGAAAGAAAACTCCACCATAGTCAATAACATAGGCTCAAAGCATATCTTCTGATGTCTGAATAGTTCTCTCTGCTTGCCCATCCGACTATGGATAAAAATAGTACTTAGACTAACCTTAGTCCCAAACCCTTTCTATAAAGACTTCCAAAGATGAATGTAAACTGTGTACCGTGATAAAAACTAATCATGAAAAGTACCCCATGCAGCTACACAATCTCCTGAAGATAAAACTTTGCATAATCCTTCTCCAAAAAAGTAGTTCACAATGCTAAAAAGTACACACTTTGTCATCCTATCCATGACAATTTAAATTGAATCAAATTTGTTCCGAGACGATGGAATACCGGTAACGAAATCCATATTGATCATCTCCTACTTCCATTCGGGAAACTGTATCTCTTGATACAACCTACCGAGCCTCATGTGCTTAACCTTAACCTATTGAAACACCATGCACTTGGCCACAATATCAACCACATCCTTCTTCATACCATTCCACCAATAGATCTCTTTGAGATAATGATACATCTTTGTCGAGCTGGGATAAACAACATAGATGACTCATACACCTCAAGCAAAACCCTTTGTCACAAACCATCGACATCCGGAACACACAACCATCCTTGGTACTGTAAAGAACCATCACCACTGATCTAAAAAACCACCATATTTTTTATACCAAAGTCATTCTTTATTTTCATCAAGATAAGATCAAGTCCTTGCTTCTCCTTAATCTCTGTACCAAGAAACGATCGAACCACTTCTTGCGCCATTATACTACCTTTATTAGAATTTAAGACATGAACTCTAAGATTAACCAAGCGGTGAATATCCTTGACCAATTCCCACTTACCTTCCTCCACATGGTCCAAACTACATATGGATAACCTGCTAAGAGTATCAACAACCACATTAGCTTTACTTGGGTGGTAGTGAAAACTCATATCATAATCCTTGAAAAGGTCAATCCATCTTCTCTACCTGAGATTTAGATTATTTCAAGTGAACACATACTGAAGACTCTTGGGATCAGAAAAGATATCCATATAAGCACCATACAGATAATGCCACCATATTTTCAAAGCAAACACAACCGCCAACAACTCCACATCATGAGTAGGATAATTTCTCTTATGTACCTTTAACTACCTAGAAGCATAGGCAATCACCTTCCTATACTGCTTCAACATACAACCAATACATACCTGAGATGCATACACAATAAAGCACAAACCTATCATTACCTTTTGGCAAAGTAAGGATTGAAGACAAAGTCAACTTATCTTTAAACTTCTCAAAAGTCCCTTCAGAACCATCTGGCTAAGAAAACTTAATCTTTTTCTGAGTTAGCCTAGTCAAAGGAGCAACTATCAAAGAAAAGCTTTCCATAAACTGCCTAAATACCCGGCTAAACCCAAGAAGCTCCAAATATCGGATGGAGTCATGGGCCTACGCTACCTTTTCATCGCATCAACCTTGTTTAGATCCACCATGATCCCTTCACTAGAAATTATATTGCCTAAGAAAGTCACAAAGCTCAACCAAAACCCACACTTAGAGAACTTGGCATACAACCACTATTCCTTTATGTTTGTAACACAAAATGGAGGTGATTAGCATAATCCATATCTGTCTTCAAATAAACCAAAATTTCATTAAAAAATATAATAACAAAGAGATCAAAATATTGCCTAAACACTCCATTCATCAATCCATAAATGATGCAAAAGCATTAATCAATCAAAACAATATCACCAAGAATTCAACATGCCCATACTGAGTATGAAAAGCCATCTTAGGGATATCCACCTCCCTAATTTTAAGCTGATGGTACCCAAACTAAATATCTACCTTAGAGAAGAACTTGGTACCTTGCAACTGGTCAAACAAGTCATCTATCCAAGAGGCTACTTGTTCTTAACTGTCACCTTGTTTAACTGCCTCTAATCAATAAACATTTAAAGGGAACCATCCTTCTTGCACACAAACAACACCAGTGCTCCCTATAGAGAAACACTAGAATGAATAAGCCCCTTATTCAGAAGATTCTTAAGTTACTCCTTAAGTTCCCTCAACTCAACCAGAGCCATTCTATACGGAGGAATAGATATTAGATGAGTGTTTGAAAGTAAATCAAAACTCCATTTCCCTATCTAGATAAACACCAGGAAGATTATCCAAAATGATATCTGAAAGATCATTAACAACACGAATCAAAGACATAAAAAGGACCTTTTGAGTTAGAATCTTTAACCCAGACCAAGTGATAAAGACAACCCTTGGAGATTAACCTCTAAGCTCTAAGAAAAGAAACAAACCACCCCCTAGGAGATAAGGAACTACCTTCCCATTCTATAACTACTTCACTAGGGAACTTAAAGATAACCTTACAGGTTCGACAACCCAAATGTGTATAATAAGAATGCAACTAATCCATCCCTAAAATGACATCAAAATGTACCATATCAAGCTCAAACTGATCCGCCAAGGTCTACTTTTTATGAACATAAACCACACACTCCTATAGACTCTCTTAGCAATAACCAAGTCACCTATTGGGATAGAATCAAAAAAAGGATCAAAAATAATATTTGGATTGAAAACAAAAGACATGGACACATTAGAGTCACATAAGAAAGAGTGGACCCCAGATCAAGCAAACAATATATGTCATAAGAAAAAAGCTTTAACGACCAGTAATGATATTTGGTGGATCCTTGGATTCCTATCGGAAGGCAAAATGATACAACCTATTTTGATAAATACTAGAACTAGAAGTAGTAACAAAAGCAGATGCCCCACCACCAGGTGCAAGAGCAGAAAATTAAGCCACAGGAATCCTATTTGGCCCCGTAAAAACTTTGTTAATCAAACAATCCTGAGTTGATGGCCTACCTGGACACACTTGAAGCATTTGTACCTTTCGTCCTCACAATAACCCCGATAAGGATGACCTAAAAATCAACAAGGAGAATACAAAGAAACTAACTGACCTTTGCTCGCCTGAGATTGGGAAATATGTGCCAGAGAATTATCACCACCTTGATCACGCCAGTCTCGTAACTGAGAAAAGCATTCTTTCTCTCCAAAATCAAATCTATATTTAACCTAGAAGCAAACTTTCTAATATCTCATATCATCAAACAAGTCTGGAGCATACCTTGATACCTGATGAAACTTTAAAGCATATTTCTTTACTTATATCCTCCCCTACCTAAGTTTCACAAACTTCTCCATCATAGCTTTCCTTAAATCTTGAGGAAAGAAACAATCCAAGAAGGTATTAGAAAAATCCTCCCACAACCTTTTCTCTTTCATATCACCTCTATCCATACCCCACTCCTCATACCACTAATAAGCAACATCCTTGAACTGATAAGCTACAAACTTAACCCCCTCTAAATTAGTAGTATGCATCAATCAAAAGATCTTTTCCATCTTATCTAAAAATACTCATGGATCCTCCTCTACCTTCACTTCAGTAAGAGTTGAAGGAAAAATCTTCATAAATTGACCAACCTTTGTGGCCTCACCAAAACCACCAACTGTACCCCACTCAGCCTGAGCACCAACTTGTTAGGAAATAACATGAATAGACTGACTAAATTACGCATTCATTACATTGCCCTGAGGGACTTAAGGACAACTAGCCAAAAGAAGAGGAAGACCAGCACCTTAAGAAATAGGACCATGAGATTCTTGATTTATTCTAGGAGTAGGATGTACCCCTTTAGCATTATCCCCAAATGGGATAGAAGAATTTCCTTGTGCTCTGATCTAGGAGGCATAATCTAAAAGATGAACAAATAAGGATTAGAAAGGATTCTAGGAATTAGAAGTCAAGCTTAATGATAGAATACCAATATAGTGAAACATTCATATATTCCTTGTAGCCACTCTGTATGAGTGTGGCGCTCTTCAGACTCCTAAAATAGACTCTACTTGACACGACTTTCTAGACTCCAAAGTGACCATGAACCCAGGATCTGCTATGAACTTGACATGACCTGGCCTGGGGCCTTGTCGTAATAGGCGTCCCAAGTCCGCCCAGGATTGAAGACACCCCCCATTACCCAACCCAACCTTTAGCCACCTGCCCTAAGTTGGCTGAATTTCAAACATGAAGCATACTAGTGTAACAGCTAACACAAAGGCCCTAGGAATAGATCACAACCATTACCAACCCAACCGAATTAAACCATGTCAAAACAAAACATAAGCCATAAACCAGGACATAAACAAAGAGAATACCAAAGTATAATATAATTAATCCTAAAATGTGATAGAATAGAAAAACCAACAATATCATCCAAGGGTGTAATCCCCAACACCAATACCGATGTCAAAGAAAACACCAATACTGATCCCACCCATAACGACCCCCAAAAGTACCACAAATCCTCCATTTAAAAAAGTACAAAAATTTGGTTGCTACATACCCCCAACCATGGTCAAAACCAATATCTAAAATAAAAGAAAAGTGTCTTAAGAAATCCATCACATGAAATTATGTCTTTCGAAAGGATGAAAAAAAGTGTCTCAAGAAATCCATAACATGAAATTATGTCTTCTGAAAGGATGAAAGTTCACCACTTTAGTCCAAATGCTGATACCGAATCTGCGTGCTAAACAAGAGCAGTAGAATGGTCGATTCCTATATAAAGTCGGTATACAACTGCCAGAAGATGAGGTTAGAGAGTGACCATTAGCTTGAATATCATGATAAGGATAAAATAATGCCAGTTATAAAAATAAATAAAACCATACATAATGAATACAATTATACATATATAATGGTCAGGAAAGGGAATTGGCTTTAGCATGTATTGAAAACCTTTACGTTAGCTATGTTGCTTGGATGTCCTAAACCACCCATGGGCGATATGGGTTCAGCTCTCCCTGCTGAAAGGGCCCCAATACGTGTAGTCATATGACCAAGGAATTATTCAATAGGATGACTAGTACATTCCCCAATAGTGTAAGATCATGCACATGGTCCACTAATACCAATCCTTATATCGGCAAATACGAGTTTCCAATTTTGATTCCCTTGGGACAACCAACTTTCACGACTGTGCTACATACCCCACCATTAATTCCCAACTAAAACTATTTCCAAATAACCAACCAAATCTATTTACCACTTTATTAACCAAGGCTAATATTAGTTGTATCGTTTTAGCACCCCTTACTTTCATGTAATATCCCTAGCCAAACCCTTTAGGTTAAGGGAACTTTCAAGTGCCTTTTCATTTACCATATTAAACCACTTGGGAGACTTCCATGTTCTACACAAGAATAACCATAGAGAGTTTAGCCTTTTCAGACCATTTAAACCATTTATGATTCCTTTACCTAGTTTAAAACATGCAAGAGTTCCATTGAAATAAATCAATGCAATGAACATATCTTTATAAGTATTTTAACAAACACCGTGGGGGCATAATATAACCAAAAACAATTCCAAAGACCACTAAAACATTACCATGGAATCTAATTATCAAAAATCACCATTAAATGCATACAAAACCATAATTAAAACAATAGGAAACCATTACCAAGAATTTAATATCAAAACCCCAAAATAATAGTTGGAAGCCATAATTATGAAATAGAAAAACCATGAAATCAATCATATAAACCATGAATTTAGTTTAAATTACAATGAGGGAAGAGTATCATGACTTATACCAAAGAATTAAAAGAAAGAAATCACCAAAGAAAGTCCAAAGTAATCCTCAAGATGAAACCCTAGCCTTTTTGCCCCAAAAGATCTTGAGAGAATTATGAGATGTTTTTGGAATAGTTTGTAAGTGTTACTGAATAAAATAATAAGGTATATAACCTCCTAATTAATTTAGAATTCATGAGACCTAATTACGGTGTGTAGGGAAATGTCCAGAATACCCTGACTTAAATCCCTTAAAAACCCATCACAGGGATACGACAGACCCATATGAGTCGTACCCTGCTATATGATCGGTAACCACCACTCGTTTCCACACTCAACCTTGGATCAGACACTGTCTAGTATGTAACTCATCCAACCAAGCTATAAAAACAGCATAAGATCCGTACCAATGGCCCGTATCCCGGGCAGAACAAAATACAAGGAGGATCAAGCATTGTTCACCATACGAGTCCCTGATATAACTCGTACCAAGCCCTTATGATTCATACCCCTAAGTCGTACCCATTCCAGTAACCAAAAATCAAATAGGGACATACCACTCGTACCCTAATATAAGACTCATATCCATGAGTCGTATTAGGTCCGGATAAAGAAATCTAAGAAATTTTCTAAGTGTAAAAACCCAGGATGTTTCAACCAAAACATCACACAAAATGCCAACTGGTTTGTTCAAAGTTTGTCTAGCCATCAATTATCTCATCGATGTTAGTTTAGGTGTCTCCAATAACAATTTCTTGTAAACAACTAGCGGTATCCAATTTATACTACCTACTAAGTCACATAATTATCCTACAAAATTAAGAGACCCAACAGTGCAAGGAATAGTAAAAGCTCTAAGGTCCTATTTCTTCTCAATCAAATATCAGAAAATAATAGCACTATAATGGTGCATATTATTAGTTGGCTCAAAACTCTCTGTCCGCTTTTTCACCTCTAAGTATTTTATGAACTTTGTATAATTGGGCATCTGCTCCAATGCTTTAATAATAGTGATACTCACAGATAACTCCTTCAACATAGACATGATTCTTTGAGATTTCCCTTATTTTTTTCTTCTTCAACCTTTGAGAAAAAGATGGGGGTGGTCATGGAATGGTCTTCAAAAATGGCTCAACCTACTTATCCTTCCCTTTATTAGTTCAACTCTTTTCTCAATACACATCGATTTATGTGACATCTTAGTATCAGTCACAAACTTCGTAATTTTAACTTTGGATGCATTATCAAGATCAATAGTATCATTCATTACCTCATCAACTACCAACAAAGAGGATTAATAGTAACCTTACCACTTCGAGAGGTGATGGCAGAACAATAACTGTTATTCTTTGGATTTTGCATTATATAACTTAGAAGAGCGCCTGATTGATATTGATTTAGTGTATCTGACATCTGACCAAATTAGTTTTTTATCTACTTAATTGCAATTGCATGCGATTCTACCTTTTGGATCATTCACAAAATATCTATATTAATCTCCTTAAGGCAACTCTATTGATTATATAAACCCTTAACCAACTTATCAAGTAAAGCTTCTATGCTTAAATTAGTATCACGACTCCCTGGCAGAATTTATGCACCACTCATCTCCTTATTATCATTCTTTAACCTTTAGTTACTATTTTTGTCTGTCTTCAATCCTTATTCTTATCTGCATAATAGTCTGACCTTGATTCCCTATCCTCAAGATACAAGAGTCCTAGTTATACCCTTATACCATGCTTAGAAACCCATTATCTATCTATCCAGGTACTTAGCCTTCTCCTTAGAGTCAAGTTCATCATGTATAGTTGACATACCTCACACGTCCACTGCATTCACCTTTGTATCATTGATAGATTAGAACTGCTTGATAAGTAACCCAATTTCTATACTCAGTTATGCTATCTCTTGAGCCTTTGTCTTATCTATGATTCTTTACTCACTAGAAGCACCAATAACATCAGTACTGGCTCATCTTTTTGCCTCTCGAGTTTTCCACCCACGATTGGTATTAGAGAATCAATCTAAGATTACACAGCTAGATCCTAGAAAGGCTCATGAAAGCCCCACCAGTAATAGTATCAGCAAAAACTTTGGTGTTTGTATTCAGGGCTCTAAGGAATATCTCAAGCAAATTTGTCCCTGAAATTCTATGATTAGGCACAATCATCAACTTCTTCTTGAACCGCAACCATTTACTTTACAATACCTCATAATGTAATTTCCTGAAATTATATATCTTCGCCTCTAACTACAACATTATACAAGTCTTGTATAATTGGTCTGAGAACTATTTTCAAAACTTATTTCAAGTAGTGATGGACCCTCGAGGTAGTTCCCCTAACCATAATGTGCTTCACTAGTAAAAGAGAGTGGGAGAAACTTGAGTCTCAAAACAACCCGACTAACGCCAGGTAAATTATAAGAATTCCAAATTCTAACAAAATTGATGATGTGCATCTTGGCGTTATCAGTAGGTAAACTAGCAAACACACCCTTCAAATTCAGAAACTAAATCATAACACTCAAAATGTCAAACTTCACCCCTAGGGAAACTTAAGAGGAATGATAGCTCTTACCTCGATAGGCACAAGATACACCAAATATTCCTCCACATAATTATATGTTTTCCCTAAACAAAAAAACTGGTGGTGGTTGAGCTCTATCTTTTATAGCTCTATAGAGTTCAACTCGATGAACTTCTTCTTGTCTCACCCAATTCTCTTGAGTTGAATGACGAGCAAGAGAATAACTTCTTGCTTTTTCTTCATCCAATATCTCAGCATCAGTTTGCACAACTATTTCTTGAACACCCAATGAAGGTTGACAATTCAAGGGACCTGGGTCATCATGAACTTAATTGTCTTCTCATGTCATTCTACGATTGTATCACATGGTACATTTTAGAATAGAGTCAATTGGGATGAATGGATGACTTGATTCCGCATACTAGGCATACTTCATTGTAAGCCCTAAGAATAGTAGAGAAATGAAAACCAACAACCTCAACAAATTCAATCAATCAATTCAAAACCCTATTCCCTAGTAACGGTGCAAAAAGTTTATATCTCGCCAGAGTACACCTCCAAGAAAGTATAATGCAGTCATTGTTAAATATATAACTAAACAAAGTTTGGGGTCGATCCCATAGGGGATAGGCCAAATCCTTATCATGAACTTTCAGAAGTAGCCAAAAAAGTGCACAAAGTAAATAGATGGATTTTTTAGAACAATAATAGTTGTAACAATTCTTGATCACTTTTGGTTGAAATCAATATGAGATGAATACTAGGACTATGTTCCCTATAACTTCCTAACTCTATAGACTTATTGTGCTTCATTATACTATCTCAATTCCTTGTATTTAGAATCTCACAAAATATGTATCACCAACCATCTTGTGAATGCCTTTAGTACATTTCACTCATCACCTATTGAGTTTTAAAGTGTCGCCTTACTAAGACTTATCCCGGATCTTAGATTAACAATTAACTTTTGTGTCTCAAGTTAATTTGATAAAGGGAAAGAACTTAAAATTTCTATTGTGATGTTATTTTAGCTTGAACTAATAACGAGGGAGGAGAACATGCATTAGATACCAAAGAAGACGGAGAGAAACAACCCTTGAGATCCTTAATTGACCACCTTTAGAAAACATTAGCCATTTTTAAACCAGGAGCTTCAGAGTGATTTAAGAGTGTTTTGAGAGTATTCGATTGTGAATAATGGGTTAAGAATCCTCCGAAGTTGTTTTATGTCGTGGGATCCAAAGGGGTTATTAGGGTGAAATGTCCAGAATACCTCCAAGTTAAAAAATTCCATAGGTGGGTATGGTTTGGATCCCTAATTTGTACCCACATCATATGAATGGTTCCCTCTACTCGTTCCCAAGATAGAAAGTTGGACTCATTATTCTATCCAAAATACGAATCTGCTTGCCTAAATCATACCATTACCATACGAAAAGTACCACCTAGTCATACAATATGTAGAATGTCAATACCTAGACACCAGACACCATACGGTTGGGACTCTACTACTCGAATCATGTACATACAACTCTTATGGAGTCTTTTCCTACCTTGGATAGAAAACAACCAGTACCACACTGGGTAATATATGACTAAGATCCCTAAACTATTTTCTCATTATACAAAAACTATGAATGAGTTGTATGATGATCAGAAAGCTCAAACTCAAGAAATTTCTAAGGGTCATAACTAAGGGTATTTTAATTCTTCCCCACTTTGATCATTCATCCTCAAAGGATGGAACGAGTCAAAACTATCATGATTAAATGCCCAAGCATCTCTACCCTTACCTTTAAGACAAAATAGATTACCAAGGAATCAATCCTTCCTTTACCAAAGTTTGAAAACATAGACATTATGAAAAACACATACCTTCCACATGAATTTCCAGAGCGAAAAACAGGAATGGATACTTAGACTTCATGTCCACTTCAGCTTCACATATAGCTTCTTCCACCTTATTGTTCCTCTATAGAACCTTTACAGAGGCCATATCTTTTGTTCACAGCTAATGAACTTGACGATCCAAGATCTCAATAGGGATCTCCTCATAAGATAGGGAATACAAAATATCAATATCCTTCATAGGCATAATTTCTGATGGATCGCCAATACAATTCCTCAATATAGAGACATGGAATACCGGGTGATTAAAGCTTAAACTATAAGGAAATTCTAACTCATAGGAAACATTATCAACCCTCCTAAAAAGAACATAGGACCCACGTATTACGGACTGAGTTTCCCCTTCTTCCAAAATTGCATCACTCCTTTCATGGGAAAAAACTTCAAGAACACCCTATCTCAAACCTCAAACTCCAAGTCTTTTCACCTCATGCCTACAAAAGACTTTTGGTGACTTTGGGAAGTCTTAAGACTATTTTGAATCTCCTTCACATTCTCCAGAACTTGGTGGACCAAATTCAGGCTTAACGTATATGCCTCACCAAGCTCGAACCACCCAATAGGAGACCTACAGCTCCTACAATACAATGCCTCAAATGAAGCCACCCCAATACTAGAGTGGTATCTATTGTTGTAAGTAAACTCCTCAAGAGGTAAGCGCTCAACCCAACTACCACCTTAGTCAATCACGCTCGCTCAAGAATATCCTCATACATATGAATAATCCTTTTAGCTTGCTCATTCACTTGTGGGTAAAAAGAAGTATTTAGACATACCTTAATCTCTAACCCTTTTAAAAATAACCACCAAACATGAGATGAAAAATGCATATCACAATCATAGATGACAGAAACATGTATCCTATGAAACTTCACAATCACATAGAGATACAACCTCGTATAATTCTCAGTCGAGAAGTTAGTCCACATAAGAAAAAAGTGAGCTGACTTTGTCATCCTATACATGATGAGCAAAATCGAATCAAATTGGTTCAAAGACCGAGGAAGACTGGTAACAAAATCCATAATTATAACCTCCCACTTCCATTCAGACAACTTAATTTCTTGCTAGAACTCTTCGGGCTTTATGTGCTCAACGTTCACGTATTGGAATACCATGTACTTGGCTACAAAATTTGCCATATCCCTCTTCATATTGTTCCACCAATACATCTCTTTGAGGTCAGCATATATTTTTGTAGAACCAGGATGAAAAACATAGCATGACTCATGAGCCTCAACCGAGATCCTTTCTGACAAACTATATATATCAGGAACACATAACCTCCCTTGGTACAACAAAGTACCATCATAACTAATCTCTGAAGCCATCACCTTCTGCCCACCTACATTGCCCTTGATCCTCATCAAGACACGATACAACATCTGCTTCTACTTGATTTCAGATCCAACAGACTACCGTGCCGCTTCTTGCACCAATATACCACCATCCTCGGAGTCTAAGAGATAAATTTCAAGATTATCTATACGATGAATATCCTTTACCAACTCTCGCTTCCCTTTTATCTAAATGAGCTAGACTCCCCATGGATAACCTACTAAGAGCATCAACAACCACATAAGCTTTATCTAGGTGGTAGTTAAGACTCATGTCATAATCCTTGAGAAGCTCAAGCTATCTTCTTTGCCTGATGTTAAGATCTCTATGAGTAAACACATACTCCAAGATCTTATGATTAGAAAAAATATCCACATGCACTTCAAATAAATAGTGATGCCAGATTTACAATGAGAACACCACAGCTAGTAATTCCAAGTCATATGTTAGATAATTTCTCTCATGTACCTTCAATTGCCTAAGGGCATAAGTTATCAGCTTTCCATGCTACATCCAAATGCAACCAAGTCCCACACATATCATAGAAGAACATAAACCCATCTGTGCCTTCAAGCATAGTCAAAATTGGAGCCAAAGTTAGTTTATCCTTTGGCTTCTTGAAACACCCTCACAGGTATCCGACCATAAGAACTTTACCTTTTCGTGAGTCAACATAGTCAATACGAAAACTATAGTAAAACTCTCCATAAACCTTATCTATTAACTCAAAAAACCTAAGAAGCTCTGAATATCAGTTGGAGTCGTAGGCCTAGGCAACTTCTTCACAATTGCTACTTTCTGTAGATCCACCATGATCCCTTCACTAGAAATGATATGACATAAAAATATGACAACATTCAACAAAAATTTGCATTTGGAGACATTGGCATTTTACTGTTTCTCCTTTAAGGTTTGCAACACAATGTAGGGGTGATTCGCATGATCTACCTCACTATTAGAATACACCAAAATGTCTTTTATAAAAATAGTGACAAACAATTCCAAAAACTGACAGAAGACCCTATTTATCAAATCTATGAAAGCCGCAGGGGAATTGGTCAGCCTAAAAGACATAACCAGAAACTCAAAGTGCTTATACCGGTTATGTAAGGTAGTCTTAGGTATGTCCATCTCCCTAATCTTCAACTAATGATACCCGGATAGAAGATTAATTTTGCAGAATGGCGTAGCTCTCTTTAACTGATCAACTAGATCATTTCTCTATAGAAGATGATACATATTCTTTAATGTCACCTTATTCAATTGCTAGAAATCAATGTATAAAGGGAAGTATCCTTCTTACAAACGAATAACACTGGTGTACCCTATGGGGACACACTAGAATGGATAAAACCCTTATCTAAAAGATTTTTGAGATAGTCCTTCAGCTCCTACAACTCATGTGGTGCAATTCTATATTGGGGAAGAGAAATTGGACAAGTATACGGAACAAGATCAATCCCAAACTTAATCTCCCTATCAGAAGAAACACAAAGAAGGTCATCTAGAAAGACCTCAGTAAAATTATTCACAATCGAGATGAAATGTAAAGAAGGACCGTCTAAGTTATAATCTTTAACCTGAACTAGATGACAGAGACACCCCTTGTAGATTAATCTTTGAGCTCTACGATAAGATATGAACTTCTCCTTGGAAGCAGGGGAACCACTCTCTCACTCAATAACTGATTTATTAGGGAATTTAAAGACAACCTTATGGGTCTGACAGTCTAGACAAGCATAGCATGAGTTTAACTAATCCATCACCACTATGACGTTAAAATCCACAATATCTAATTCAAATAGATCCACCAAAGTTTTTTACTACCAATGGATACCACACACACCCTATAGACTTCTATTAATCACAGAGTCACCTACCAGAGTAGAAATAGAAAAATAATCTGAAACATACTTGGGACAAAAACCATAATGCATGGCAATAAATAGGTTAACATAAGAGAGAGGGGACCCCAGATCAAGAAAATAGTACACATCACAGGAAAAGAGTTTCAACATACCATTCACGATATCAAGGAATGGCTCAAACTCTTATCGGGTAGTGAGAGCATATAGACAATTCTGACATGTACCAAAACTAGATGGCACATTCTTTGGTGCCTGAGCTGATGATGAAGCAATTAGAACATTGTTCCCCAAAGCAACCTTAATAAAAGTATAGTTTAAAAGAACATGCCTTGGCTGACCACAGTTGAAGCACCTATCCCTCTCATCATCAAAAAAACCCTAATGCAATCTACTTTAAAACCTACAAGGTAGTTATGATAGATCTGACTTGGCCCCACTAGCCTAAGATTGGGCACCCTATTCCCTAAAGTTATCTATACCTTGGAAATACCTATCACCTAATAGGTTTGGGTAGGGAGCACTAGTTATTGAGTATGACCCAGAATTACCCACTTCTTCTTGGGCCACTTACCACCATCCCTACCACCCTGCTATTGGTAACCACTCTTCTTATAGAACCTAAACTTCTTGTATGCCTCTCATCTATTTCAGCCTGCTTTCTCTTCTATCCCTTTAGCTGTTATATGTACAATACCAACTAAGAGATATATATTTCCTTGATCAACAAGGCTACCTAACACTCTAATATCAACCTTCTGGACAACCCGAAAGCAAACTTCCTTATCGTAGACCTCATGCTAGAAACCATCTTCAGAGCATACTAAGACAACTAGTAAAAATTTAAGGCATACTAGTTGACTGACATTTGGCCTTGCTTCAGATAAATAAACTATTCCACTTTGGCTTCCCTCAACTCATGAGAAAAGAAGTGGTAAAAAAATACACTAAAAACTCCTTCTAAAAAGATTACTCATCATTACCACCCATTCCCTAATCCTATTCCTCGTATTATTAGTAAGCCATATCCTTCGGTTAGTAGGAGAAAAACTCCACAATCTTCATATTCATGGCATGCATAACACAAAAGATCTCTTACATCTCATCCAAAAAAACCTGAGCATTCTTCTCTACCTTAACACTAGTAAAGGTTGAAGGGTTCAACTTCATGAATTGGCAACCTTTATGACCTCTGAAGATGGAGTAATAGAAATACCACGCACAAAATAAGAAGCTACCAATTTTGCCAATATATGAATAGATTGATAAAACTCAGCATTCAGCACATCACCCCGAGGAGCTCAAGGAGGACTAGAGGGAATCGGTGAAATTCTAACACAATTTGTAACTAGATGCCTAGACTACGTTCGAACCCCATAAGTAGAATAAAAAACATCAATTTGTCCTCAGTTACGAAAGAGGAGTTTTCTTTAGCTTTAGATCATTGAGAAGGTATGATTTGAAAAGCGACAAATGGGTATTAGAGAATATTTAAGGACCTTAAACTCTTTAGCTCAAAAATAGAATACAAAAAAGAGAAAAATTCCTAAATTACTTGTAGCCTCTCTCTTATAAGTATGGCATGCTACTCTTTTAAAAGAGACTCTACTTGACATTACTTTGTGCTCTCCCAAGTTATAGGGGCTCTGATACCAATCTGACACGACCAAAACTAGGGCCTAGTTGTGTTGGACTCATAAGGTAGGACTGGGATCAGAGACCGCCCCTAAAACCTAACCATAACCGCCTTTCACCCTATATCGAATCTATTCAGAATATATAACATGAAGCAACAATCATAAATCAAATGTATTAGTTAAAGATTATAGACCTATCCAACTAGTGTTAGCCCAATACAAATACCAATGCCAAGGATCGCACCAATACCGATACCACCCATTGCTATAGTAGTCATACAAAGCCTCTTACCAAAAATAAAGAAAATTTGATTAGGACATGCCCCTAACCATTGAAAAAACAAAAGTCTAAGAAATAAACAAAATTATAAGATGTTATCCATAGTATGAAATAGATTCTTCTTGAGTATGGAAGCTCACCACTTGAATCCGACGCAAAGTTGTCCCCACATCCAACATTAATAAGCCAGAGGAGTAGTATGGCAAGTTCCTACATTACGTAGGGATACAACACCCAAAGATGGGTTAGTAGGTGAATACTAGCATGTATTCAAGAGTAAGGGTTATTCAAAACCAAAGTAAATAACCATATGCAACAACACACATATATGCCATACTAGGAGAGGGAACCAAGTTTAGTATACATTTAAAACCTTTAACTTGGGATGTGTATCTTAACCACCCTAAAACCACCCATGGTCTATATGTGTCAAGTGTTACCCTATGATCGGGCCCTAGTGCACACAACCTCATGAACCAGAGATATCATATAGGCTCGTGATTCCCGTGTACCCTTTACCCTCCATGATACATATATATATAATTATAAACTTAAGGTATTCCCGTGTACCGCATAAGTATATGGTCACCATAAAAAACCCTTATGTCAGCAAACATGAGTTTCTAGTGTCCATACATCGGACTCATACCTTCATGGTTAGATATCACAATTAGCAATTATTGCCTAATTAAAACCTTTAGCACATAAAAAAAACAACCAATTCAATAATTCATTACTAAGGAATTAGGAAGTGATATCATCACATCGACTATAGCTTACAGATAATGTCATTAGCCAATACTTAGGAAATTCCCATGTACCCTATAGGATTTCCAATGAATCAAAACCATGGACACTAAGGAATTTATGAATAATTTAATTCAATAAAACCATTTAAGGTTCTATTACCATATTATGCAATGCAAGGTTTGCATTAAAAGTCAAACAATGTGACAAAACATTCTCTTTTATATTTTAACAAATATGTTGAGGGCATATAGTTTCCAAAACCAAAACCAAGAAGAAATTATCCATTCCTATGCAACCACATATTCAAACCAATATTATAACATGAAAAAAACCTTAAATAAAATAAGGTAAAACGTTATCCAACCATTAATAACAAAAAACCCCAACACATATTTCAAAACCAACACAATCCCATAATTATGCATGAAAACCATTAATTAAAACATTGTTTTATCTTGAACTAACAATGAGGGAGGAGTAACATGCCATAGACATCAAAGTAGACAGAAAGAAACCACCCTTGATAACCTTAATTGACCACCTTTAGGAAACACGGGACTCTTTTTAAACTAGGAGCTTGAGAGAGATTTAAGAGTGTTTTGAGAGTATTTAATGGTGAATAATAGGTTAATAAAGCCTCCAAAGGTGTTTTATGTCATGGGATTCAAAGGTTTTATTAGGAGAAATGAGCAAAATACCCCTAACTTAAATTGTAAAAATTTTACAGGTGGGTATGGTTTGGACCCAAACCGTTACTCGCACCCTCATCATTCGAGTGGTACCATACACTCATACCCAAGAAATAAAGTTGGACTCTATATTTTATCCTACATACGACTCCCTTCCAAAAATAATATCATCACCATACTACAAGTACCCACCAGGTCCTACCCTAAGAAGAATGTCAAAACATAGACACCGAATAATATATTTAGGTCGATGAAGTGACTTTGATTGGCAAAATTCTCTTCTTGAAGATATGGGAAAAGTTCAACTAATTTATGACAGATTGAAAACTTCTTAGAGCTATAAGAAATCATATGCTAAAGTAAGAAAGTCAGAGTTCAAATTTTAAGTGACTAATTGGGTTTTCTTGAAGGTGTCCCCTATGAAGGGAATTATGATATTAAAAAAGAAGGGAAAGCTAAGTCCCTAATTTATTGGTCCTTATGAGATAGTGGAGTGGGTAGGAGAGGTTGCTTGTGAATTAAATCTTCTATCAGAGTTAGTTGTTGTTCACCCAATGTTTCATGTTTTGGTGTTCAAAAAGTGACTTGGAAATCCATCCTTAGTAGTTCACCTTGAGAGTATTAGGGTAAAGAATTACCTGACATATAAGGAGATTACTATGGAGTTACTTGATAGGTAGGTTTGAAGGATATGAAATAATGATGTAGTGCATGTTGAGGTTATTTGGAGAGACTAGTTAGTTGAAGAGGCCACTTAAAAAGCTGAAGAAGACATGATGACAAAGTATCCTCATCTTTTTTTCTCAAATTCAGATCCTACCTACGGTAAAGTCTTATTTCAAGCAAGTCCTTTCTCTTAGTATTTGTTTAAGTTCTCACGTATTATTTCTTATATTATAAGAAACTAAGCCTTTATTGTAGTAGCTTTCATGATTATAAATTTAGTGTTAAGATGTTGATTTTTTCCTATATCCCAAGTCATGGATGCATTACATTCAAGGACGAATGTTTCCTAGGGGAAGATATTATAATACCCCATGCCTGAAAGCTTTTGTACATTATATGACTCTTTTTATTGAGTCATATATACATCATACGAGTAGTATTTAGTGATTCATACCCATGTGAGTGTGGGGTGAGTAGGATTCTATTCAAGTTATAAGTTGAACCTAGAAGTCATCAAGAATCATATGATTAGTATGATGTGAAGTTGTGAGTTCAGCAGTGTAAGCTCCCTAATATTCTATCTAATGTGTGAGTGGGGTATATAAGTTGTATAGCGATGTTACTAGTTGTAGTGTAGACTCGTATGTTAATTAGTATGTGTTCTCTTAGATTATTTCAAGCTTACGAGTTAAGAGGCGTAGTCGTACCTCACCATATGAGTAGTATGGTTAAGTCATATAGAATGATGACCAAATTCTATAAAGTTTGCTTAAAGTGCTTTTTCTTCTATTCCCTTCTTATAACCCCCAACTAACGACCTTTAACCCTTCAACAGGTGTTATTTTGCTCTATTCCCAAATCAACCAACAACACTTTCCTTCTATCAAATTTAAGAACATCAAGATTAGGGTTCCTCACACAAATTCATCTTTTAAGTCCCAAGGATCAAGCAAGGACATAATCTTATAAACTATTTGGCTACTAAGTATACGTCAAGAGTGAGTAAGGGCCCGGCTACTTTATCTTCTACTCCTGAACCAAAGGGTGTTTCTTTTACATCTATTTCTAATTTTGGACCGGCACTGGTCGGGATAGGTTATATGTTCTTGCTACTCAGAAGGAATTTAAGGCATCACCATATATCTTTATGGGTATATTACAACTCTTTTCTCGTGATGTGTATTATTTGATTGATCTAGGTTCCACTCTCTCTTACATGACCTTATTTGTTGTTGTGTATTTTGGTTTCTATTCTTGGTTTATTTCAAACCCTTTTTTTCTATTTCTACCCTGATAGGTGACTCTGTATTTGCTAAAAGAGTCAATAAGGGGTGTGTGGTATCTGTTGTTGTAGGCAGACTTTAGTGGATTTGTTTGAACTTGATATGGTGTTTTTTCATGTTATGCTGAGGATGGATTGGTTACACTCTTGTTACACATCCTTAGATTGCTAAACTCCTAAGGATTTCTTTATGTTTCTTAGTGAACCTATTATTGAGTGGGAGAATAGTTCCCTAGCTCCTAGGGTATGTTTATTTCCTATTTTAGCATTTGGACATTAATCTCCAAAGGGTGTCTCTATTATCTAGTTTCGGTTAAGATTCTAAGTTGGAAGGTCCTTCTTTACATTTGATTTCAATAATAAATGAGTTTCCTGAGGTATTATAGGATGATCTTCTTAGTGCTCCTCTGTATAGGGAGATTCAGTTGGTATTGATATGGTTTTGAACACTCATCCAATATCTATTCCTCTATAAAGAATAGCTTCGACTGAGCTAAGGGAACTCAAGAAGAAACTTAAGGATCTTTTGGATAAGGGTTTCATCTATCCTAATGTATTCTCTCTGGCTGCACCGATATTATAAATATGAAAGAAGGATGGTTCTCTTAGGATGTGCATTGACTATCAATAATTAAGGAAGGTAACAGTTAAGAACAAGTATCCTCTCCCTGGATAGATGACTTGTTTGGTTAGTTGTAAGGTGCAAAATTTTTTTCTAAGATAGATATTCAGTCTGGGTATCATCAGCTTAAGATTAGGGAGGAAAATATCCCTAAGATGGATTTTTTTACCCGATATGGGCACTTTGAGTACCCGGTTATATCATTCATTTTGACTAATGCCCCATTGGCATTTATAGATTTGGTGAATAGGTCTTCAAGCAGCTTCTGGATCTGTTTGTTAGTGTGTTCATTGATTACATTCTGATTTATTCTAAGAGTTAGGTGGATCATACTAATCACCTCCGTGTGGTGTTTCAGACGTTAAAAGAGTAGTAGTTTTATGCCAAATTCTCCAAGTGTGAGTTTTGGCTTAACACTGTAACTTTGGTTGGTCATATTATTTCTAGTTAGGGGATTACAGTGGATCTACAAAAAGTGGTTTCGATTACAAGATGGCCTAGACCCATGACTCTAATAAACATTCGGTGATTCTGTTATTTAGCTGGGTATTATACACAATTCCTAAAAATTTTCTCAATGATAGCTTCCCCAGTGACTAAGTTGACTCAGAACAAGGTAAAGTTTTCTTCTCCGAATGCTTATAAGGGGAGTTTTATGAAGTTGAAGAACAAGCTAACTTCGGCTCCGATTTTGACATTGCCTAAAGGTAATGAAGGGTTTGTGGTTTATTATAATGCATCTTGGGTGGGACTTAGTTGTGTTTTGATACAGCACAGGAAGGTGATTACCTATGCTTCCAGGCAATTGAAGGTACATGATAATAATTATCCTACTTATGATTTAGAGATTTAAGCATTGGTATTTGCTTGAAAAATATAGCAGCATTATTTATATGGAGTACATGTGGACATCTTTTCTTATCAAAAGAGTCTACAGTATGTGTTCGTTCAAAAGAAGCTAAATCTCAAGCAGAGAAGATGGTTACAGCTTCTCAAGGACTATGATATGAGTCTTCACTACAACCCAATTAAGGCTAACGTGGTTGTTAATGCTCTTAGCCGGTTTTTTGTGGGAAGTTTTGCTTATTTTGTTAAAGAGAATTGGGATCGGTGAAGGATATTCACCGGTAGACTAATCTTGGAGTTTGTCTCTTAGACTCCAATGATGGTGGTGTGATGGTACGTAAAGTGGTTCGATCATCTCTTAGTCCAGAGATCAAGGAGAAGCAAATTTTAGATCCTACAATATTAAAAATCAAGGGTGATGTAGGTAGGAGAAAGGTAATGGTGTTTGAGATCAGTGGTGATAGTACTTTACGGTACCAAAAGAGGTTATATGTTTCTAACGTCAATGGTTTAGGGAAAAGTATTTTTGATTAGGAGCATGAATCATACTATGTTGTTCATCCTAGTTTGACAAAAATATATCATGATCTCAAGGAGATGTATTAGTAGAATGGTATGAAGAGGAATGCAGCCGACATTGGGGCTAAGTACATGGTCTGCCAGTAAGTCAAAGTTTAGCACATAAAGCCTAGAGGGTTGTATCAGGAAATTAAGTGTCCTAAATGTAAATGGGAGGTAATCAATATGGGCTTCATTTTTTGTCTTCCTTAGTCTCAAAACTAGTTTGATTCAATTTAGGTCATCATGGATAAGATGATAAAGTCCGCTCACTTCTTGCTAGTGTAGATAAATTTTTTGCCATAGGACTATACGTTGTTATATCCTTAGTAGATTATAAAGCTTCATCAGGTAGCTATTTTGATTATATATTACTGTGGCACATTGTTTTCATCTCACTTCTGGCAGGTTTTTCAGAAGGTGTAGGGTATTAAGATTAGTTTGAGTACTACTTTTTATCTGTAGATGGATGGACAAGAATAGAGGACTATTCAGACATTGGAGGACATGCTACATGCTTGTTTGATTGATTATGGTAAAAATTGGGTTGGGCATCTACATTTGGTAGAGTTTTCTTACAACAATAACTATCATTCCAGTATTGAGATGGTCCCTTTTGAGGTATTATATTATAGGAGATGTAGATCTCCTATTTCGTAGTTTACTCTTAATGAGGCAGGTATGTTCAGTCCGAAACCTATTTATCAGGTTATGGAAATGGTAAAAATGATTTAGGATAGGCTTAAAGCTGCCCAACATCGCTAAAAGTCTTATGCAGATGCAAGATATTGAGACTTGGAGTTTGATATTAGGGATAAGGTGTTCCTGAAGGTATCTCCCATAAAGGGAGTGATGCAATTTGGTTAAAGAGAAAGTAATTTGGGAGTGATGCAAGACATTGAGAATTGGAGTTTGATATTAGGGATAAGGTTCTTATATGGTTTTGAAGAGGGTTGGTAATGTGGAACATGAATTGGTGTTGTCTTTTAGTTTGAGATCCATTCATTCGGTATTTCATCCCTCAATGTTGAGACAGTGACTTGGTGACCCTTCTTTGGTGGTTGTTTTGGAAGGATTGGTTAACTAAGATTCTTTATCTTATGAAGTGGTCCTGATTGAGAAATTAGATCAGCAGGTTCATTAGTTACAGAACAATGATAGGGCCTCGATAGAAGTTCTATGGTGGAACCACAAGATGGAAGAGGCTACATGGGAAGCGGAAGTGGACATGAAGTTCAAATATTTGTATTTTTTTATCTGGATATTCATGCATAAGGTATGTGTTCTTGATCGCATCATTATTTTATAACCTAGTTAAAGATTGGATTGATATTTGATATTTCAATTGAATCGTTCTTGTGTTTGACCTGCCTTGTCCGTCATTCTAGGATGAATGAACCTAGTGGGGGAGACTAAACACACTGGGTTTTGGCCCTTCAGAAATTTCTGGTATTTCTAGTTTTTAGCCATGATATGTCTATGGGGTACGGTTCGTGTGCTGGGGTATGGTTGGTAAGACTTGGTCGTACACTAACCAGTGTTGGTTAATGGGTTGGATTGTGTTCTAGAAAAGGTATTACTTAACTTAATCCGAGACATAGTTACATAACATGGATCTAAGTACGAGTGACTCGTCATGAGGTGTAAGATAGGGTACAAGCTGTACCATTGGCTCGTATGCTAAACAGTGTTAAAATTTCCTTTGGTTCTATTTTGGCAGTGATACGACTTCGGGGTATTAATAATATGGTTTGGGTATGGCATGGTTTAAGTAAGTCATATGTTCGACATTGTTGGGTCCAAAAGGGAGGCCTAGGGTACAAGTGGTGGGTATCACTCGTATTGGTGGATACGACCTATATGGGATGGTCATACCCTATGGAGGGGATTTTGTATGGTTTAAGTGAGTGTAATCTGGACATTTCCCCACTTAAATACTTAAGACCACATGACTTTTAACAAACTTGGGAGGTTATTTACCATATTATTCTAATCTTAACCACTTAGAAACACTCTCTAATTTTCTATAAGGCTCTTGGGTAAAGGAAGGATAGGGTTTCATCTAGAGGAGCAATTTGGGTCTTGTTTAGGTGATTTCAGTCCATCATCTTCATAATGTATGGCATGTACTCCTTCCTCGTTGGTAGTTCCATTTAAAGGCATGATTTATACAATGTTTTCATGGCATAATTATTGTATAGTTTTAGGGTTTTCAAATATATGTTGGGGTTTTGGTATTAAATTCTTGGTTATGGTTTTCCATGTTAATTATGTTTATATATGCTTTAATGGTGATTTGGACAATTGGTAGCATAGGAAAGGCATTAGAAATTTTAATTGGTTTTAGAAACACTATGCCCCAACATGTTTGATAAAATGCCTTTGATAATGTTTTTAATGTAATATAGAACTTTTAATGGAACTATTACATGGTATGGAGTGGTAGTAGAACCCTAAATGGCATAAAAGGTTTGAACATTTTGGAATGGTAAGGTATGGTGGTAATGGTTATAGATAATTAAACATCCTTGTTGGGTACAAGGGAATCCACCAAGTAAACAGGTTAATGAACACTTGTTGGGTACATAAGATTCCCCCAAGTAGACTTAATAATGGAACACTTGTGGAGTAGATAAGGTTCCCCTAGTTAAATTGATAATGTAATCTATGGGTACATGGTAATTCCTTCATATAAAAAGGTTATCTAAAGATATTGCTTGCTAAGCATAGTCGGTATGAAGATATCATTACTTATAGCCATGGTTAATGATAATGTATTAATGGTTTGATTGGATAGTAAAGGTTTTAATTAGGCAATAATGGGGGATGTGATAGCTAACCGTAAAGGTGTGAGTCCAAGGGATGGACACTGGAAACTCATGTTTTCCGACATGAAGGTTGTTCAAAGAAAACATATATGATACAATGAGGTACATGGGAACCCTCTAAGTACACTGTAAATATGTATCAAAGAGAGCAAAGGGTAATCGGGAATCTCCTACTTTTATGTTATCTCCAGTTAATGCAGCTACATGTATCCGGGCCTGTTCAGGGGGTTACGCTTATCACATATAGCCCGTGGGTGGTTCTTGGATGGTTAAACTACACATTCCCAAGTTAATGGTCTTAAATGCATTCTAAAACTGGTTCCCTTTTCTAGTATGGATATATATACATATAGGTATGGTTTTTATGCATACAGTTGGTTTGACTGGATGGCATTATTTTATCCTTATCTTGACTTTATGCTAGCATTCACCAGCAAGCATATCTTTCGGAAGTTGTATTCCCACGTGATGTAAGAACTGGACATTCTACTCTTTGTGCTTAGTGATTGGATTTGGGATTAGCTACTAGATTGAAGTGGTGATCATCAATATTCTATAAGGCTCCAGTACATATCATGGATGTCTTTACACACTTTGGATTTCTTATGGATACTGGTTTTAGCTATGGTTGGGGGCATGTACAAATTTGATATTGGTTTTCTTTTGGTTAGAGGCTTGTATGACTACTATGGATTTGAATGGGCAGGATCGGTATTGGTGTCAGCCATAGTATTGGAATTGGTATTAGGGTTGATACTATTGAACTGGATTTATGATTGTTCTATCCTTTTAAATTATGTTATGGACAGGAACTTGGTTATTGTTTGATTTTTGGCTAATGGTTTTTCTTCTGTAATTTGGTTATTGGTTGGGTTTTAGACGGTTAGACTCATTTGGCTCGGTCATTGTCATAGACCAATCCCAAAGTTTGGATTTGTTAAACTACACAATATTTTTATATGTTCGGTATTCATCTGACTCAGGCTATGCATTTGGATGGTTAGGTTGGACAATGGGAGTTATCCCTAGTCTGGGTTGGACTTGGCATGCCCATTATGACAAGGCCCCAAGTCAGGTTGTGTCATTCCCTACCAACTTTCCTATTGAAGGCAAGGTGGGAATCATAGTTGGACTGATTAAGTAAGGTACATAAATGAGGATGTTTTGGCCAGAATCTTAATGAAAGTAGAAGGGTCCAACAAAATGGTAAGGGAAATAAGAAATGATATCTGTAGATTAAACTAAACGGTGACTTACCATTTGACCTCCTTCAAGAAATTGGAGGCATGAGGGGACTAAATAACGACCTAACTCTATGTTCGACAAAAGAAAGGGAAACAAATATATATATTTATATATATATATATAGAGAGAGAGAGAGAGAGAGAGAGAAGTGGTGGTCAACACAAATACTAATGCTCACATTGAGGCTATGCTCACTACGAGTGGCCGATATCTTGGTGAAGCTCCAAGGATATTATAAGTGATGGGCAAGCAAAAGTGACAAGAAAGCAATTAGACGATTCAAATGATGAGGATACCAATCCCAATGATGAAATTGATAGACCATCAATGGTTGTAGAAGAGAATAGTTTTAGAGACGAGCCTCCTAGAATGGTTAAGAGGAATGATCAAAAAGTTAATGAACATAAAATAACCCTTTCCACCAATTAAAATTTCTCCCCCATTCCTACAAAGGCTCAAGAAGAAAGATGATAATGGCAAGTTCAACAAGTTTATTGAGAAACTTAGCAATCTATCCATTAATTTGCCTTTGCTAGAAGCTTTGTAAGAAATGTCAGGATATGCCAAATTCATGAAAGACTTAATCTCAAAAAAGAGAGTTATGGAGTGCGAAATCGTAGAGGTGACTCATAATTGTAGTTCTATAATGTCACACATAATTACATTGAAGAATAAAGACCCGAGTGCATTCACTATCATGTGCACCATCGGGATGTTCAAATTTGCTAAAGCATTGTGTGACCTTGGGGCAAGTATCAACATAATGTCATTTGTCGTGTTTCACAAGTTGGTCTTATGTACCCCTGAGCCTAAAACCATGAAGTTATTGATGTTCGGTCGCTCAATTAATAAACCTATTAGAGTATTATATGATGTATTGTTGAAAGTTGATGGGTTTATCTTTCCGGCTGACTTTCTTTCTCTTAATTTTGTGATTGATCATAAAGTTCCTATCATTCTTGGTAAACTTTTTATAGCCACTAGAAAGGCATTAGTCGATGTAGAGCTTGGCGTCATGAAATTTTAGGTAAATAACGAGGAGGTTACTTTAAATGTGTGCAAGGACATAAAGTAACCTATGGATTTACAAGTGATCTCAGTGATTGATGTCATTGATGATGAAGTGATGAGCACAATTGATGTGGATCTTTTGGATGAACCTTTAGTGCGTGTATTATTGAACTTTGGTAGTGAAGAAATTTAAAGGTATGATAAGATAGTTGCTTCATTAACGAGTCTTGGATCATATGCCAAGAACTAACCAAAGTGGATCTTGAATTGAATAATTGTGAAAGTCCACCCTCCAAGCCATCTGTCGTTGAACTTTCTCAACTTCAGTTAATCTCGTTGCCTTCTTACCTCTGGTATATATTCTTGGAAAATCACAACTTATTACCGATTATCTATGTAGGTGATTTAAAAACCCTTGGTTTTAACCTTTAGAAAATTTATTAGTATTTGGCTTCTAGACATCATACAATTTAGGGTAATAATTGTATAATAGGGTACGATTCAGGTGATCCAGTTGTATGTTATTAAATATTAGGTGGTTGAGTTTCTTGAATGGGTTCGACTAGGTGGGTATGAGTCGTATGGTTGGTGACAGATCATTGGTTTAGGTTTTTCTTTGGTTAATCCAATGCTTAGTAACTTAACTTAGGTCTGAGTATGAGTATCTCTCTATGAGATGTGAGATAGGGTATTAGTGGTATGGCCCAACTCATATTTTGGGTAACGTTCAAATCCTTATAATACTGCCTAGGTTACTATTACATGATACTAATCTTTTTGTTGGGTAAGATTTTTCTTAGTTTGTTGTATTTCGTTCAGTGTTTTTGTCCAAGGGATACCTAGTGTACAAGTTGTGGGAACCACTCGTACAATAGAGTACAATGGTATGGTGGAGTCATACCCTCCTACGAAAATTTTATCAATTTTAGTAGGGGGTAATCTGGACATTTCCCCTCTTAACCTCTTAAGTCCCAATGACTTATATCACACTTGGAATATCATTTAACCTTTTTGCAATCACTCAAACTCTCTTTAAACACTATTAAATTCTCTCAAGGATCTTGGGTCAAAGAAGGATAGGGTTTCATTAATAGGATCAATTTGGGGCTTGCAAGGGTGATTTCTCTCGCTTATCTCCGTAATCTATGGCGTTTTATTTCTCCTTCATTGTTAGATCCAACTAAAGGCATGTTTTATGAATTATTTTCATGGCATAATTGTTGTATGGTTTTAGGTTTTCAAATATATATGCAGGTTTTGGTTATGGTTTTCTAATGTCTTTTACTTATGGTTTTCATATTTTTATGGTGGTTCAAACATTTGGTTGCATGGTAATGGTTAATTGGTACATGGTTTTGGCTTTCAAAATACTAGTCCCTAAACATGTTTGATAAAATGCCTATGAGAATGTTTTTGTTTAAATTGTTGGACTTTCATTAAACTATTTCATGTCTTAACTTGGTAATGGAATCCTAAATAGTATAAATGGTTTAAATGGTTGGAATTGTTAAATAGTAAGGTCTTGGTGGTTATGGTTGATCTAATTTAAAAACTTATGGGGTACGAGGGAATCCCCCAAGCAAGCTTAATAATGATCACTTGTTCGGTACGTGGTATTCCCCCAAGTAAACTTAATAATGTAATGGGTAAATGGCAATCCAATACTTAAAAATGAATTCTAAGGACATTACTTTCAATCTATAGATTACGATACCACTACTTATAGCCTTGGTTATTAATAAAGGGAATGGTCATTTGGTTGTACGGTAATGGCTTTAATTAGGCAATAATGGCAGGGTATGATAGCTAACTGTGAATATATGATTCCAACGGATGGACAAAAGAAACTCGTATTTTCCGATATGAGGATTGGTCATGAAGACCATATATGATACTTATGTGGTTCACGGGAATCACATAAGTATACTTGTACATATAGATCATAGAGAGCGAAGGGTACTTGAGAATACCCTACTCCTACGGTATATTTGATTCATGTGGCTACATACATTGGGGCCTGTTCAGGGGGTTACACTGGACCCATATAGAATGTGGGTGGTTCTAAGATGGTCAAGCTACACATACCCAAGTTAATGGTCTTAATGGCATGCAAAACCTGATTTCCTTTTCCAGCATAGTTAAATACATGTATATATGGTTGTGAATAAATATGGCTGGTTTATTTTGTTTTAAAGGTTCGCATTATTTTATCCTTATCCTGAGTGCGTACTGGCATTTAACCTCTAACCCATCTTCGGGATGCTGTATCTCCATGTAATACAATAACAAACCATTGTACTTTTTCTTTTTATAGAGCAGATGTTGGAATGAAGTAGTGAGCTTCCATACTTTAGAAGGATCAATTTCATATCATAGAAGTCTTTATAGACTTTGGTTATTACGTGGACATTAGTTTCGGCTATGGTTGGGAGCATATCCCAACTGGATACTATTTTTCTTTTGGATAGAGTGGGTTGGTATGGACAAATTTAATATTGGGTCAGCCTTTGTATTGGTAATAGTATTGGGGTTTACACTGTTTGACTATATTTATGACTGTTCCATCCTCTTATTTATGAACTCATACTTTGTTACTATTTTGGTTTTAGCATGGTTATTGGTTGGGTATTGAATGGTTGGACTTGAATGGGTTAGTCACTTTTATGGACCTATCCTAGAATCTAGAATGGTATAAAACGCTATCTTGTAATATGTTCAGAATTCGTCTTCTATCTTGTTATAAAATTCTCTAATTACTATTTGCTCGCCTTTTCAATTATCCATCAATGATCTGAAGCTCACAAAAACTCTTTTGTACCAATTGGGGACAATGTTGATGGGACACGCTCTTCTCAGGTGATTCATACTCGATCTAGGAGTCTATTCCCTAATATTTCTGGAGTTTCTCTGGTTCTTTTTCGTGCTCTTCAGAAAGACATGATGAATATGGAGTTTTGTTAGTCAATTCAAGTGATTGGTCAGTTGGTAGCTTCATAAGTTAAGTGTGGTACATCTGGTATTAAATTTTCTGGGTTCACAAGGGTTGGCCAGTTCATGAAGTTGATCCTTAAACTTTGATTAGTGTTAAAGTGGAAGAGGATCCTCAAGGTTTTTTGGATTAGATTAAATAGACCTTCAAGGTCATCCAAGCCATGAATGTGGAAGGGGTGAATTTTTCTGCCTATTAGCTAAAGGGTGTGGCATACAAATGGTACAAGGAATAAGATCACGAAAGGGGTGATGTTTAGGAGTCATCTCTGTGGCAAATATTACCTAATGCTTTTTTGGACCACTTCTTTCCTCAGGAGTTCAGGGAAGCAAAGGTAGAGGAATTTGTTAATCTTAAATAGGGAAAGATATTAGTCAAGGAGTATGACTTGATATTTCACCAGTTGTCTCGATATGCTGAAAGATTATTGTCTGATATGAGGTCCAGGATGAGAAAGTTTTCTTTAGGATTGTCTTGTGAGTTGATACTTGAAAGAAAGACTACATTGTTGATCAAAGACATGGATGTTTCTAATTTAGTTATTCATATTAATAGATGGAGAAGAAAAAGAGAAAGCAGGTTGAGATAGCGGTAAGGCAGGGTAAGAAGTTCTGGTTCTCTAAGTAGGGTAGTCAATAATAAAGTGGTCGGGATAGTGGTAAGTGGCCAAAGAAGAAGTGGGGGAGTTCAGGTTCCTTCTCCGTTGCTAGTGCTCCCTACCTAAAGCAGTCAGGTGATGTGCGTCAGTAGGGTGGCGATTACTTTAGAGCATGGGATGCCCAATTTCAAACTAGCGGGGCATAGTTGTCTTTTATATGTCCTCTATATAGGTTTTGTCATCTGTTACATTAGCATTTTTATGATGAGAGGAGGGATAGTTGCTTTAAATGTAGCTAGCTAGGCTATATGCTCAGAAACTGCCCTGTTGGTAAGGTTTCTTCAAGAGCAAACAAGGTTCCGATTGCCTCTTCAACTGCTCCTGCACCAAAGAGTGCTACTTCTGTATCTATTTCTGCTTTTGGTACCAGCACAAGCCTGAATAGGTTATATGCTCCTGTGTCCTGACAGTAGTCTAAGGCATCGCCCGATATTGTGATAGGTACGTTACAACTTTTTTCTCATAATGTGTATTATTTACTTGATATAGGGTCCACTTTCTCTTATGTGACCCTATTTGTGGCTTTGTATTTTGGTTTTAATTATGTGGTTATTTTAGATCCTTTTTCGGTTTCTACCCCTTTAGGTGACTCTATGGTTGCTAAAAGAGTCTATAGGGGATGTGTGGTTTCTGTTAGTAGTAAGGAGACTTTGGTAAATTTGTTCGAATTAGATATGGAGATTTTAATGTCATTTTGGGGATGGATTGGTTATGGTCGTGCTACACTTCATTAGATTGTCAAAATCATAAGTTTGTCTTTAGATTCATCGGTGAATTGGTTTTTCATTGAGAGGGTGGTTCCCTAGATCTGTAGGAGAAGTTTATATCATATCATAGATCTCGGAGGTTAATCTCTATCATTTGGTCTGGGTTAAGGACTTTAACTTAAAATATCCTTCAATGCATTCGATTTTATTGGTGTATGTGTTTCCTAAGTTCTTTCTGGATTATTTTCCTGGTGATTCTCCCATTAGGGAGATTGAGTTTGGGATTGATTTGTTCCCGGACACTCGTTCGATATCTATTCCTACTTATAAAATGTCTCCAACAAAGTTGAGGGAACTCAAAGAGCAACTTAAGGATATTTTGGATAAGAGTTCCATCCATTCTAGTGTGTCCCCATGGGGTGCCCTGGTATTATTCATAAGTAAGAAGTGTGGTTCCCTTCGGAGGTGTATTTACTATCAGCAATTAAATAAGGTGACAGTTAAGAACAAGTATCCTCTTTCAAGGATAGATGACTTGTTTTATCAATTGCGAGGTGCCAAATTCTTTTCTATGATAGATCTTCGATCTAGATATCATAAACTTAAGTTAGGGAGGAGGATAACCTTATAATGGATTTCTGTACTCATTATGGGCACTTTGAATTCTTTGTTATGTGATTTGGTTTCACCAATGCCCCGTTGGCATTCATGGATTTAATGAACAAGCTCTTCTATTTATTTTGGTTTCTTTTTGTCATTGTGTTTATTGATTACATCTTGGTATATTCTAAGAGTGAGGTGGATCATGCCATTCACCTCCATATTTTGTTGCAGACTCTGAACGAGTAGCAATTGTATGAAAAATTCTTAAAATTTGAATTCTAGTTGAACGTTGTCACTTTTCCTAGCCATATTAATTCTAATGATGTAATTATGGTGGATACATAGAAGGTTATGGTGGTAAAGATGTAAACTAGAACCATGACTCCCATCGATATTCGAATCTTCTTTGGTTCGGCTGGGTACTATAGGAGGTTTATGGAATGTTTTTTTATGATAGCTGCCCATTGACTAAGTTGACTCTGGAGAAGATAAAGTTTTCTTGGTTGGATACTTGGGATGGTAGTTTTGAGAAGCTGAAGGATAAGTTCACTTTGGCACTGGTTTTGACTTTTCCTGAAGACAATGAGGGGTTTATGGAGTATTGTAATGCATCCAGGGTGGGACTTAGTTTCACCCTACTGAAGCAGGGTAAGCTGATTTCATGTGCTTCAAGGAAGAGAAGGGTGCATGAGAGGAACTATCCTACTCATGATTTGAATATTTTAGCAGTGGTATTTGTCTTGAAAATCTGGAAGCACTATTTATATGGAGTGCACGTGGACATATTTTCTTATCATAAGAGTCTACAGTATATGTTCACTCTGAAAGATCTTAACCTCAGAAAGAGGACATGGCTTGATCTTCTCAAGGATTATGACACGAGTCTTCACTACCATCCAGCTGAGGCTAATGTTGTTGTTGGTGCTCGTAGTAGGTTGTCCATGGGGAGTTTAGATCATGTGGATAAGGAAAGGCGAGAGTTAGTGAAGGATATTCATTGCTTGGCTAATCTTGGAGTTCTCATTTTGGACTCTGAGAATGGTGGTGTGTTGGTACAAGCAGTGTATTGATTATCTCTTTGTGTAGCGATCAAGGATAAGAAAAGTTCGCTACATGTTGGCTCAGGTTCGCTACATGTTGGCTCTTCAAAGTTTATCTTTATTTTCTTGCTTTTTCCCAGTGCGACCTCCCCTCGAAAACTCAATAGGTAGATGGGGGTGCTACGACGCAAAAATGTATCACTTGCATGCTACTCTACCCCTGTTATCTTTAAAAGTTCGGCAATCAAGGAGGGGTAAAAGAGATTTGTACCTCCTTGGTTTTTGAAATGATCTATTTCATTGACCATTAGTTGACCAACATCAAATGGAATGTCATCTAAAGTATAAGCAACTATACGAGCACGTAATTTAGGGACTGTTTTCATGTGAGTACAAGGAGACACTCGGCTACAAATTATGTCCAACCATATTTGAGCCTCGGAAGTGAAGTCATTCATAGAAATATTGTTTTATCTTTTGGTCTAGGAGACTTCCTTTTTGGGACATAGACGTTGTGCCAACCAATTCCCCGATTTATACCCCTTTTCTTTGAATTCACCCAAGTCTTCTTGCTTGAGCCCATAAATATCATTCATTTGCTTGTCCCTAACTTTCAAAGGCTTTCCTCGAATCTTTATAGTAACATTGAGTGGGTCCGAGAAATATACCTCACTGATATTAGCGTAAAATTCATGGACCTATTTTTCATTTGCATGGCATGGCTCCAGGGCAAAGCACCTCCACCCGATGGCTTCAAGTTTGTTGTGAAAGGCCGGTAGTTTCTTTGGCACATTTTCAAAGCATATCCCTCTTTCCAGAAGCAACTTTGTCTTTGGGAGATCATGATATTAGTAAGTGTGCCACTCGGGCGCTATAAACCGAATGTGATCTTAATTATCCATAAAGTTGTCCTAAAATCACTAATCACACATTATATCATTCGTTGATATTTTAATCATGAAAGATGTGCTATATTGATCATTAAAGTTCAGCTGACATGGTGCTTGGGGTTGTATAGACCAAAATTTGGAAGAACAGGTTTTTTGGTATGGCATGAACCTGTCTTGAGTTACCGCGATCGCAATTCAGGACTATATTTGTGTTACTATAGTTGTGGTATTTGATTGTGTCATGATACCTGAGGCTGTTACGTGCCAGCACTTCACGTTTGACTTCCTCCTAGTTTCAGACTACTAGCATACTCTCCAATATGGGTGCAAATGAAGGCCAGGTGAATAGTACTACAGGAGAGTGAATGCGCCTTTCAACAAGAAAATGTTACTATTAAAAGTTCATTTGAGACATTTATCAAATACTAGGTGTGCACATCTCATTTGTCTACTTTTTTTCACATACTATTGGGTACTCAAGATTTCCCCTCTTGTGTGCAAACATAAATCGAGAAGCCAACACCACAACCATAATAATTATGACCACATGTAAAGCGTAACACTCACAAATTTTAGGCCCTTTCTTAACCATACACTCAATAGCCTAGTTTCAAAATTAAAAGCAAGGTTTCATGTCACCTACTAGAGTTGTGATGCAAGAGGGATGTGCACGAAGGTTGTTCGAGAGCTTACAACTTTTCCAATAATGTATCTTACATTTGAGAGTATAATCTTGAAAAGGGAGTGTGAGGGAAATAAATGAGGATAAAGGTTAAATGATAGAAATGACCGCGGCCGTGGTCAGGGGCCGTAACCGTGGACACACGTGTAGATACGATCACGCCTGGTGGCCGCGATCGTGGTAATTGAGAGCAGTTTTTACTCACCTTTTTTCCCCTGGTAAGTATTTTACTCAATTTTGTCAGAATTTTCCTGCTTGGATTATCAAAGTAAACATTATACTTCACCCTTTTCAGATCTCATACAATGAAATCAAAATTAGCACAAATGCAAGGTTTATTCAAATGCAAAAGGACTATTTCTACACTATGAAAACATAACCAAAAAGGTACGAGCCACTCTCATGGAATTTGTGTGTTGCCTCCCACCTAGCACCTTGGATATCATCGTGGCACGACATCATTCTTCTTCTAATCTCACGGCAGGTCCTCAAACCCCTCATCTCTTACTGTATCATTTTCAGCATCCACCACAGATACTACTCAGAGCTCTATGGTTTTCTTTTTTCACTTGCAAATTTTGAACGATACCTCATCTTCTTGAACTTCAAATTTTATTTCCCTCAACTCTAGATCAATAATGGCTCTCCTAGTGGAAAAGAAAGGACGACTAAGAATTATAGGAACCACTTGGTCCATCTCACAATCCAATATAATGAAATTCGTCTAGAGAATAAATTTGTCCACCTTTACGAGAACATCTAACAATATACCTACAGGCCTATTTATGGACTGATCAACCATCAAAAGTCGCATCGAGGTTTGTGTAGGAGTGTCCAAGCCAAGTTTCTTATAGATGACATACAACATTAGGTTGATGCTTGCACCAAGGTCAAAAAGAACTTTTGCAAGCTCGTGAGTCTCAATCGAGTTAGGGATAGTGAAGGCTCCGGGGTCATTTTTCTTTTCTACAACTGTGCTATCCATCATAGATCTACACCCATGAGTAACTTCGATGGTATTACCCTCAATGAGCTTCTTCGTGGACATTGTTTTCTTCATTATCTTTGCGTATCCCAGAATCTCCTGAATCACCTCAAATAGTGGGAAATTTATTGAAAGATTGCTAAGTTTTGTCATAAATTTTCTCAATTTGCCACTCCCTTCCTTTTGATGCAACCGTTGAGGGAATGGAGAAGGAACATGGATAGTTGGCTTTGCTTTTCCTTGTGGCTTTTAAACTTTGACCACTTTCTCATCTCTTTCATCTATCTCTTTCACATCATTTGTTTCTCTTTTTTGAGGTGTCACCTCCTTTTTCTTGGACTAGGGCATATTTTCACTCATATTTCCTCTAAGAGGATCTTCAAGAGCTTTCCCACTTCTAATGATAATTTCTAGGACTTGCGCTTCATTCTTTTGGTTAGCAATTGTGTCACCTGGAAGTCCACCTCTAGCCCTTACATTTAGTTGTATGGAGATTCATATGACTTGGGTTTCTAATTATTTGATGGAGGTGGAGTACGACACCACTATTTAGGAGAGTACAGAGAAGTCACCCTTCAACTCATGGACCATTTTGTCTGTATTCAAATCTACTCAAGATTCATGCGAAAACATCTCTGCTGTTGAACTTGTTGGGGTCAATGACATTTGACTCCTTGGACTTATCCCTATCATGAGAGCAATGTAACGGTCATAGTCATATTTTCTATCTCTCTAATATTTATCTTGTCCTCAATCCATCCAACCCTGATTCCTACCTTGCTTTTGATAGGCGGGGCGGGAACCCCCCGAGTAGTTTTCCAAGTACTAAATTTCTTCATCCAAATTCTTTTCCTCATCATCGTCTTTATAAGGCTTTGATGTTATGTTATTTACCACTTTTGCGGGTAATCCCATACATATTTCATTTGAATCAAAAGATGGGTCATCATCTTAGCCATGTTCTCCTCCTTCTCCTCTTCTTATTTTCTTTGGTCATTGGTCACCGCGGAGGTAGTAGAAGGGGTCTTAGTAGCATCGGCATCATGGGTGTGCCACCCCCAATTTTGCTTAGAAAGCCACAAGATGATGTAATTTTATAATAGATCCACCCGTTGAGTTATCCACAACCATCTTGTTCAATGGGTCAAGAGATTTATAGAAAATCTCAAGGGGCAACTTACCCGGGACCTCATAATTTAGGCATTGAGCTAGCTTTCCATTAAACCTCTCCCACCATTAAACCTTTCGCACGGTTCATAAAAATATTTCTTCATTTAGTCGCCAAAAGTTTTCAATCTCATCCTACTTTTGAAGCATTTTTAAGGTAGGAAGTATCTATTAAGGAATATCGTGGTAAGCTCATCCCAAGAGGTGATTTAGCAGGGTGGAAGTGAGCAGAGGCTTAAAACCTCCTCTCCTGTTAATGAGAATGAAAAGAGTCAAACCTGGATGAATTCCTACGTAATATCCACTATGCTAAATAGCGCACAAAATTCCACAAAGTTTTTTTAAATGAACATTTTGGCGTTTAAATAATTGACCCTCATATAATCCTTTTTGAGGATTGTATGGTAGGAGGTGTAGATGTCCTATTATTTGTTTCGAGCTTGGTAAAACGGATATGTTTGTCCTAAATTTTGTTTATTAGGCTTTGGAGAAGGTAGAGGTGATATAGGATAGGCTTAAGGATTCCCCTAAATGTCGAAATTCCTGTGCCAATATAAGTCATGGGGACTTAGAGTTCAAGGTTTGGGATAGGGTATTCCTAAAGGTTTCTTCTATGAAGGGAGTAATTCAATTTAGAAAATAAAGAAAGCTCAGCCCCTAGTATTTCTCCTTATGTGGTTTTGAGAAGGGTTAGTAATGTCCCGTACGAATTGGAATCGCCTTACAGGTTGAGCTCCATTCATTTTGTATTCCATGTCTCTTTACTTAGATAGTGTATAGGTGATCTTTCATCGATTTTTTCTTTGGTAGGATTAGATATCTTAATTTCTATGTCTTATGAAGAGATCCCGATTGAGATCTTAGATCAGTAGGTTCATTGGTTGTGGACCAAGAATGTAGCTTTAGATAAGGATCTATGGTGGAACCACAAGGTAGAAGAATCTACTTGGAAAGCAAAAGAGGATATGAAGTCAATGTATCCACATTTGTTTTCTGCACCAGATATTCATGCAGAAGGTATGTGTTCTTGGTCACATATTTGTTTTCTAACTTGGTTAGATGAAGGTTTATATCCTTACATCTTTGTTCTCAAACTTAGTTAAAGATTCGAATGGTTATGTTAGGGTGTAATTCGTGATTTTACTACCTTGTTCAGACAAATGATTCTAGTAGGCATGACTGAAACACCATGGGTTTTGACCCTTAGAAAATTTCATTATTTTTTGGTTCTGGATAGAGATATTGTTCATATGATAAGGTACGGTTCAGGTGACCCAGTCGTATCTTGTCTAGTGTTGGGTAGTGTTGGGTTATTGAGTTTCTGCAATGGGGACAACTAGGTGGGTATGAGTCGTATAGTTAGTGATGGGTTCTTGGTTAGGGTTTTCCTTAACTTAATCTAAAGCTTAGTAACTTAACTTGGAATTAAGTACGAGTGGAACACTATGAGTGATGAGATAAGGTACAAGTATTGTAATCCAACTTGTATGTTGGAGAGTGTTGAACCCCTCATGATCCAGCCTAGGGTATGATTTCATGTTACTACTCATGTTGCTGGTTACAGTTTGTCTTAAGATATCGTATACTGCTCAGTGTTGGGGTCCAACGGATGCCTAGGATACGAGTGATGGGAACCACTCATATGAAAAGGTATAGGTGGTATGGTGGAGTCGTACACACATGAGGGAATTTTTATACAATTTAAGTTGGGGGTAATATGCACATGTTCCCTCTTAAACTCTTAAAGACGAACGACTTGTATCACTCTTGCGACATTATTTAACCTATTTGCGATCACTCACACTATCTTAAATACTTTCAAATTCTCTTAAGGCTGTTGGGTCAAGGAAGGCTAGAGTTTCATCAATAGGATTAATTTGGGGCTTGCAAAGGTGATTTCTCTCTGTCATCTTCATAATCTAAGGCATGTTCCTCCTCCCCCATTTTTAGATCCAACTAAAGGCATGTTTTATGAATTGTTTTCATGGCATAATTATTATATGGTTATGGGTTTTCCAAAATATGTAGGGGTTTTTGTTTTAATGGTTGGTTATGTTTTTCCCATGTCTTATACTTATGGTTTTCATATAAGTATGTTGGATCGAACATTTTGTTTTATGGGAATGGTTAATTGGTACTTGGTTTTGTCTTTGGAAATACTATGCCCCCAACATCTTTGGTAAAATCCCTATGGGAATATTTTTTGTTAAATTGTTGGACTTTCATTGGACTATTGCATGGTATAACTTTGTAATGGAACCCTAAATGGTTTAAATGGTTTGGAATGGTTAAATATTCAGGTCACAGTGGTTATGTTTGTTCTATTAAAAACCTTTTGGGGTACAAGGGAATCCCCTAGAAAGTTTAATAATGTTCATTTGTGTTGTACATATGATAACGCTAAACTCACTCCCATAATTGAGAGGTGAGGCGGTTGCTATCAAGTAACCCAATATAAAATGGGGTCGAATCTCAAGGAGTGCATTCTATAATCATCTAACCTATGTGTACTCAAGTTTCTATAAGACTACCCGAAATGCTAATGGAAACAACAAGTATAAGTAAATGGGGGGATTTTTTTAAAAATTCTTTAACAACTTCTGACTAGTACGTGGCGAATGCTATCTTTTGTTTGAATTCAAGATTTAGAGAAATCTTGGAATTATTCCTCCTTAGAGGTATAGTATGTTGTATAATGTTGGTTTATTAAGGGATTTAGTTGTTAATTAATGGATAGGCTAGGTCTAATATCATTGAGGTCAATCTTTCGATAAAACCACAATGATTTGACCGATTGGATCTTTCTAGCACCTAACAGGTGTAGATTTTATGTAACCATCCAAAACCTCAACCAAGCATCCCTATTTCTAAGATGATGCTATTGACTTGATTTCCACTTTCTAAACACTTATTTATAAGATTATAAAGGGTAGTAAACTGTAGACTTAGTTGTTCACCATTGTCTTGTCCCTCGATAATACTCTTTCGAGGATGTTATGGGTAGCCTAATATTCACCTAAGTCTCTCTTTTGAGGATATCAAAGGGTTTCTAGATCTTGGAGCTTTCACCCATCAAACCCATTTAGGAATTTGGAGTTTCAACCTATCAAATCCTAACTCATATGCATAAACAATGGTGTAATCCATACTCAACAACTAAAATCCATGAAAACCCAACAATACCCACACATAATTACACACTAATTCAACAGAATCCCAAGATTAAATTACTTAGCTACTCATGAAGAAAGTAAAGAGAGATTTACCATATGGATCATCCAAATTCATTCTTCAACAAGAAACTAAGAAATTTGAGTCTCTAAACCTGATTACACACATACCCAATTAAGGTTTCAAGCTTAGAATTTAAAACTATATCATGAAACAAGAAATACCTAAAGAAGAAAGGGTTTTTGCTTATATATGATTTGGCATTCATCCATAACATTTTACAATTCTGCCTGTGGGCCAGTACCCGCTGATCTGCAATCGCATGTGTTTGACCGCTACTGTGGCTATGCGACCACGATTAGATTTCGTGACCGCGCTTTGCTGACCACCTGGACTAGCGGCGACCGCAGTCCTCAGACAGCGATTATAGTAATCGAGGCTGACTGCTTTAGGTTTCCAAGTGTACTCCTTTTGATTCTATTTGCTATGATTTTTGCTCCATGCCACATATGCTCACCTTCTTTACTTTATACGTGCAAAATGTGGGTGTTAGTGCACTTAAATCCGGATAATGCCTCATTTTCTAATACAACATATTGTAGTGTGTGTGTTGAATTATTTGAATAAGTGGTAGGATTACCACTCATCAATACCCCCAACTTAGACATTTGCTTTCCCTCAAGCAACAAAACCTCTTACCATGAAACATTTTTCATGTGTTTCCTTATTTATGTTCCCAATGGCGACGAAGATTCCAACTTTGTTGCTACCTCAAAAAGTTTTTCACACATGGATAGAAAAGTATTAAAGTAATACCCCAAGAATTTAAACTAATAGTAGAACCTTGTTTCAAGCTTGTTAGAAATAAAGTTAGTGATTTGGTAGCTACATGATCTATATTGATTATTATTAGGGCCACAAAAGTTTCCTAGCTATTAGACGAATCAAAATATTCCTTTTCGATTGAATTCTTGATATGGAAATTGGTATGGTCAACTTCAAACAAGAATATCTCTCATTATAATATGAATTTTTTAGATGATAACCCACCAAAAGATAGATAATCGAGTTAGCTTTCAAACGATACCAACTTTGCCAAAAGACATTATAGGAGCAAAAAGTTATTCCCATTTTACTCCAGTGTATTAGCCTAAAAATGTCATGATGACTTGTCACAAGCCTGACGGCTTGTCACAAAATGTCTTCACCATAAGCCGAAAGTCACAAAATCCAACATTTTGTGACGACATTTTGTGACGACTTGTCACAAGTTTGACGGCTTGTCACAAAATTTAGTCAACCTTAAACAAAAAATCATAAAATCCACCCTTTTGTGACGACATTTCATGACGACTTGTCACAAGTCTGACGATTGTTCATGAATGTCGTCAGCTATTTTTTTTCAGCAATTTAATGACGTTTTTACAAGGGTATTTTGGTCTTTTTTCTTCACTTCCCATGACTTATAACCCTCAAGGAGCATATTATCTTCCATTCTCTTTAGTTTAACATCTCCAAATTCTCTGCACACCTTCAATCACAAGGTTAGGGTTTCAACATAAGAACCCAATTATCTAGAGATTCAACTATGAGAATTCGATAATTCTTGCATAGTTGAATTCCCCATTAATAGGGCTACTAGGGACACCAAATAGTTCATGAATAACCTTCCGTAATTTTTAAAGTCATCCAAAAGCTCAAAGTTTAAGGTATGTGGGTTTTGAACAAGAACACCCTTTCATTCTTGTGCCCAAAATTTTTAGTTTTTCTTAAAGAATTTCGTATTTCAAAAATGAATTCATATTATTTTCCTATATTTAATGTTTATGAGATTATGAAATTGTTCAAGTCTTGAATTACATGATTATCTTATTTAATTATGATATAAATTGAGAGTTCATGGTATAAATTCTACACTCCTACATTTATTTCATATTGTCAAGTATTCCCAAGACTTGTTGTTATGAGTTGAGCCTTAGTGTTGAATTATAAGTGTTGAGAATGAGTTGTTGATGAATTTTAAAGAATTGCAAGAAGTATATTCATATTTATATTCATATTTCCTTTATTACGAGATCTTTAAAGCTGTAATGATAATTCTATCAAGATTTCAAGAAAGAAGTGAGTGTTGACCCTAAGTTAAGAAAGAAATCCACATTCTTGATTTTGAGATAAAGGGGATGAATTTTAGCTCCCATAGCATATTATTGAACTTTTTTAAGGTGGATTTTCTAAAATTTTGAGCTAAGTAAGGGAGTAGTATTTAGCACCGAGTTGGGCTTGATTCTAAGGTCTCATTCCCCAGAACTACGTGCCCCCATAGGTTTCTGATCTACCCCAATTGGGTTAAGATAGTGATCACTAAAGTTAAGGTTCTATCTGATGTCAAGGATAGAACAGCTCTCCCCAACGTGGGTAAGACATTGGACTCCATGTAGCTAACATCGTTTATGTCGGTTAGAATAAACTCCCAAAGTAGTCCCCAAATCTATCTAAGATACAAGTATATGTATTTTGAAAGCTATGAGTCCAAGATTTCTAAGACTCTCAAGTGTCAAAATCTTTAAGTTTCCAAAGAAGTTCTTAGTTTTCATGAGATTAAAGTGTATGCTCTAAAAGATGTTGTTTTAAGACTTTATCTATCTTAAAATCTTGAGAATAAAGAAAGAATGAAGATTTAGAATAAAGTGCAATGACTCACGTGATTTCCAATACTTGTTTTCTTATTCATGATTATGATGGTT
>JAPEIP010000002.1:80166282-80176888 GCA_026120095.1 Capsicum chinense
CTTTATTACGAGATCTTTAAAGCTGTAATGATAATTCTATCAAGATTTCAAGAAAGAAGTGAGTGTTGACCCTAAGTTAAGAAAGAAATCCACATTCTTGATTTTGAGATAAAGGGGATGAATTTTAGCTCCCATAGCATATTATTGAACTTTTTTAAGGTGGATTTTCTAAAATTTTGAGCTAAGTAAGGGAGTAGTATTTAGCACCGAGTTGGGCTTGATTCTAAGGTCTCATTCCCCAGAACTACGTGCCCCCATAGGTTTCTGATCTACCCCAATTGGGTTAAGATAGTGATCACTAAAGTTAAGGTTCTATCTGATGTCAAGGATAGAACAGCTCTCCCCAACGTGGGTAAGACATTGGACTCCATGTAGCTAACATCGTTTATGTCGGTTAGAATAAACTCCCAAAGTAGTCCCCAAATCTATCTAAGATACAAGTATATGTATTTTGAAAGCTATGAGTCCAAGATTTCTAAGACTCTCAAGTGTCAAAATCTTTAAGTTTCCAAAGAAGTTCTTAGTTTTCATGAGATTAAAGTGTATGCTCTAAAAGATGTTGTTTTAAGACTTTATCTATCTTAAAATCTTGAGAATAAAGAAAGAATGAAGATTTAGAATAAAGTGCAATGACTCACGTGATTTCCAATACTTGTTTTCTTATTCATGATTATGATGGTTTTAATTCAAGCTATGTGAGTCTTCTATACTAACATGCATGTTTTCTATAAGGATTAATGATATTGATTATTTAATTGCATACACCCCCATATAATCAGTACATTCCCAAAGTGCTGATCCACATATACGTCTATGTGCTACATTTTCTAATAATGTAGGTACAAGACTTAGTATACACATTCAGATTCAGTCAGCTTGCAGCTTCCAGTCAACAGGTGATGAATCCTTTTGATTCAAGGGTTTGAGTTCGATAGACAGTTTGAGCAGTTTTTTATTTTCCTATTTTGTCTTATTGAGTTGGGATAGTTGGGAGTCATGATCCAGCTATCTAAAGTCAGTACTAGTAGAGGCTTCGTCGACAGTCAATAGAGTTAATGTATTCAGTTTCAGTTTTATTTTCAAAAAGCAGAGTTCTAATGTTGTAAAGTTCAGATTAGTATTGATCAAGTTCAGAAAAGTTTTATGTTCTCGCTGATTTTATACAGATTTAAGCATTTTATTCAGTTGCTTATGAGTTATGCTAGTGGAAAGGTTAGGTTGGGGTCACTTGTGACCCTAAGAACCGTGTGACGGCTTGGGACTAAATTTTGGGGCGTTACAATTAATAGTTCCCCTCATCGTAAAATGGTGTGGTGAATGATATAATGAATCTTGGGGAGAAACTATGTTACAATTTCTAACACTCCATAAGCGGCTAACAAGTAAACTTCAATTATGTTATACATCGACTCATCTCATTGTGCGGAAGATGACAAAATCACCCACCTTAACTAAATCACATGCCCCTCACAAGAAAGGAAGGTTCACACTCCTGTTACCACTTATCCAATAGGTAAAATTAAGTACAATCACTCACTCTCTCAAGAAACATTCCATGCTAAAGTACCATGTGATAGGCTTGCCCCTATTTTCAATCATCGCTAGAATGGCCACACTTTGTTGGACATCACAAAGGGCCTTTTTAGCTTGTAATGTAGGTTTAGGTTAGGGTAGAATAACAATTTTGGAAAATAAGATCATGCACTCCTTGAACTTCTACATCAAAATCTCATCATTTTTTTCTTATTGGGCCACTTCTTTCTTACTTTACTACTTCGCCTACCTTTTTTTTTCTTGGCTTTCCCACTTTTCTCTTTATTTTTTTCTTCTACAACCCCCCATTTTTTATATGCACATAGATAAATCCTTCCTTTTCTTTGTGGGATTATTTATTTATTCAAATCCAAATAGCTTCATTTTCTCAAGATTGTAGGGACCTCCTTAAGACTTAGTGGACCAACTATACTTCTTTCTCTTTCCACCGCCCCCAACTTAGGCTTTTAGCCTCAATTTGTATTCTAAAGTTCAAGGAGGATGGGGTTCAAGAGCGGATGAATAGGAGGATCATGGCTTGTAATGTTTTTTTCCAAAGAAAGGTCCAAAGGCTCGGAGAGGGTGACTAGGGGTAACTCTTATGTATTGGTAGGATTTTGAGACTAAAGTGGACATCAAAAAGCACAAGATGGCCTATGATATTCTTACCAACCAAGCACAGTCAAAAATTAGATTTGAATTTTTGTCCTCGATAGAGACATGGGTGGAGTATCCCCTATTTTTCCATAATCAACTTTCGGAGTCAAACAAAGAGAGAATTTTCTCAAAAAGTTGTTCACATCCATGCCTTTGACTTTTTGCAAAATGAAAAAAAATATCGAACAAAGGGGGTTGTTTGATTTTGTACCTAAAACATGCATAATTTGGTAGTCATGGCAACAACACAAACTATCATCTTACATTGCAAAATATAGTATGGGAGAACTTCCACATAGTAACTAAGATTTCACCAATGGGTGTGAATGTGAATCCCAATCATTTATTTCATAGGTACTCAGACATCCCTTGCATCTATGGTTAGAAACTAAAACCACAAATCAACAAAACAAGAACTAAATAAGTACTCAATGAAAGTTTGGGCACCATCAGAGTGCCCGAATATTATAATCAATAAAAAATAAGAATTATTCAAAAGAGCATAAAAGTATGCAGAATATCAATAATACATGCACAAATCAAATAAATAAGGAGATACCCTCACTAAAGATGTAACAGTGTCCCCACTGCAGAGATAAGTAAGGATAAAAAAGATAAGGGTACTCCTTGAGTCTGTATCAAGGGCTAATATCACTCTTTGACCCTGAATAATCAGCATTATTCTCAAGATCTAACCTCTCAAATGAGGCCTCTTCATCACTATCCACCCAAGAAGTAGGAATCTTACTTCGTGGTTTCATGACCTTCCATAGATCTTTCACCCCTTTCCACATCTTGGTAAATAATTCGACCCTCTTGTTTTCCCTAGTGATCATATTTTCATGTGTGCTCCGAAGGTCCTGGTGTGATTCATTTGCCCAAATTACAACTCTCTTCAAGAGCATAAGTAGTCGTTGTCAAATATATATCCCAACTAGGTTGGGTGTTGAATCCCATAGGGAATACTGTGTTAATTAAGTTGTATACAGATTAGTTGACTTTTGATCATTTGTTTCTATAAAATAAATAGGGGGGATTCGATTCAGTTCACAAATTAATGGTTTTAGTTTAACAAGATGAGATATGTGTAGTAGTATTCAAATTCAGAGAAATAGCAAGCTAGGGTTATGTCCACATTGTAGTTTTCAATACTTTCTAACTATGGGCTTTTTGAATTCATACATGTATCATGCTTACAAAGAAACGTATTGTATTTAATAACATAATCCCTGTGTTTCTCAACCATCAAGGACTAATTCACTTTAGTTCTCTCGAATAATAAATGTTTACAAAAACAATACAAAATTTCCAAACAGTTAATCCTATTAAGGAATTAACATATGAAATAGGGGTTGGAAATCCTATTTTCTTGTCACTACACAATTTTCCAAACTCCAAAGTTTCTATCGAACAAGTTGAGTTTTAAGGCACAATCTCTATGTTTGCAACCACGAGAATTCAAGCTAAACGAAGAGAGTATGATATAAGCAGATCAATACCTAATGAATTCAAAAACCCAAAGTAATAGATTGTATGATACAAGGCTTCCATAACCCTAACTAATAAACTTAGCTACTGGCGAGTAAAACGGAAATCACAATAGACATATTCATCATACCAAAAAATAAACCCAATTTTGGTGGAGAAGATAAAGTTGCGTGTTTTCCCCCTCTGTGCTAAGCCACCACTCTCTAACTCAAAAAGATATAGAATAATGAATAATGATAAATTTTCAGCATCAAATCTTTTTAATAATCTTTTCTCTCATAATTGTCTTCTAAGTCCCTAAACTTATTATAAATGATAAATTAGTCTTGGACATAGTTTCTAGGCGCCACATTTGGTCCAACAATCTACTTTTCTCTTGTGTGATTTGTCATCAGCAATCCATAGTCGCATTATATCTCCATCTACCTCATTAATACCTGAAATTATACTAATCAGATTGGTTAGCTCAATTACATAGAAGTAGAGTAAAAACATAAGAAACTAGGCACTTTGTTCTCCAAACTTAGCTAAAATATGGGTAAGTTATGGTGCTTAGGCGTATAAATACACCCAAGATCACCACATCACACTTAAATATTTGTTCTTCCTCGAACAACTTATCCATTTACACATACTACAAAAGTCTTAACACCCACGAAAGAAGAACAATTTGCTCAAATAGGCTCACACAACAATTATGAAGAAGAAGTAGATTCATGAATCATTACTAGAGACAACCTACCCTCAAGAATCGACTCATTAAGTTGGTAAATTCATGCATACCATTTAAGAAAATAAATCATATAAATTACCCAACCTTCATCAACCATGTGCCCTCACAACAAGAAAGTTACCCATAATCACTCACAATCATGCAATTTTTACCAAAATGGGTACAAGAAACAAGTTGCACTCACTCTCACAAAGAATTTTCAAATTATAATTAATGAAAATATGATTCCCCTTAGTGTAATGCTCCAATAATATCAGAATGCTAAGATTAGGATCAAATAGGTCTCTTACGGGTTGTAATGCAGGCTAAAGGTTTGGTAGGAATTATTTTGGCTAGAAATAGTGACTATCTTCCCTAAGCACTTTAATACACCACATTATGCAACTAAGACCAATTTCTAACAACCAATTTACACCACTTTCATCAACCCATATCTTCTGTTTTCACTCTATCTCATTAAACTCAATTAATAACACTATGTTGGAAGTATACAACTCTTTCAAATATTTTTTTCTTTTTTTTGCACCCATTTCACATTACTCACCCATGTTACAAAACAGGTTTATTGTAACATGTTCGGGATAAAATTTGGAACTTTTTCAACAATTTTCGCTACTCCCAACCACATCAATTTCACACACCAATAACTAGCCTTTGGAACATCAATTTTACCATTTTCCTCTTATGGTGAAACTCCTAACTTAAATTTATTTTACCTTAAAGCGCTTAGGAGCTTTTGGATTAAATTACGGTCTATTCAAAAATGGGTTAGGCTACATATGAGGCTAACAAAAGAACAAGCTAAAGGATCAATGGGGATAGCTAAGATAATTTGCAAAGGTAGGTTAAAAGATGGCATGAACAATGGTTGTGAAAGAAATGCCTAAATCATCTCCTAATCTCACACTCTTTATTTCGCTTTACACACACACCAAGAAAGTTCTAGCAGCAGTTGCAATAAAGAATATACAACAGTCTTACACACTCATAACACATGGTCAACTCAATTAGGAGCATTATAGATTCCCAACCCAACAATTAAATGAATTCAAATAAAACCAACAATCACAACAAGAGTCACAACTATAGTTTAGGTGTTTCAAACGTAATGATCCATCATATACTTATGTTATAATGTCAGGTGATCTATATGAAAAGTTACATGCAATTAAATGACTAATTTTCTCTTAAGACGGTCATCATTAATCCATCATCGAGAAGAGCACCTAATTATGACTAAATCAAACAAACATCTAACAAGAAACAAAATAAACAAAATAACTAATCCTATCACAGAAGTATACTACGGAGAAGGACCTATTTTTTTACAAAACTAGTAGCAAAGTAACCAGCCACCCCAAAATTAAGCTAAGCACTGTCTCTAATGCAAATAAAAAGATAAAGAACCTAGCTAGTAGTACTTCTCATCTACATTAGGAGGCATGCCACTTGCATGGAGATCATCATTGGAGCCATTTTCCCTGTATTCATCACATCATCTATGTTAGCCACACATAATAAAACTAACTACAATTAAGATAAAGGTGGTGAAGTCACCACCCTATACTTAATTTGTTAGTATAAACCAATTAAGTCTTATCGTTGGGTACTCAGACTTTGCCAACATACAATTTGATATGGTGCACCAACATTAGTGACAATACAATTCACTAACTTCAATTCTAACAATTTTACTTCAATGAAACAATTTTTGAACATAGTTATGCCTTAGAGCTTCAACATATCCATATATATAAAACCCCATAACTTTTACATGATTTAACCAAAACCATGTTCCATCAAGTAAGTTGTGAAATAATGGGTACACAACTAAACTACATTAGTCATGAACAATTCAATCACATGCAAAACCTCAAAGTACTACAACAATGGTGTCTACTACAACAATGATGTTTATATTCTCAAGATTCTCAAAACCTCTCTTCGATATAGCCATGGCAAGAATTTAGTCCATAATCCTCAAGAAATCAATTAACAACTACAATGTAAAGTCATAATACTTAAGGATTAAGTAAATAAAAACTAACCTTAAAGATGGAAGTTTGAAGAAATAAAGGGAGAATTGCTGAGATTATGAAGCAAAGCCCAATCTTGAAGGACAAAGAGAATGGTGAGGGATAAATCTTGTATGGCTTGGGGGTGAAATAAGGATGAATTTGATCATTTAGGCTATGGATTCTATTGAAAGAATGAAATCTGGGTCGGGTTGATCTTATTCAAAGACGAATATATGTTAAAATTGGAAGGGTGTGCAGAGCACAAGTTATTGCACAAGTTTAAGTGTGTGCCGCATTGGTCATCGCGCACGTGAAATAGTGATCCTATGTGGTAAGGTGTGAGACGAATATGTTCTCATAAAAAGGTAAATATACGGCGCATATGTTATTGAACAAAGGTAAATATATGGCACATATGTTATCGTACAAGTTTAAGTGTGTGCCGTCTAAGGTATCACACAAGTAAAATAGTAAGGGTGTGCGGTTAAGTGTATGACACACAAGCTATTTCCAATATTAAGGTGTGTTCCACATAAGGTGTCACACAAGTTAAGCTGTGCACCACACATGGTAACACTTACTTGAGGCAGTGTGCTTAGGCTATGTCATAGGTGATGCCTTTGCCATGGCCTATGTAAACTTGGGCATCGCACACCCTGTAGTACACTAAAATATGGACTTTATGCACCCCATTCTTCATATAAATTATTGGCCTGATCCCTATGCTACCATCACAGGCCTCATTGAAAATCATAAAATAATGCCGCACCGCAAAACTTTTTTAGTTGAATTAACATAATTCGGGTCACGACTCTAACATGAATCATGACTCAAGACTTACATATTTGAACACTCCAACTTACGTGTAATGTTTCCATTACTCCTAAATTTACCACCGTTGACATGGCTCAATTCTAAACCAAATTTTGTGCTAATCACCTCCTTTGTACTTCATGCACCTACACTTAATCAAAAACAACTAAACATGATTAGAAGGATGGGTTGCCTCCTACTAAGTGCCTTAGTTTCAGTCGTGGCTCAACTTTTATTTTTGCATTTTGGTTTAATATGATAAAATGAAAATAAATCATGGGTTGCCTCCCATGAAGCGCCTGATTTAATGTTGCGGCATGACTCGATTATCTTGACTGCTTAGACTTCATCAAGATACATCAATGATACCATTGTACCTCATCTTCATACAATGCATCAGTAATCGAGAAAACACTTTTCTCTTTTTGTTGTTTCATGGATTTACATACTTTAAAACTAACCTCTTTCCCGTTGACCCTAAATTTTAGTTCATTCGACTCCAGGTCAACTAACACTCTCCCAGTTACTAAAAATGGCCTGACCAAAATTATGAGTACTTAAAAGTCCACTTCGTAATCAAGAATTAGAAAGTTGGTAGAAAATATAAAATTGACCATATTTACAAGTACATCATGTAGAATCCCAACCAGCCTATTCATCGATCTATCCACCATTAAAAGTCGTATGTTTGTGGGTGTCTGGTCTCCCAAACCCAACTTATTATAAACAGTTAGTGGCATCAAATTGATGCAATCTCCCAGATCACATAAGGCCGTAGAAAAATCCAGAGACCCAATCGTACAAGGGATGGTGAATCCTCCTGGGTCTGCCTTCTTCTACACCAGTGACCTTGTAGAAATAACACTACAATAGTGGAGATTAGCCACCGGTCCATATCTTATCGCTCTTTTCTTCGTCATAAGATATTTCATAAATATAGCATATCCTGGTATCTACTCAAGTGCTTCAACTAAAGGTACATTCACTATAAATTGCTTCAATATAGCCATGAATTCGTTAAACTTTCCTTCATCTTCATTCTTCTTTAATTGTTATGGAAATGGGGGTGGTGACCTTGGGATTTCAACTGGAGCAACTTTTACCTCTTTTCTTATGCCTTGATCCACATCACTAATAAGCTTTGCCTTAGGTGGTTGTTCTATTTCTGCACTCTTCTTTTCCAAATCTCGCAAATGCATAGGCACCACTGAATATTCATTAACTATCTTCCAATCCATTTCAACCACATCAGTATAAGAGGATGCTCCCAATCTTTGACTAGATAACATCTTACCACTCCTATTTGTAATAGCCATACATGATCCATCAATCCGTAGATTTTGAACTGTATCCATTTGTAGAGTCCCATTCTATCTTTGCTTGAATATTGTGGATAATTGGATCATCTGTTGCTCCAGTTGTTTAATAGAAGTTGAGTACAAATTCACTAGTAGGCTCATGAATGATATGTCACTCTTTATCATAGTCACTCCAGAATTGGTTGCCTCAACTCCCTTTAATAGTTTCTCCATTATGTCCTCTATGGACATTTTTCCTGAACTGGTGGCAGCATTATCACAGCTTCCAGGAGGTACATACATTCCACTTCTGTCACTTTTTCTATTCCAATATCCTTGATGGTTCAAACCTTGGTTTTCTTGACCATCGATCCAGAAAACCCCTGGTTATGCAAGTAGTTAGCCTCTTCCTTCGCGTTTGATTTAGTTCCCTTACCGTGGGACCTCACAACTTTTACCTTTACTACATTTCCTGATAGCAAATATTTTGTGAGCAGATCCATCTGGGTTTCCATGTGAGCTATATCCTGATCACGCTCCTATTTTCTTCTATGCTGCTCTGCTGATATTACACTAGACCCATTATTTCTTGCAACCATAAAATTTCTAGTATGCTAAGCTCTACTTGTCTTAGTCATTCTTTCTAACATGTCCATAGCCTCAGTAAAGGTGAGCTCCATAAAAGCTACTCCTGTAATATTATCCACTATTGGCTTTGTAAGTGAGTTCAAAACTCTGTAGAATGTTTCCATCAAGTGTTGATTAGTCATCTTTTGGTTTGGGCATTGAGTCAACTCATTCAGTTGCCTCTATTTAGTTATATAATCAGGAGTCAGCTCATTCAACCACATAGTTGTCTCTCCAGACAGAGACAGTGGGAACAATCTCAAATGAATAGCATTTTGTCCCACACCAAGATTATCAAATGACTTACAAATATTGATGAAATTCACCAAATATAGATTTCGATCATCACCAGGTAATCCACCAAAGAGTCCTTTCAAATTCAGTAGTTGGATCATAGTAATAGGGATGTTGAATTTCACCCCAAGAGCTAGTAGTGGTATAATGATTTCCCCTACCACTCCAGATCTATCTAAATCATCCTCATCATTTTCAATATCAAACTGCACAGCTTGGCAGTCTAGTCTTCCTCTAAATAGACGATTTCAATTTACAGGTGCAAGTACTCCCGCTGACGCTTTCTATTAGTTGGGTTAATTAAATCATCGTCTCCCAGGTCCTTTTCATCTATATTAGGTACCCGACCTGGGTTATCTACATTCCGTTAATTTAATTGAGCATTAGCTAAAGCGGCTAATCTTTCAGCTTTCTGTTGGTTAGCCATTCTTTCAATGAGATGAGGTTCACGATTGAAGGGTAATAACGGTTCTCCTAAACTTCTAGTTTGTGGCATAAACAATAATAAGCCTATAACGAACAAAAACAACAAATGAACGTAAAATAAGTAAACTTGACTAAAAGTCAATTAACACACATAAACTCAATCGACAACCGTATTCCCCGGCAACGGCGCCAAAATTTGATATGCCCAAATTAAAACTCTTTTATAAGAGTGCAAGCGGTTGCTGCAAAAAATAGATCCTTACTGGGTTGGGTTTCCAATCCCACAGGGAATACTGTGTTTACTAAGTATTGTGGTTGTTATTAGACTATTGATTAGAGGTTCCAGAATAAAGAGGACTTTTTTATTTAAGTATGAAATAATAGTTTCAGTGTAATAGTGAAGCAATATGTGTAATAATAGTTGAATATAGAGAAGAAAAATCTAGGGTTATGTCCACCTTGTAGTTTTTAATATCTTCTAACTATGGGTGTTAAGAATTCATACATGCATGCTCTTATATAAAAACGTATTATAATTCTTAATCCAAGTGTTTCTCAACCATTAAGGATTAATTCACTTTATTTCTCTTGACTAAAAAGTGTTTACTCAATTATACGAAATCTCCAAGTTGTTAATCCTGTGAAGGAATTAACGTGTGAAATAGAGGTTGGAAACCCTATTTTCTTGTCACTACTTTCTTTTCCAAACATTAACCTTT
>JAPEIP010000002.1:80183612-80219001 GCA_026120095.1 Capsicum chinense
TCACTTTATTTCTCTTGACTAAAAAGTGTTTACTCAATTATACGAAATCTCCAAGTTGTTAATCCTGTGAAGGAATTAACGTGTGAAATAGAGGTTGGAAACCCTATTTTCTTGTCACTACTTTCTTTTCCAAACATTAACCTTTATGTTGAACAAGTTATGTTTCAATGGCATATTCTGTTTGCAACCATGAGAATTCAAGCATAATGAATAAAGTATGATATAAATAAATCAATGCATAATGAATTCAAAACCCATAGAAATAAATAAGATGCTACAAGGTTTTCATAAAATTAACCAATAAGCTTAGCTACTCTTGGACAAAACGGAAATCATAATAGAAATATTCATCATACCAAAAATTAAACCCAATTTTAGTGGAGAAGATGAACGTGCTTTTTTTTGCCTCTTTGCTAAGCCGCCACTCTCTAACTCAGAAAGATACAGAATAATGAATAATGATAAATTTTCAGCATCAAGTCTTTTTAATAATCTTTTCTCTCGTAATTGTCTTCTAAGTCCCTAAACTAATTATGATTGACAAATTAGTCTTGGACATAGTTTCTACATGCCACATTTGGTCCAACAAGCTAATTTTCTTTTATGTGATTTGTTATTCGCATTCCATAGTCCCATTATAGCTCCATCTACCACATTAATACCTTAAATCATGCTAATCTCATCGGTTAGCTCAATTACGTATGAGTAGAGTAAAAACATAAGAAAGTAGGCACTTTGTTCTCCAAACTTATCTAAAGTATTGGTAAGTTATGGTTCTTAGGCTTATAAATACACCCAAGATCAGTGATGCTTCCAAAGAGGAGTAGGCTTCCTAAAGACGATTAATAGTAACTTTTTTCTTCTTTTGGTTCTCCTTGTATTCATCATAATTGGCACATGACGTGTATGATTGATGGGTGGTGAAGGCTCTCTAAGCCTATAAGGCAAGCTAGCCACAAGCTCTACAATGGTTGCAATATTAACTTTAATCTCTTCAAGAGGCCCCAAGGTGGCTTGCCTATACAGCTCGAGTTCTCTATGTATTGGCTCTTCTAAGTTTATCTTTATTTTCTTGAATTTTCCCAGTGTGCCCTCCCCTTGAATCCTTAATGGGTAGATGGGGGTGCTAAGGCGCACACATGTATCACTAGCATACTTCTCTACCCCAGTTGTCTTTAAAAGTTCAGCAATCAAGGAGAGGTAAAAGAGATTTGTACCTCTTTGGTTTTTGAAATGATCTATTTCATTGATCACTAGTTGACCAACATCTAATAGAATGTCATCTAAAATACATGAAACTATATGAGGACATAATTAAGGACTACTGTCATGTGAGTACAAGGAGATACTCGGCTACAAAGGATGTGCAACCATATTCGAGCCTTGAAAGTAAAGTCATTCATAGAAATATTTCTTTTACTTTTGGTCAAGAAGACTTCCTTTCTGGGACATAGACTTTATGCCAACCAATTCACCGATTTACACCCCTTTGCTTTGAATTCACCCAAGTCTTCTTGCTTGAGCCCATAAACATCATTGATTTTCTTGTCCCCAATTTTCATTGGCTTTCCCCAAATCTTTATAGTAACATTGAGTGAGTCTGAGAAATATACCTCACTAATATCAGCCTAAAATTAATGGACCCAATCTACATTTGCATGGCATGGCTCCAGGGTAAAGAACCTCTACCCAGTGGCTTCAAGCTTATCGTAAAAGGCCGGTAGTTTCTTTGGATCATTCTTCGAGCATATCCATCTTCCCAGAAGCAGCCTTATCTTTGGGGGAACATGATAGTATTGAGTGTGGCACTCGGGTGCCATAAACCAAATGTGATAATACTTATCCTTGGAGTTGTCCTAAAAGCACTAAGAACACGTTATAACATTCAATGATATTTTAATGATGCAAGATGTGCTATATTAATCATTATAGTTCAGTGGGCAAGGTGCTTAGGGTTGCAGAGGCCAAAATTTGGAAGCACAGGATTTTTTACATGGCAAGAACCTGTCCTCAGTTACCACAATCATAGTACAGGACTACATTTCTGTTATCGCATTTGCGGTATTTGACTGCGATCACAACACCTGAGCCTGGTTCCATGACAGCTCTTCACGTTCCTCTTCCTCCTAGTTTTAGAGTACTAGTATGTTCTCTAATATGGGTGCAAATGAAGGCCAGGTGAACAATGCTATAGCAGAGTGATTGTGCCTTAAAACAACTAAATGTTACTATTGAATGTTCATTTGAGCAATTTATCAAACATTACGTGTGCACATCTCATTTGTCCTCTTTTTTCACACACTATTATGTACTCAAGATTTCCCCTCTTTTCTGCACACCTAAATCAAGTAGCCAACACCACAACCATAATAATTATGACTACATGTAAAGCATAACACTCAAAAATTTTAGGCCCTTTCTTCACCATGCACTCAATGGCATAATTTTAAAAATTAAAGCAAGAGTTCTATCACCTACCAGAGTTGTGATAAAAAAAGGATAGGCACGAAGGCTATTCGAGTGCTTAGAACATGGCCAACAATGTAGCTTAGATTTGAGAGTATAATCTTGAAAAGAGAGTGTGAGAAAATAAAGGAGGTTAGGGGTTAAATGACTGAAAGGACCGCGACGTGGTTAGGGGCCGCGAATGTGGACACCCGCATAACCGTGATTGCACATGGTGGCCATGATCGTGGTAACTGATAGCAGTTTTTATGCACCTATTTTCCCCTATTCAGTACTTTAGTCAATTTTCGTATAAGTTTCCTGCTCAGATTATCAAAGTAAACCTTCACATTTGACCCTTTTCAAATCTCATACAATGAAATCAAAAGTGCCTAAATGCATGGTTTATTCAAATGCAAAAGACAATATCTACACTATGTGAACATAACAAAGAAGGATACGAGCCACTCTCGTGGAATTTATGGGTTGCCTCCCACCTAGAACCATAGTTATCATTGTGGAACGACATCCTTCTTCTTTTAATCTCACGGTGGGTCCTCAAACCCCTTATATTTCACTGTATCATTTTCAACATCCATCACAAATACTACTCGGAGCTTCGTGGGTTTCTTCTTTGACTTGCAAATTTTGAATGATACCTCCTCTTCTTGCACCTAAAATTTGATTTCCCCCATATATAGATTAATAATGGCTCTCCCAATGGAAAAGAAAAGATGACAAAGAATTATAAGCACCTCTTGGTCCATCTCACTATCAATACAATGAAATCTGCTGGTAGAATAAATTTTTCCACCTATACGAGGACATTAAACAATATACCCATAGGACTATTTATGGACTGGTCCTCCATCAAAAGTTGTATAGAGGTTGGTGTAAGAGAATCCATGCGAAGTTTCTTATATATGACATACGGCATTAGGTTGATTCTTTCACCAAGGTCACAAAGAGCTTTTGCAAGTTTGTGAGTCTTAATCATGCAAGGGATAGTGAAGGCTTCAGGTTCATTTTTCTTTTCTGAAACTTTGCAATCCATGATAGCACTACACCCTTGAGTAACTTCAATGGTATCACCCTTAACGATCTTCTTCTTGGAAATAAATTTCTTCATTAACATAGTGTATCCCAGAATCTCTTGAATGACCTCAAGTAGTGGTATATTTATTGAAAGATTACTAAGTTTTTTCATAAATATTCTCAAATTATCACTCCCTTCCTTTTTATACAACCACTAAGGGAATGGAGAAGGAACATGGATGGTTGGTTTTGCTTCTCCTTGTGGTTTTTTAACTTCGACCACTTCCTGATCTCTTTCATTTATCTTTTTCTCATCATTTGCTTTTATTCTATGATGTGTCACTTCTTTTGTCTTGGCCTTGGGCAAATTTTCACTCACATCTCCTCTAAGGGGCTCTTCAACTTCTTTCTTACTTCTAGTGACAATTTTTAAGACTTTAGCTTCATTCTTTTGGTTAGAAAATGTATCATTTGGAAGTCCACCTCTAACCCTTGCATTTAGTTATATGGAGATATGCATGACTTTGATTTCCAATTACTTGATGGATGAGGAGTGAGACCACCATTTAGGAGAGTAAGGAGAAGTCACCCTTTAACTCATGGACCATTTTGTTCGTACCTGAAACTTTAGTCAAGATTCATTCAAAAATGTCTTCGTTATTGAACTTTTTGGGGTCAATGACATTTGACTCCTTGGCCTTATCCTTATCATGAGAAGGAACGTAGCGGTTATAGTCATGTTCCCTATCTCCCCAATCATTATCTCTGTCTTGACCCATCAAAACTTAATTTCTACTTTGCTTTTATAGGCGGGGTGGGAACCTCCCCGAGTATTTTGCGAAGTACCATATTTCTTCATCCAACTTTTTTTCCTCATCATCGTCTTTATAAGGCTTTGACATTATGGCATTTACCACTTTCATGGGTAATCTCAAACATGTTTTATATGAAGCTAAAGATGGGTCATCATCTTGGCTATGTTCTCCTCCTTCTCCTCTTCTCATTTTCTTTGCTCATTGGTCACTACGGAGGTAGTAGAAGGGGTCTTAGGAGCATCATCATCATGTGTGGGCCACCCCCTAGTTTTGTTCAGATACTTTCCCTATCAATTGGAAAGCCAAAAAATGATGCAATTTTAAAATAGAGCCACCCGTTTCGTTATCCACAACCATATTGTTCTATAGGTCAAGATGTCTATAGAAAATCTTAAGGAGCATTTTATCTGGTACCTCACAATTTGGGCATTGAGCTAGCTTTCCAGTAAATCTCTCCCATGCTTCAAACAATGGTTCTCCATTCAGTTGCCAAAAGTTTACATTCTCACCCTACTTTTGAAGCATTTTTTATGGTGGGAAGTATCTATTAATGAATATCATGGTGAGCTCCTCCCAAGAGGTAATTTAGTCGGGTGGAAGTTATAAGAGCTATAAAACCCCCTCGCCCATTAGTGAGAATGGGAAGAGCCAAACCCGAATAGATTACTACATAATATGCGCTATGCTAAATGGCGCATAAACTTCCACAAAGATTTTTAAATGAAAATTTAGGTGTTCTTATGATTGACCCCCATATAATCCTTTTTGGGGATTGTATGGTAGGAGATGTAGATCATCTATTATTTGGTGCAAGCTTGGTAAAGCGGATATTTTTGTCACAAATTTTATTTATCAGGCTTTGGAGAAGGTAAAGGTGATTCGAGATAGGCTTAAGGATGCCCAAGTTTATCAAAAGTCCTATGCCGATGTAATTATAATTCATAGGGACTTAGAGTTTAAGGTTAGGGATAGGGTATTCCTAAAGGTTTATTCTATGAAGGGAGTAATGCAATTTAGAAAATAAAAGAAGCTCTGCCTTGGTATATTTCTCATTATGTGGTTTTGAGAAGGGTTGGTAAAATGGTGTATGAATTGGAATTTCCTTATAGTTTGAACTCCATTTATTTGGTATTCTATGTCTCTTTGCTGAGACAGTGTATAGGTGATCTTTTATCGATTGTTTCTTTGGTAGGATTGGGTATCTTAATTTCTCTATCTTATGAAGAGATCCCGATTGAGATCTTGGATCAGTAGGTTCATTAGTTGTGGACCAAGGATGTAGCTTCGGTTAAGGATCTATGGTAGAACCACAAGGTGGAAGAAGAAACTTTGAAAGCGAAAGAGGATATAAAGTCCAAGTATCCATATTTTTTTCTGCACTGGATATTCATGCAGAAGGTATGCGTTCTTGATCACATCTTTGTTTTCTAACTTGGATAAACGAAGGTTTATATCCTTGCATCTTTGTTTTCCAACTTAGTTAAAGGTTTGAATGGTTATGTTAGGGTGTAATTCGTACTTGTACAACCTTGTTCGGATGAATGATTCTAGTAGGGGAAACTGAAACACCATGGGTTTTGACCCTTAGAAAATTTCATGGTTTTTTATTTCTTGATATCGTACTATTTAAGGTATTTTTCATAAAATAGGGTACGAGTCAGGTGACCTATTCTTATGTTGTCTACTGTTGGGTGGTTGAGTTTCTGCAATGGGTAAGACTAGGTGAGTATGAGCCGCATGGTTAGTGATGGGTTGTTGGTTAGGGTTTTTCTTCACTTAATATTAAGCTTAGTAACTTAACTTGGATATGAGTACGAGTGACTCACCATGAGTCATGATCCTACCTAAGGTACGATTTCATGGTACTAATTGTATTGTTGGGTACAGTTTGGCTTAAGTGATTGTATGTTGGTCAGTGTTGGTGTCCAAGGGATTCCAAGGATACGAGTGGTGGGAACCACTCATATGATAGGGTATGGGTGGTATGATGGAGTTATACCCACCAGAGGGAATTTTATGCAATTTAAGTTGGGGGTAATCTTCACATTTTCCCTCTTAACCTCTTAAGGACCAATGACTTATATCGCTTTTGGGACATTTTTAACCTATTTGCGATCACTCAAACACTCTTAAAATACTCCCAAATTCTCTCAAGGCTATTAGGTCAAGGCATGCTAGAGTTTCATCAATAGGATCAATTTGGGGCTTGAAAAGGTGATTTCTTTCTATCATCTTCATAATCTAAGGTATGTTACTCCTCCCCCATTGTTAGTTCCAACTAAAGGCATGTTTTATTAATTGTTTTCATGGCATAACTATTGTAGGGTTTTGGGTTTTCAAATATATGTAACGGTTTTGGTTTTAATTGTTGGTTATGGTTTTCCCATGTTTTCTACTTATGGTTTTCATATTATTAAGGCGGATCGAACATTTTGTTTTATGGGAATAGTTAATTGGTACTTTGTTTTGGCTTTGGAAATACTATGCCCCCCAACATGTTTGATAAAATCCCCATGGGAATTTTTTTGGGTAAATTGTTGGACTTTCATTGGACTATTGCATGGTATAACTTGGTAGTAGAACCCTAAATGGTTTAAATGGTTTGGAATGGTTAAATGTTAAGGTCATGGTTGTTATGGTTGGTCTAGCTAAAAATATTGTGGGGTACAAGGGAATCCCCCAATCAAGCATAATAGTGATCATTTGTGGGGTACATATGATTATGCTCAACTCATTCCCATAATAGAGTGGTGAGGTAGTTGTTGTCAAGTAACACAATATAAATTAGGGTCGAATCTTAAGGAGTGCATTTTATATACATCCAACCTATGGGTACTAAATTTGCTATAAGATTACCCAAAATTCTAATTGAAACAACAAGTATAAGTAAATGGGGGGATTTATTTAAAAATTCTTCAACAACTTTTGACTAGTACGTGGTGAATGCTATATTTGGTTTGAATTCAAGATTTGGAGGAATCTAGGGATTATATCTCTTTAGAGGTAAAGTATGTGGGATAATGTTGGTTTATCAAGGGATTAAGTTGTTAATAAATTGATTATCAAGGGATTTATTTATTAATAAATGGATTATCAAGGGATTTAGTTGTTAATTAATGGATAGGCTACGTCGAATACAATTAAGGTCAATCTTTTGATAAAACTACAATGATTTTACCGATTGGATCTTTCGAGCACCTAATAAGTGTCGAGTTTATGTAACCACCCAAAACCTCAACCAAGCATCCCTATTTCTAGGATGATGATCTTGGAATGATTTACACTTCCTAAACACTTATTTTTAAGATTGTGAAGGGTAGTAAACCATAGACTTAGTTGATCACCATTGTCTTGTCCCATGATAACACTCTTTTGCGGATGTTATGGGTTACCTTATATTCACCTTAGTCCCTCCTTTGAGGATATCAAAGGGTTTCTAGAGCTTGGAGATTTCACCTATCAAACCCAATTAGGAATATGGAATTTTCACCCATCAAATCCCAACTCATATGCTCAAGCAATAGTCAAATCCATACTCAACAACTAAAATCCATGAAAACCCAACAATACCCACACACAATTACACACTAATTCAACATAATCCTAAGACTAAACTACTTATCTACTGATGAAGAAAGTAGAGAGAGATTTACCATATGGGTCAACCAAATTCATTTTTCAACAAGAAACTAAGAAATTTGAGTCTCCAAAGTTTATTACACACTTACCCAATTTGGGTTTCAAGCTTAGAATTTAAAACTATATTATGAAACAAGCAATACCCAAAGAAGAATGAGATTTTTCTTATATATGATTTGGGATTCTTCCATAACATTTTACAATTCTTCCTTTTGGGTCAGTTCCCGTTGATCTGCGATCACATGTGTTTGACCACTACCATGGCTATACGACCGTGATTAGATTTTGTGACCATGCTTTGCTGACCTCCTGGACTGGCAGCAACCACAGTCTTCAGGAAGCAGTTATGGTAACTAAGGATGACTACTTCAGGTTTCCAACTACACTCCTTTCGATTCCATTTACTACCATTTTAGATCCATTCCACATATGCTCAGCTTCTTCACTTCATCCCTACAAAATATGGGTGTTAGTGCACTGAAATCTGGATAATTCCTTATTTTACTATACAAAATTTGGTAGTGTGTGTGTTGAATTAGTATGAATGAGTGGTAGGACTACAACTCATCAACACCCCCAACTTAGACATCTTCTTGCCGTCAAGCAATACTACCTGTTACCATGAGACTTTTTTCATGCGCGCCCTTACTAATGTTCCTAATGGAGATGAAGACTCCAACTTTGTAGCTACCTCAAAAAGATTGTCACACATGGATAGAAATGTATTAACAGTGCCCCTCATCATAAAATGGTTTGATGAATGATGCAATAGATCGTGGGGAGCGACTATGTGACAATTACTAACACTCCATAAGTGACTCACAAGTCAACTTCAATTATGTTATACATCAACTCATCTCATTGCGCGGAAGATGACAAAATCACCCAGATTTATTAACTCATATGCCCCCTCACAAGAAAGAAAGGTTCACATACATATTTACCATTTATGCAACAAGGAAAATTAAGTGTAATCACTCTCTCTCCTAAGAAACTGTCCATGTTAAAAGTACCATGCCATAGGCTTACCCCTATTTTCATTCATCACTACAATGGATACACTTTGTTGGACATCATAAAAGTCCTTTTCAGCTTGTAATGTTGGTTTAGGGTAGGGTTGGATAACAATTTCGGACAATAAGGTCATACGCTCCTTGAACTTCTACATCAAATTCACCTCACTTTTTTCTTATTAGGCCAATTCTTTTACACTTTACTGCTTCGCCTACCTTTTTTTTCTTTGATTTTCCACTTTTCTCTTTATTTTTTCTTCTACAACCCCTCATTTTTTTATATGCACATAGATAAAGCCTTCCTTTCCTTCACGGGATCATTTATTTATTCAAATCCAAAAAACTTCACCTTCTAAAGATGTAGGGACCTTCTTAAGACTTAGTGGACCAACTATACTTCTTTCTCTTTCCACCATCCCCAACTTAGGATTTTAGCCTCAATTTTTATTCTCAAGTAGAAGGGGGATGGAGTTCTAAAGTGGATGAATAAGCGGGTCACGACTTGTAATGTGTTTGCCAAAGAAATGTCCAAAGGCTTGTAGAGGGTAACTATGGGTAACTCTTATGTATTGGTAGGATTTTGAGGCTAAAGTGGACTTTCAAAATCACAAGATGGCCTATGATCATTTTACCAACCCAGCACTATCAAAAATTGGCTTTGATAGGCTAAGATGCAAGTTCTAGATGGTACCAGTACACATGAGATATAGACAATTAAGCTCACATACACGGTATATGAATATTGTTAAGGGGGATTTAATTGTTCACCTAGATGGAATCAAGGGGAGAGTATCCCTTATTTCTCCATAGTCAACATTCAGATTCAAAGAAAAAGAGAGAACTTTGTCACAAAGTTGTTCACGTCCATGCCTTCGGCTTTTTGCAAAAAAAAAAAAAGAATCTCAGACAGAGGGAAGTTTCTCCTTTTGTACCTGAAACATGAATAATTTGGTAGTCATGGAAAAAACCCAAGCTATCATCTTACATTATAAACTATAGTATGGACGAACTTCCACATGGTTACTAAGATTTCACCAATGGGTGTGAATGTGGATCCCAATAATTTATGCCATAGGTACTCAGACTTCCCTTGCATATATGGTTAGAAACTAAAACCACAAATCAACAAAACAAGAACTAAATAACTAATCCATGAAGGTTTGGGCACCGTCAGAGTGCCCAAATATTACAATCAATAAAAAAAATAAGAATTATCCAAAAAAGAAGGAAAGTATGCAGAATATTAATAATACATGCTCAAATTAAATAAATAAGGAGACACCCTCAATTGAAAAAAGTAGTAGTGTCCCTACTGCAGAGATAAGTATGGATAAAAGAGATAAGGGTGCTCCCTGAGTCTTCATCTAGGGCTGCTATCACTCTCTGACTCAGCATCATCACCATCCTTATCAAGATCTAAGCACTCAGTCGAGGCCTCTTTATCACTATCCACCCAATAAGTGGGAAGCTTACTTCAGGGTTTTAGGACCTTTCATAGACCCTTCACCCCCTTTTCTCCCTAGTGATTACTTTTTCATGTCTGCTCTGAAGGTCCTGGTGTGATGCTACGAAAGAGGAGTAGGCTTTCTCAAGTTGATCAATAGTAACTTTTTACTTCTTTTGGTCCTCCTTGTACTCACCATAATTGGAACGTTACACATATGAGTGATGGGTAGTGGAGGGATCTCCCGGCCCTTAAGGAAAGCTAGCCACAAGCTCTATAATTGTTGTAGTATTAACTCCAATTTCTTCAAGAAGTCCGAAGGGAGTTTTGCTATGCGGCTCGGGTTTGATACATGCTGTCTCTTCTAAGTTTATCTTTATTTTTTTGCTTTTTCCAAGTGCGCCCTCCCCTTGAATCCTCAATGGATAGATGGGGCCTCTAAGACGCACCCATGTTTCACTAGCATACTGTTTCACCCCTGCTCACTTGAAAAGCTTGGTAATCAAGGAGGGGTAAAATATATTTGTACCACCTTGGTTTTTGAAATGATCTATTTCATTGACCACTAGTAGACCATAATCCAATGGAATGCCATCTAAAATACAAGAAACTATACGATCACATAATTCAGGGACTGCTGCCATGTGAGTATAAAGAGAAACTCAACTACAAATGATGTGCAACCATATTGAAGAATCGAAAGTGAAGTCATTCATAGAAATATTGCTTTTAGTTTTGGTCTAGGAGACTACCTTTCTAGGACATAGATGTTGTACCAACCAATTCCCCGATTTACTCCCTTTTGCTTTGAATTCATCCAACTTTGCTTGCTTGAGCCCATAAACATCATTGATTTGCTTGTCCAGAACTTTCACCGACTTTTCTAGATTCTTTATAGTCACATTGAGGTTGTCTGAGAAATATACCTCACTGATATTAGCTAGAATTCACGGACCCATTATTTATTTCAAGGCATGGGTCTATGGCAAACCACCTCCACCCGGTGGCTTCAAGTTTTTTGTAAAAGACTGGTATTTTTTTATTGGTACATTCTCCAAGAATATCCCTTTTTCTAGAAGTAGCTTTGTCTTCGGGAGATCATGATAGTAGTGAGTGTGGTACTTCGGTGCCATAAACTAAATATGATTATACTTATCCATGAAGTTGTCCTAAAAGCACTAAGCATATGTTATATCATTCAATAACATTTTAATCATACAATATGTGCTATATTGATCATTAAAGTTCAGTGAACTAGGTGTTTAGGGTTGCATAGGACAAAATCTTAAAGCATGGGATTTTTGACATAGAAGGAACCTGTCCTCAGTTACCACGATCACGAGTCAGGACTACATTCATTTTATCGCGATCGCGGTATTTGACTGTGATCATGATACCAGAGCCTGGTTCCATGATAGCTCTTCACGTTTGACTTCCTCCTAGTTTCAAACTACTAGCAAGTTCTCCAATATAGGTGCAAACAAAGGCAAGGTGACCAATGCTATAGGAGGGTGAATACGCCCTTCAACAAGTTAACATTACTATTGAAAGTTTATTTGAGAAATTTATCAAACACTAGGTGTGCAAATCTCATTGGTCTACTTTGTTCACACACTATTGGGTACTCAAGATTTCTCATCTTTTGTGCATACCTAAATAAAGTATCCAATATCACAACCATAATAATTATGATCACATGTAAAGCATAACACTCAAAAATTTTAGGCCCTATTTTACCCATGCACTCAATGGCCTAATTTTAAAAATGAAAGCAAGGATTCATGTCACCCACCAGAGTTGTGATGCAAGAGGGATATGTACAAAGGATGTTCGAGAGCTTAAAACTTAGCCAACAATGTATCTTAGATAAGAGTACAATCTTGAACAGGGAGTGTGAGGAAATGAAGGAGGCTAGGGGTTAAATGACTGATATGACCGTAAACGCGGACACCCGTGTATCCACGATCGCAAATGGTGGCCACGATCATGGTAACTGAGAGAAGTTTTTGCTGACCTATTTTCCCCTGTTCAGTAGTTTACTCAATTTTCATAGAATTTCCAGCTAGGATTATCAATGTAAACCTTCACACTTGACCATTTTCAAAACTCATACAATGAAATCAAAAGTGCTAAAAATGCATGGTTTATTCAAATACAAAAGACAATATCTACACTATGAGAACATGACAAAAAAGGATACGAGCCACTCTCATGGCATTTGAGGGTTACCTCCCACCTACAACCTTAGTTATCATTGTGGAACGACATCCTTTTCTTCCAATCTCATAATGGGTCCTAAAACCCCTCATTGTTCACTATCTCATTTTCAATATCCACCACAGATACTAGTCGAAGCTCTGCGGTTTTCTTCTTTGACTTACAAATTTTGAATGATACCTGATCTTCTTGTAGATTAAATTGTATTCCCCCCAACCCAAGATCAGCAATGGCTCTCCCACTGGCACAGAAAGGATGACCAAGATTTATAGGCACCTCTTGGTCTATCTCACAATCCAATACAATGAAATCCACTAGGATAATAAATTTTTCCACCTTTACATGGACATAAAAAAATATACCCACAGGCCTTTTTATGGATCGGTTCGCCATCAAAAGTCACATCGAAGTTGGTGTAGGAGTGTCCAAGCTAAGTTTCTTATAAATATGACATTAGGTTGATGCTTGCACCAAGGTCACAAAGAGATTTTTAAAGTTTGTAAGTCACAAAAATTCAAGGGATAGCGAAGGCTCCGGGGTTGTTTTGCTTTTCCGCAACTTTTCTATTCATGATAGAACTATACCCATGAGTAACTTCGACGGTATCACCCTCAGCTAGCTTCTTCTAAGAAATTAATTTCTTCATTAACTTAGCGTACCCCAAAATCTTTTAAATCACCTCAAATAGTGGGATATTCATGTAAACATTGCTAAATTTTGTCATAAATTTTCACAGTTTGTCACTCCCTTCCTTTTTATGCAACCGTTGAGGGAACAGAGGAGGAACATGGATGGTTGGCTTTGCTTCTCCTTGTGGCTTTTCAACTTCAACCACTTCTAGATATTTTTCATGATCTCGTTATTTTCATTTATTCTTTGACTTGTCCCCTCTTTTTTCTTGGCCTTAGGCATATTTTCACTCGCATCTCCTCTAAGGGGCTCTTCATGTGTTTTCCCACTTCTAGTGAAAATTTCTAGGACTTGAGTTTCATTCTTTTGGTTAGCAATTGTGTTACTTGGATGTCCACCTCAAGACCTTGCATTTAGTTGCATGGAGATTTTCATGAATTGGGTTTCCAATTATTTGATTGAATCGGAGTCAGATACCACTGATTGGTTGAGTACAGAGAAGTCACCCTTAAACTTATGGACCATTTTTTTCGTCCCTTCAACTTTACATAAGATTTATGCCAAAACACCTTCGGTCTTTAAATTGTCAAGGTCAATGACATTTGAGTCCTTGGCCTTACCCCTATCATGGGGAGGAACATAACAGTCATAGTCACGTTCCCTATCTCTCAAATCATTACCTCAGTCTCAATCCATCAAACCTTGATTCTCACTTTGCTTTTGATAGGTGAGGCAGGAACCCCCCGAGTAATTTGCCAAGCGCCAAATTTCTTCAACCAACTTCTCTGACTCATTATCATCTTCATAAGGATTTGATGTTATGGCATTTATTGCTTTCATGGGTAATCCCATAACATGTTTCGTTAGAAGCTAAAGATGTGTCATCATCTTGGCCATGTTATACTCCTGATCCTCTTCTTATTTTATTTTCTCATTGATCATCATGGAGGTAGTAGAAAGGGTTTTGTAGCATCAGTATCATGGGTGTGCCACCCTTGGTTTTGTTCGATTACTTCCCCTATCAATCGGAAAGCTGCAAGATGATACAATTTTATAATAGACCCACCCACCTCATTATCCAAAACCATCTTGTTCAATAAGTCAAGAGCTCTATTGAAAATCATAAGGATCATCTTATCCAGGACCTCATAATTTGGGCATTGATCTAGCTTTCCATTAAACCTCTCCCATGCTTCAAACAATGGTTCTCCATTCAATTGCTGGAAGTTTACAATCTCATCCTGCTTTTGAGGCATTTTTTATAGTGGGAAGTATCTATCATGGAACATCGTGGTGAGCTCTGATAACACCCAAAATACACTCTTGAATGGGTTTAAGCGATCGTTGTCAATATAAAACATAACTAGGTTAGGGTCGAATCCCACAGGGAACATGGTGTGAACTCAAGTCGTTTGCAATTTAATTCACTGATAGTTTAAAATTTCCTGATATGGGGGTTGAAGTTTCACAAAAATTATTTGTCACTTTAATTTCGATGTTTGTAATATAGATTTTATGAAATAACCAGAATTATGTTCACTAGGGCTTACGGTACATGAAAGATGATAAAGATGACTCAAGATTCTCATGGTGGTCAGGATAACAAGCTATATTTATCGATGATATGCTCAAATATCTCTCGATCTATTTAAGCGTCTAATTTCCTAATTCTCTCATACTTAGGAAATCACTATTCACTGCCCAGATTTTACCTCAAGTTAATCAACCTTGTTACAGTGCTAATTATTAAATGAAATATTTCCGAGTCCCTGTTGATAATTCACTTCCTATTGTATATGATTTCTTTCTCAAGAAAATCAAAGTAGGTGTGTCTACTGTTTCCAACCAATAGACATTAATTAAAATCTCATAATTATGAAGAAATCCTAACACCTATTGAATCTTGAGTATTTAGCACCTCATCACGACGTAACCCTAGATCCCATAATTTAGGTTAACGGAGTTTAGCCACTCATGATGCAAAGAATGAAACACATAATTGAATTCATAATTGAGAAAATTAACTTACAGAGATGAATAATAATTAGTGAATCGTAGATTAGATCACAAAGGAAAATCTCCAAAATAGTTGTATTGTTTGAATCCAAAAAGATAGAGAAAGAAATATCAAAAACTATTCTCCAAGACTCAAAGTATCGAACTCTCTTCAGAATAATGATGATGATGAATAATACCCTAGAAAACCCTAAGACAAAGCTTTAAATAGTTTACCCTAAATAAGAAATAAAATAAAAGTTTCTTCTTTTCCTCGGAATAGACAACTACATCCGTGACAACTTGTTAGGAGTCTGACGACTTACCACCGATGTTGTCAGCTCCTCTGCAATTTAGGATCTTGCTACCTAAGGCTGATGAAGACGATGATGATGTATCAATAGTTTGATGGATTGTCACCAATGTCGTCAAAACTTTATCTTAGCTTCCAAGTTCTACTTAAGTCTAACGATGCTCCTGACGCCTTATCACTGGCTGACTACTTATTATGAATGTCATCAACCATACTTTGTCCTTTATTTGCTTTAAATTTCAGGCATTTTTGCTTCCCTTATTGTTGGTTCCCCTTCATCTTGACATTTACTGCAAAATCAATGTAAAGTAATGTTTCTCAAGACCTAGCATTTATTTAGAGTTAAAAGTTTCAAATGTGTTAGCATAGGCTCACACATCAACACCCTCAACTTAAATAATTGTTTGTCCTCAAGCAAACATAACAAAACTAATAGAATACAAAGTAAAATTTTGCAGCTAACTACTAATATCAGTTCAGAATACATTTACCATCTCCAAGGTCAATCAATTTTAAAGCTCACCCTCGATGTTTTGAAGAACAACCATGCAACTCACAAGAATCAAGATACGGAAAAAATTCAGCAATAACAACCAAGCTTATAACCAAATCACACTATCCTCATAATTCAGTGATTAGCAACATACCTAGTGTGCCTTCACAACAAAGAAATCCCTTTTTCACTCATATTAGAATTCAAATACATAAACAGAGGGATAAAACAAGAATTACTCTTAAAATGAAGTTCCAAACACAGCATGTCAAATGCCATAGACTTGCCCTTATAGTCATTACCCAAGTCTTCAGACAGATCAGTTAGGATTACTATAGTGCTTTTATTAAGCTTGTAATATAGGCCAGGGGCTGGTATGATATTCATAGATGTTTTAGAGTAACTATGCCTCCTTGACACTAAACTAAACTCTCGGGGTTTCAACTCTCAACCTTCTTTTCTTCCTCTCTTTTATTGATCACACATGCTCAAGATGGATGCGATCTTTTCAATTCTCATATTATCTTTTTATCATATTTTACACATCTTTCCCTTTTCTTATTCGTTTTCACTGCACCTAACTTTTTATTCTTTTCTCTTATTCTTCCTCTTTTTATACTCATTTTACATCACACACCTCTATGATAGTCACCCTCAACTTAGGTTGTTTCCCTTAGTCAAGGTGCACAGTGTCCAAGGAGGATCAGGGGCAAAACAGGTTCATTCTGATAAAAATGGTAAGGTGAGAAATATTGTAGAAAGAAATAGGCTAATTAGACTCTAATAAGGATCAAGGGATATTATGCACATTGGGAAGGTTATTTACGCTAAAAGTGGACTGAACAACAAAAACAACCTATGATCATTTCCTAACTCCTATCCTATAACCATGGCAACACTAACCAAGCAAGTTCTAGATTCAACACACATCAGGAATTGAGTAAGACATTACACACACATGGAACACAAGTATCTCGCATATCACTACTTATCTGGTTTATGTAATTGTTTAACAAAGGTTATTCAGTTGCCAGACTAATGCCACAAGAAGATGCACAGCAGTCACAAATGGATGCAATTCACATAGTAGACAATATATCAGACCAATGGAGAGGTACTCTAAAATCACAAAACATGCTAAATACCTCAAGTACTTGTATTACTCCTAATTATCTACAAAATATGCTATAATAACAACCTACCCTACACCCTCAACTTAAAACAAAAAATAAACTACACTAAGGGTTAGAGTAGACCTGAAGGCAATCAAGCACATGGATTCTGGGTCTCCGACCTTACTAATGCATCATATGTTGTCTTCTCTCCATCGGGAGCATCTGGCTTTGTAGTAGATGGAGCCCTACTAGATGTGGCACCTGCAGCCCTAGCTCAGATGGTTGCCTCCCATTTCTCATTATCAACTAAGGACTCAATTTATGCCTTTTTTAGCTCCTCCTTCTCTTTCTTCTTTCTTACCCTCTTCTCTGTTTTTCACTCTTCATCACTGTTGGGCCTCTCTCTCTTTATTTTTCCTTTCTTCTCACTTTTCTTCTTCTTTTTCTATGGTGAATCTCCAGTGAGTTCAAGCATTGGAATTTCTTCATTAGATTCATGCATAGCCTGACCTATTGGAATTATAAATTGGTGCTGTGCAACATCCCAATATTTTCTTTTACCTTTTCCAATGCCGCTCTGAATTTAGCAAGATCAGCCCCTAATATTTCATTTGACCGTGCCTCGAATTGGTTCTCTAGATCTGCAACCTGCTCAGGAAAAGTAACAAAAGGTTCAAGGGCAACCTTGATTCTCTTGTCCACAACAGTAGCAAACTATTTGCCCAAAGAATATAGATGTGCCTCACACCACTTGTCTTGCTTAGCCAATTTTCTGATATCAATCGAATGAAATACAAATCCTGCTGATTTAGTTAGAAATGAGGGGCTGGATTCAATCTCAGGCACTGAACCTTTCTGTACTAAAGAAGTTGGTGGCACAGTCTCAGAATCTTGTACTTCCATATTAGGTGCTGAACCAGTATCTATAATTGGAGGGTCTACTGCTACCTCTGTACCTCAATCAAGTCTCAATCCTGGCTGATTTTCATCATACTGTATGCGGTTGTGAGTCTTTCGGGCATGAATATCATCATCAACTCCTTCAATCTTTGGCACATCAGCAGCTCGGAACAACTCTATGATAAGACAAGAAAAAGGATAAGCAGTGTTGGTTCTTGACATCCTAATCTTTATCTCATCAGTAATAATTTTCCTAAAGTTTAAGGGGAGCTTCTGCACCATGCTTGCTACTAGGATAGCTCGGTCATCACCCAGAATGTTGGCTTCATCAGTGGGTATAAGCCAGATACGCACTATTCCCCACCAAAAATTTTCCTTTTAAGTCAAAGAGGACTTACAGATTCTCTTATTTGGGTTGGTCACCCATGCTGGTTCTCCTTTGGCTATGATATTGACCAACCATGAATGTTGTTTTGCACGATTCTTTATCCAAGCATAGACTGATGGTGCAGTGTCCTGAGTAAAGATATTGGGGCCATGGAAGAACCTGTTAATTGTTCTAATTGAGACATCAACCCTGATACCCCTCACCTGCATTCTATCCAACAGGGACTAGTCTTCTACTTTTTTACCTGGCATGCACATGTTTTCTAGCTGAGCTTGCTAGTTCGCATAAAACTCCTGGACCAGTGTAGGGCAAAATGAGCCTCCCCCTCCTGTGGTCCATCCCAAGCCATACTCTTGGAACTTTTGTTCCACTGTAGGATACCTTCTCAACCCTTGGGTGATAATCCATTTTTCTTTGTAAATCGACCTTTTAGCTTTTCTTCTATTAGTTCTGCAAAGCCCAACAGTTAAGATGCCCTCTTCTTTGGGGATTTTCCATCTAGCATTGTCTCGAACTTCCGGGTTCTTACATTTGAAAATGTATTCCCCAAGCTAAAGACTTTTTATCTCTTGTTGTTTAGTGGATGGGGATTCGAATGTTGTTCCGTCAGACTCAGACTCCTCAAAACCTTCCTATTCCTCCTCTTTAGATTCAGCATATTCAGACTCATGCTGTTCAGAATCCTCTTGATCTGAATCAGTATGGTCAGAAGCTATACTTTCTGATGGTGTTGTAATCTCAGTATCATCACTATTCTCCACTTCAATGGGTGGAGGTGGTAAAGTTTTATTTGGACTTTGCTTATTCTTTTGCTTCTTGAGTAGGGGTTCCTCATCCTCGTAATAGGATACCTTATTGATGAGCTTACGACGTACACTTTCTTTGGTCAGTTTCTTTAGTGGTGTGGGACTCTTTCTTTTTGGTGTCATTATAAGGTTCCTGTAGCAGTAGAAAAACCATTGGTCAGTCCTATAGAGCATAAACACAAACACATTAATCATTTAGGCTTATTCAAACTTTAGCTTCCAGGTGTGATGAAAATTCTTGATAAGCTGTCAAAACTGTGATAGCTTATCACAATTGTCGTCAAACTTAGACAGAACCTTCAAAAATTTTAACAACTTTTGACGACATTCTTGATAAGCCGTCACAATTATGATAGCCTATCATGAATGTCGTCAGCTCTTATCAAAACCCACTATTTATTTTAACTCAATTTTTGGTCCCTATTATTTCTTAAAATTCACTTGAATTCCGATTTGTGAGCTTTGTTTTTAAACTTTGGGCTTACACAGCAAACCCTAGGTACGACTTTTAACTCATTTATTAGTTGAACTTGGTTCAAGCATCTTGGGGACTTGGGTTGTCATCTAGCTATCACTGACCACAAGAAAAGAAGAGTTAAAGTAGAGTATACCTGATGGGGGCCCTTAATCTGATTACACGCACAAGAGAAAGTAGGAAGTAGGAAGAATCTCTTGATTGTGAATTGCAAACCCATACAAAAGGGAACTCATTTTTTTGAAGTGTTTTGCAAAGAGTAGGAAATAAACTAAGGAAAGAAATAAATGAAAGGAAAAAAATTAAAACTAGCGGAAATTTGAAAAGGTTCCTATGCTGGGTCTAGTCGGATTTGATTTAAACTGGACCCAGAATTTAGCGTTTAAGGCTTTGGGAAGACAATGACTTATTACGGCTTATCACAAGTATGATAGCCTATCACAAACGTCATCACCCCTAAGCAGAGGTTTCCTTAAGTTTGGCCTATCTGACGATATTTCTGATAGCTTATCACAGTTGTGACTGCTTATCAGAGATGTCACCATGGCCTTTCAGCTGACCTCCTCCTATTTCACTTTCTCTATACTAAATCCTAACTATAAAAATAAAAACACTTGCTTAAACATAAAACCTTTGGGTTGCCTCCCAATAGCGCCTGATTTACTGTCATGGAACGATTTGGTTGTCTTAAATACTCAAACTTTTCCAAGACAATCTATTATACCCCTTTACCATCATCATAGAAGACGTCAATGATTGTAAAAACACTCATCTCGTGTTGCTGAGTCATGTATGGGTGTATTTTGAAGCGTGTTTCTTTTTCATTGAACCTGAACATTAGCTTGTTCAACTCTATGTCTACTAGAACTCTCCCAGTTGTAAGTAATGGACTACCCAAGATGATGGGCACTTTAAAATCCACTTCGCAATCTAGGACCAAAAAATTAGCAGGCAGAACAAAATCAGCTACCTTTACCAAAACATTGTGCAGTATTCCCACAGGCTACTTCACAGATCTATCTGTCATAACCAACCGCATATTTGTTGGGGTAGTCTCCCCCAAACCCAATTTCTTGTACGCAACTAGTGGCATTAAATTTATACTAGATCCCAGATTGCATAGTGCTCTTGTGAACTTCAGGGGGCCAATAGTACATGGGATGGTAAACACTCCTAGATCTGCCTTTTTCTGCACTAAAGACCTTGTAGAGATAGTGCCACAATGGAGAAGATTGTCCTCTGGATCATGGCTAACCTTCCATTTCTTGGTTACAAGGTCTTTCATGAACTTTGCATAGCCTGGCATTTGCTCAACTGTCTCAACCAAAGGCACATTAATTGTCAATTGCTTGAGCATGGCCATGAATTTGCTGAATTTTGCATCATCAGCCTTTTTCTTCAATCATTGAGGAAAGGGAGGTGGTGGTCTTAGGATAGATTTCAACACCACTTCCTCTTTCTTTTATTTTTCTTTCTCCGAAGCATCAACAGAACTACCCAGCTTTTCAGACTCCACTGGTTTGCTTTCTTCAGATTTATCAACAACCATCTCACCATCTATAGATTTACCCACAGAATGGCCAGGTAAGATCTTACCACTCCTAGTGGTAATCTCCATACATGATCCATCATTCTGTAGATTCTAAACTGTATCACTAGGTAAAGTACCACTTTTTCTTTGGTTTTGTGTTGCAGAAAGTTGGGTCATTTGCTGCTACAATTGCTTGATAGGAGTGGAGTGTAAACTAACCAAATTACTCAGGGTAGATAATTCACTCTTCATAGTGGTTACCCATGAGTTGGTAGCCTCAACTCCCTTCAACAATTTTTCCATCATGTCCTTCATAGACATCTTGCCAAATCTAGTTGGTGCAACAACTCGACTTCCAGGAGGAACATACAAACCACTCCTATCATTATTTCTTCTCCAGTTTCCTTGTTTCCTATCTTTATAATCAGGATTGTCATAAAAGTTTCCACCTTGATTCCCTTGGCTATTGCCTCAGAAACCCCCTTGATTATTAACATAATTTTCCTCCTCATCTGCATCAATATCAAAAGTGCACTGAGATTCCATAGCCTTAACCTTTTCAGTCTTGCCTGACAGTAAGTGCTTGGTCAGCAAGTCCATCTGAGTCTTTAAGTGAGCCATGCCTTGGTCTTGCTCCTCATCCCTTCTCCGCTACTCCACAGTCATATCACCAGAAATAGTCGGGCTAGCTACCACAGAATCCCAGGTATTCCAAGCCCGACTCTTTTTGGTCATACTATTCAGCATGTCTGAAGCATCATGAAAAGAAAGGTCAATGAACGAACCACCTGCAGCATTATCTATAATTGGCCTTGTCACAGAGTTAAAAGCTCTGTACAAAGTCTCCATCAAGTTCAAGTCCGTCATGTTATGGTTTGGACATTGTGCCATCTTCTTCTTAAATCTCTCCCAAGTTTCATGTAATGCTTCAGTCGAAAGATGCCTGAAGTTACTGATCTTATCCCTCAACTTTACCCTCTTGGAGGGTGGAAAGAACCGTTCTAGGAATACCTCTTTCAACTGTCTCCAGTTGGTTATAGAATTAGGATCCAGCTCATTTAACCACATTGTTGCCTCCCCAGATAGAGATAATGGATACAATATCAACTGGATCGCATTCTGTCTCACTCCCAAATTATCAATAGATTTGCAAATGGTGATAAAGTTCACCAAATGCATGTTCAGATCATCACCAGGCAAGCCTCCAAACAACACCTTCAAATTCAGAAGTTGAATCATAGTACTTGTTATGCTAAATTTTGCACCAGGTACCAACGGTGGTAGAATGATAGCACCCGTTGTACCTTCTCTATCCATTCTTTCATCATCATCACCAACCTCGTAATGGAAAGGCTGTTGATCATACTTTTCTCTGACTGGATGGTTTCTGTTGAAATTTGCTGCACTAGTGTAGCAATTTGCTCAGCTCGCCTTGGGTTTTGAGGCTTCGGCAATTCCTTATCACCCAAGTCTTCATCATCAGGGTTCGGGTGATGTACTTGTTAACCCTAGTTCTATACGTTCACCTGATCCCTAGCCAAGGCTGCCAGTCTATCAGCCTCTTGCTGTTCTGCCATTTTCCTGATCAGCTGAGGTTCCGGATTAATTGGTAATAATGGTTCTCTAGAACTTCTTGTTTTTGGCATAAACAACAAGGAACCTACAATAAACAAAAACAACAAATAAACGTAAATCTAGGAAACCTAACTAACAGTCAATTAGCACACACAACTTTTAGTTTACAACCATTGTCCTCGGCAACAACGTCATTTTTGATAACACTTAAACTACAATCTTGAATGGGTGTAAGCGATCGTTGTCACTATAAAACCCAATTAGGTTGGGGTCAAATCCCACAGGAAATATGGTGTGAACTCAAGTCGTTTGCGATGTAATTCACTGATAGTTTAACGTTTCCTGAAATGGGGGTTGAAGTTTCACAAATAATTGTTTGTCACTTTAATTTTGTTGTTTGTAATCAAGACTTTATGAAATAACCAGAATTATGTTCACTAGGGTTTACGGTACATGATAGATGCTAAAGGTGACTTAAGATTCTCGCGGTGGTTAGGATAACAAGCTATCTTTATCGATGATATGCTAAAATGTCTCTCGACCTATTTAAGCGTCTAATTTCCTAATCCTTTCGGACTCAGGAAATCGCTATTCACTGCCAAGATTTTACCTCAGGTTAATCAACCTTGTTACAACTCTGATTATTAAACGAAGTATTTTCGAGTCCTTGTTGATAATTCATTTCCTACTGTATATGATTTCTTTCTCAAGAAAATCAAAGTAGTTGTGTCTACTGTTTGCAACCAACAACCATTAATTAAAATCTCAGAATTATCAAGAAATCCTAGCACCTATTAAATCTTGAGTATTTAGCACCTCATCACGACCTAACCCTAACTAGTATAGTAGCCCTGTGACCGCCCTTATGATCTCTAATACCTCTACCTCTCACACCTTTGGTAGAATCCCTACCTATCATGACTGAAATAGAAGCAGCTCCAATTAGACAATGGGGACTATTCTTGGCCAAATTGCTAATCTTAACATACATAAAGCAACCTCTACAAATTGAGTCGATAGGAGAAGGTACGACTGGGCCTGAACGACTACCCTAAACTATTGTACTAGAAGACCCACTACCCGAACTATGCAAGGCTTCCTGCACTGGCCTATCATAATACCTATGAGAACCTCTAAAATCTCTACCTTAAGAGGTGTGTCCTCTGAAATAACCAAAATAGCACACCTTCTTAGTACCTCCCTGAGATTCTCGAAGAATACCCTCAGTCATCTTAGCATGATCCAATATAATCTATAAAGATACTCAAAATACAACTATCTAAGACATAGTCAACCGAAGAGAAACATCCAACCCCTTCACGAACTTTTGAATCTTCTCAGACTTAGTAGAAATGCTGGCATAAGAGTATCTAGATAAGGAATAGAGGCATGACTCATACTCTTTAACATCAATGTAGCCTTGCTCCAGTCGATCAAACCCATCTCTCATCCGTTCTCTTAGACAATAAGGAAAAATCACTCTAAAAGGGCATCGACAACTATTCCCAAGTCATCTCAAGAGAATGAAGAGATTTGCAACCAACCCATAACATCAATGAATCTCTAGTAGTATTTCTAAAAAAAAGTACTATAAGAAACCCCACGTGACTCAAATGAACCCAAATTATGCAACTTCTCTAGACAATCAATCAAGAACTCGTGTGCATCCTCGCCCACAATACCACTAAATTAAAGAGGACCCAAATTAGTAAATCTCTTAAACATCTTATGATCCTCAGAAGACATAACTATACTCACAATAAGTAGAGGCATGGTGAATCTTGGGTATGATATCCCATCTTTGGAGACAACATAGATGAAGGCTGAACTCCCGACCTTAAAGTACCATACTCAGATGCCAGCATTAAAATAGGAATAGTACCTGGGGTCTAAGGTGTACCAAGAGTAGAATCAGGTGCAATTAGAGGAACCATACTCGAGATTGTAGAAACACCAAGAACACTCAGTGGAGCAGCATCCAAATGGGTCAAGCGAACCAGAAACCCCTCCAACACTAGGGTAGAAGAACTCAACAGAACTGAAGTAGGATCCATACCTCTATCATGCTTAACATAAGGCTCAGGGGAATATGCCATAGCATTACTCCTAGACAGGGCAGATCCATATGCCCGTCCACTACCTCGAGTCCATCCATGACTTGTAACTTTCCCTCTAGACTGGGTTCTCTCCCTGGATGAAGGCTTTGTATCTCTAACATCTTGAGATCTAGTCAGTACCATCTGCGTATAAAGATATTAAAATATGACTTAGAACACAAGGTATGAAAGAAATCTGTATAATAAAAAAGAAAATAAGGGAAATTCATAATGCCATTATATAGCCTCTCGAAGGTAAATATGGAAGTCTAAGTACTAATCTGTGTGAATCTGTTAGATATCATATTTTTACGCTGTTAAGACTAATGAAACTGGTTGCTCTGATACTAATTTGTCATGACCTAAAATCCAACGATTGCGATGGCACTTATCGCGGCGAACCTTGACAAGTAAGCCCATCACACAATTGATACAAAAGAGAAAATACTAGTCAAAACCCAAAGCAAGGTTTATAGAATGAAGTTGAACAACAATTAATATCATGAAAGTGGAAAGAAGCATAAACAATAATATCACAACTTCCAAAACCTACAGTCACATTGTAAGAAGTACTAGTACAACTCAAGAAAACACAAAACATAGGAATAATTCCGTCTCTAAATAGTAATAAACACATAGTCTAATAAGAAGAGGTAGTAGTAGAAACCAAATGCATGAAATCTATTGCTACCTCATAAAGCTCCAAACATCACTCGAATCAACTAACGTCGGGCATACCCGAACCAAGATCTGCACCGAAAGGGAAATGTAGGAGTGAGTATGGCCCACTTATAATTATTAGGTATCATAGGCCGATTAAGAAAAGTAGATAATGAAGAAAATAAAATACACATTTAGGGCACGTCACCTATAATCAGAATATATCCCACAATGATAGCCAACACCGTTTGCACCGACAGTTTTATGATACTCAGATATATTGCAACAAACACCAGAAAAGACAACAAGTATACATTATACCACATAAAAGTAAAACATAGGATTACAACATATACAAATACATCAAGTATAAGTAAAGAAAGATATAACAATTGGATAGGTAATAAGTTAAGGAAAAAATGCAATCACATTAAAAGCATATGAGAGTAAATATGATAAATAATGAGAACAATGATGATGTAATGCACGAGGTCATTGCACAACACCCGAGATTATCGCACAATCTCCGTATACACCTACAGAACTAAAAATGCAACATGTAGGACCAATGAGGGGTTAAACAACCCATATACAATCCATATCCGTATCCATCCCCAACGCATCCCTCAGGGAGAGTTTTTATAAAATGTCACCTTTTCTGTTTGAAAAAACCAGTGTTTCTCAATGTTTCTAGTATTTGTACGGTAGTACAAATATATCATGAATGCACATGATATGGAGATGTAATGCTTACAACTAACAACAATGAGTATTTCTATATCCAACCAATATACAAACCAGGTAATCTATATCCATTTAATATATTCTACCATTCATGAAAACCAACATGATTCTATGTTAATAGAGTATGAAAACATCATAATATACAATTGATACCATAATAGTCTTTCCATCAAACAAGATACAATTATTTTCAAGTATATAAGATATCAATATCACGGAGGACCCCACACGGTCACACATAGCACATAATATCCCAAAACTATCAAATACTTCACATATAGGCACCCATACGGTCACAACGCAATAAGATACCCATTATTTATGTTTAGTTCCTACACCCTCAACATAATTACCTCGAAGGTCGAAAACCAGTATGCAACACTTTTATTCCAAAGACTTACTTCTTAAGAACGATCTTAGAATCAACTACAACATGAAAGTATAGAATCTAAGCATCAAAATAATGCAAAAGAAACTTATAGTACCTATTTTCATGTCAGGGTCAAAACGGACCCCCGAAATGAGTTTTTGAAAAAAGAAGGGCAAAAATCATAAATTTGTTTCAAAAACATGTTCCTCATATTTTTAAAAGTCTACAGATAAAAATACAAGAAAAAATAAGTTAAAAATTAGGTTCAAATTAAAGAAAACCCATTTTTAAACTTTACTAGGTAAAATCCTCGAAATCCATCGTAAAGTAAAGAATCAAAGTTTTTTTGAAGATGAAATTGAGGAAAAAGTGGTAATTAAGAGTTTAGAAACTCATCAAAGTGAAAAATTTTTGAAATTGGGGTTTAAATTGGAATAATACAATTTTTAAGCCTTACGGGCCAAAATCCAAAAATTTCATTCTTTAAACCCTATTTAAAATAAGAAATAGACGATAAAGCTTGAAGAAAATAATTTAAATAGGTGTTATGGAGCTTACTCAAGCTTAGAAGTGGAAGAAACAGCTAAACATCATGAAACCCTAAGCTCCAAGTCTCAAAAAAAGAGAAAAATGGTGAAAACTAGGTATTTATATACACAAGCATCGAGATCATGTACCAGGTGTCGCGATTGTGGTACCTAGCTAACAAGGGTATTGCGATCGCAGACTAAGTATCAAGATCACAACATATGTTTATAGGATTCAATAGCGAGGAGCATCACGATTACGGGTGCACCAACTAAGTGGTGCACTAGCTGGGGACTTGCTACATTCCAAGTCTCCAGGGTCTTGGGATTCATCAAAAATCCCATGAATGCAAAAGAACTATGCTACCATATCAAATTTGATGCTTCAGACGCAATGGAGATATTAGATTTTCAAAAAAATAACATTTTCACAATGTTGACCCCGAAATCCAAAATCATGATTTTCTGGACTGAGGATCAAAATGAGATTGAAAACCCATAAAACCACACCAACCATGTTACCACTCTAAAATCGATGTTTTGGATCTTCTGGCACAGTTCGGCATACCATTCATTGGATGGATCAAGAGATGTTGAATGAAGTCAACTATAACTCTCTCGAAACCACCAAGAACACAATATCATATAAATGGCACCAAAATACATCAAAAATCATGGCAAGCATCCCCACTCCCCAGAAATACAATAATACAACCACAGGAAGGGGTAAAATGGTAAAATTACATAGAAACATATATTTCACATATTTCATTAAAATTTGAATCGTTACAATAGATCATTAATCCTAGGAAAGGGATACTTATTTTTTATTGTAACCTTATTCAACTGACAATAGTGCATATACATCTGAAGAGTCATATCTTTCTTTGGGACGAAAAGTATAGGAACACCCTACAGAGAAATACTAGGATGGATGAAACCCTTATCAAGAAAATCCTTTAACTACTCTTTTAGCTCCTTTAGTTGAGTCGGAGCTATCCTATAAGGAGGAATGAAAATGGAATGGGTATCAAATAGAAGGTCAATCCCAAAGTCTATTTCTCTATAGAAAAGAATCCCAAAAAGATCACCAGGAAAAACTTTTGGCAATTCATTAACCTGTGGGACAGATTGTAAAAAGGGAACTTCAAGAATTAGAATTCTTAACCCGAACTGGGTGATATCAACACCCTTTGGAAATCAATTTTTAAGTTTTATGATGGGAAATGAACCTCTCTTGAGGCATTAAGTAACTTTTCTCCCATTCAATTTTTGGTTCATTAGGAAAATGGAAACTAACCTTTCGGGAGCATAGAATGAACAAAGTCTAAGATAACTTCAAACTCTACCATGTCTATCTCTATTAGATCCACCAATATCTCCCTATGATGAACTGACACAACACAACCCCAATATAATTTTCTAGCAACAATAGAATCACCCACCCAAGTAGAATTAAAAAAGGGGATGAAAATATTTTCAGGACAAAAACCAAGGTGCATAGACACATAAGTGGTCATATAGGATAAGGTAGAACCCAGATCAAGTAGACTATAAACATCAAGAGAAAAAAGTTGTAACATCCCAGTGACAACATCTAGATTTGTCTTGGATTCTTGACGATTAGAAAGTATGTAGAGGCAATTTCGACCATTGACGGTACCTATAGTGGAAATATAGACGTTATTAGCTGCAGTGGAAACTTTAGCTATCAGAAAATTTCACTGCAGATTACCAGGTTGACCATAGTTAAAACACAAATTCCTTCGTCTGTATAAAAACCATGGTGAAGCTACCCATAAAATCAACATGGAGGGTAAGGTAGGGCTGACTGAGGTCTACTAACTTGAGACTGGTCACCCTATGTCTTCGGACCACTGTTGGCTTGAAAGTGATGATCACCTGAAGGCTTAGGATAAGGAGCATTGGCTTTCGAATAAAAACTTTCTTAATTCTTTTTCTTGGTCCTTTATCTACAATTTCTCCTACTATTATACTAACTTATACCCTGCTCTGAATATCTAAACTTCTTGTTCTTCCTCTCTTCCATCTCTACTTGTTTCTTTTTCTCATTCTACACCTACTACGTATAAACTAATAGCCTAGAGATGTCCATGTCATTATTTAACATCGCAATCATACATTCCAACACCAAGTCGCGAGATGACCTAGAAGCAAAATTTCTCATTTTACACCACATATTAGATACCAACTCTAATGCATAATCGGATAACTATTGAAATTTTAGGGAATTACACCTTCATATTCATCTTTCCCTACTTCAAGTTCACAAACTCTTTGGCCTTAGCCAATTTCATCTTTTGAGAAAAGAAGTTATCAAGAAAGGCACCTAAAAACTCATCCCACACCTTCGGCTCAGTGTTATCACCCCTTATCGTTTCCTACTCTTCATACTGCTATTAAACCACATCTTCAACTAATAAGCAGCAAACCTATAAAATAGTAGCATATATAACCTAGAAAATTTTCTCTATCTCATCAATAAACTCTGAGGATCCTCCTCAACTTTAGAGAATGTAAAGTTTGGGGATTTACTATCATAAACTAGTTAACCTGAGTGATCTCAAATGAACTGGTAGCTAAACAAATATGATCTGACTGACAAGGTTGTGATACCACCAATTGGGAAAGCATATGAATAGAATAACGGATCTCTATATTAGAAATCTCTCTCTGAGGTAACTAAGCATAAGTATCACCAGCCCTAGAAGCACAATAAGAACTAGTAGGGACTGATGGAACCCCACGTAGAGCAGTACACTCAGAAGCAAGGACCCTAGATTAAATTTGCACTCCATAAATAGGGTGGGTTAGCTCTACATCTTCCCTAGGTGAGATAGATGTTCCAATAGAGTTTCTATGATTGTCAGATCTTCTGGGAGGAAGTATCTAAAATACAAGTAATTTAGGAGTTAGAGAAGATTCAGGGTAAACTAGACTCTATATCATGAAATAGAACACAAGAAAGGAAAATATTCCTAAATGTCCCATAACCTCCACTTATATGTGTTGCGTGCCACAGACTCATAAAAGATACTCTACTTGACATGGCTTTGTAGAAAAAAGGTGACCTTGAACATAAAACTGATACCAACTTTGTCACGACCCGAACCAGGGCCTAGTCATAATGGGTATCTAAAGTCTATCGTGGGCTAGAGACCACCTCATTAGCCAAACCTCCAAAGCATAATATAACAAACAACAGAAGCCAACTAAAGTGATAAATAAGATAAATGAATCAAATAAAATCTAAGAGTCTAAACATGGCAACCAATCATCCCAATACTATCCATATAAGCCTTTAAAAACAAAAATACCAAACTAGGTCGAGACATGCTCCCGACCATGATAAAAGAGAATTCATAATTCCTAAAATTTGAAAAGAAACTTAATGAAATGGTAGTGTTTTTTGAAAGATAGAGGCTCACCACTTCACAACAACTCAACCAACGTATCATACCATCTAACACTACACAAGATTAACAGAAAGCCCCTTAAACACTATATCATGAAATGGTACAGCGTCCAGGGATAGTCAATAGGACTAGCACCGACATGTAACTCAGAAAAAAGGGATAAAATAATGCCATTGCCAAAAATTAGTTAAAATCAGATGCACAATATTCATATATATATATATATATATGAGAGTTTAAACATGGTAAAATACTCAATAGGGACAAGGGTCATGAATATGCACAATAGTCAATAGGGACAAGGGTCATGAACATGAGAGTTTAAACCATTAACCTGAACTATGTAACTTTCTATGCCTAAAAGAACCCATGGGCTATATGGGTCGGACTCCCTTTGTCGGAAGGGCCCTAGTGCACATTATCTGCATGTGTTGAGGAAACTATGGTAAGGATAAAGACACCAAGGCAATATCCATCAAAAATATACTGTGTGTAAGAAGCATATGGTCACATAGACCTCTACGCCAACAAACTTGGTTTCTAGTGTTGCCCTCTCACTCCCAAGACTTACACCTTCAGGGTGAGCTACATAATTTCCTGTAAGGTCAAATTAAAATAATTTGTGCATAATCCAACCATTCACCAAGGAGTTCTTATTAAGGAATTTTTCAAACCTGGTATCTTCATACCAATAAGCTTGAAAGCTTATATAATTATGTCAAGCCAATTCATGTAACCGTTAGACTCTCAAGTTTCATTTAAAATCTAAACATGGCCACCAAGGGCCTTCAAAAATTTTTTTTATCCATTTATCCTTTAATGCAATTTAATATTTTCAAAAGATAACTTAAATCATGCCATTTTCCAAATTTAAGATCCAGTTTACAAGATGGGTTGAGGCTAATGTCATTACCAAATTAAAAATTCCATCCAAATCCAACTATGTTGCACCAACTCAGTGCAAAACAAACCATTTATCAATCATGAATAACACATTCAAAACATGGGAAAATAATTCAAGTAATAATCTATCAAAATCCTTCAACCCAATTTAAACCCAATAATTTAAACACATAGAGGTTGAATAAGTAAATTCCACAATGTAAAAACGCAAGTTAGGGATGAGCAACATGCCTGAAATATTGTGAAAATTGAAGAGGACTAAAAGTTTGGAGCCTAATTATTGAATTCCTTGTAAAACCCTAGTATCTCTTGCTTTGGGAGTCAAGGAGGAAAAGAGTAAAGCTTAATCTTGATAACTAAAGGCAAAAGGGTCATTTAGGTGTATTTAAGTCGTGGGAAAGAGTTTGTAGGGAGGAAAGGACCACAAAGACCCTAATAAAAACGTGTAGAAAAATCTCAAGAACAGTGATCATGGCTTAGGGAATGACTCGTGAGGTCTAACCACGAGTCATGGCCCGAAGTCCTTACCTTAGGATCGACAATCCAATCCTTCACTGTTATGACAATAAGTCTCTCATAATGACTCATTGTTTGACGTAACAAGTCGTCATGAAGAATTGTGGTCAGTGGTTGAACTCTTAGGTTTCCTTCTTTTGTGAAAATGAATACCTCCTAACGACTTATTGTGTCTCACAACGGTTCGTACCCTGGAACTCGTTGTCAAAGGATCAAAACTTGGGCTTCCTTGCTGTCGTGGTAACAAGTCTTCCGAAAGAGTAGTTATTTTTCACAATGAGTCGACGTCAAGGTCGTTATCATTGGTTGTTTTGACATCACTTCAGTAACTTGGCTAATTCAATTATTCATCTCTTGGAGAGTCTAGAGCCCAAGAACTGGGGTGTTACACAATGCCTCAACTTTTACTAATTGGACTCAACTAACTTGAAAACGTATTCTATCATTCTGTTACCATTTCTTATATAAAATAATTACCATATTGTGGGACTTTTCTCGTAGATAAAATATTATCAAGGGCGGATCAAGCGAAGGGAGTTAAACGATACCACTATGTTATACATACATGCATGCATACATACATACATACATACATACATACGTACATATATATATATATATATATATATATGTGTGTGTGTAGATAGATTTAGATATATATTCAGCGAAATGAAATTGTTTCACCACCTAGATTTTATATTTGTGATGGGAGATCAAACATGAACCTAAGCATATTTTGCAAGATATAACATATTATTGCTCATGTGGTTCAGTATAACTAATCTAAATCAATTTATCAAGTATATATTTCTAATTGTGATATGAGGCAACTTACTGAAAAATCTGGGTGTACCACTAGATATCATGATATTGATGTAAAATTATACCTTTGCAAATATTACGTACCATTTTGGAGACATTATACCGAGTTTTGTTGCGCGCTTTAGCAAGATTTACCAAAGAATCTAGGTCACATATGATATTATTTCATATTCGAGCACATTAAGGGTGTATTTGCTAAAATTGTACTTGATAGTTTTGGGATACTATTCTTTGTTGACTTACCGAGCATCAAAAAATATGAAAGAAATTCACTTATGTTTTTCAAAAATAGTTTTCACAATAAATATTTTTCTTCGAACCAAACATACCCTAAGTTTGTGTTATGTACTTAAATTTTTCGTTTTGTTCCTTCCAATAATACAGCATGTTATATCTCATATTTTAATAGATTCTAGCGAATCTTCACCCCTTTTTTTTAGACGCTTAAAATTGACGATACTAAAATGTTCACTACGAAAAAATTTATTATTTTTCTATGGAAATTTTCTTCTGAAAAATGACCGGTGGCTATTTTTGCATATGTTTCTATTGAATCATTGACAAAAAATTTAATAGTGTTTTCATATGAAAAATTTAAGAAGCTTCTCAGTATTTTAATGAGAATTTACTTTTGATCTTGTATTTTTTCAGTAAGCTGATTTGGTAGAGAATGAATGAAAATATCATGTTTTATAACACACATTTTTCATTAATTCACAGTGAAAAGAACAGCTATTTTTAGTAATGGTTAAAATGTTACATGTGATAAATTTGATACTTAGACCCTCCAAAGGACATGATTAATAAAAAAGATCCTTAAGATAATTGCGAAATGATTAATTAGATAAGTACAATATATAATAGTAGAATGGCTTGTATATCAATCACTGAGAGCACTCTCATAATTGTTATGACAAGACATGGCCTTGGTGTAGTTATGACAAGACATGGCCTTGGTGTAGAAATTTAGACAAATATCTTGCAAGATAATGTTATCTTTGGTATGGTTATACATTCAATATGACATGCTATGTTGTTATTGCGGAAATTTCCTAGATGTACGTACATGTGTCACTTTCGCTTGTTAAAATGGATTTCATATAGTCTTATAGTATCTGACTCATGTGCATCTTTCCTAAACTTAACTAAGACGTTACGGGTATGAAGAATGGAGTGAGCTTCGCAACAACCATTATAGTGACTGTACATTAAGTTAATACTTAATAAACAAAAGTAAAAAAGGATCAAATATGCCCATAAACTTTACAAAAAATTTCACATATATTCTTCGTTAAAAGTTTAGCTCATCAATGGTCTTGTCGTCCAAGTCTTGGGTCATATATACCCCTGTTGTCCAGTTTTGAGTCATATATATTCATGTTGTCAAGTTTTAGGTCATATATAACCCGGTTATCGTTAATTGTTTTGCTAAACTTTTTCAAACCCCTTTTTTCTATTTTTTTTAAATCATATTTCCACATCACTTTTTAATTGTCATCGCGCATGTAATTAAATTCACTCCTTTTTCTACACATTAACCATTCATCAAATGCTCTCATCTACCCCACATTTTATTTAAATTTTCGCTAATTTGTCGAAATTTGTTTGTTGAGTTTTTCGATACTTCGATAACCCCTAGAATAATCAAGTAAAAAATGAAAAAAAATCAAGAACGCCTCATAAAAACTCAATGCATAATTGCGATAAAAATCAAGAATTAATGTACTTACCAACTGAAAATTATTTTAGTATTATATCTACCGACTTCATTTTTCACACCACCATCAATTCCACATCAAGAATAAGAAGAATAAGGAAAACTCAAGTGAGAAATTGAGATGTAGAAGTGTAAAGGAGGTGGCCCATATAGAGACAGCCAAAACAAGTTGTCCATTGAGAGGATATCTTTTGTACATATGTATCTATGCATGAGAGAAACAGTTGTCCAAGAATCTAAAAATACAACAAAAAAATTTCGACAAATTAGAGAAAATCCAAAGAGATTGTGAGATATATAAGAGCATTTGATGGACGTAGAAGAAGGGGTGAATTGATTATATGTGATGTTAGCAATAAAAATATGATGTGACAAATATAATTTTTTAAGAAAAAAAAAAAAGAAAAAGTGGGTTAAAAAATTCCAGCAAAGTAATTAATGGTGATAGGGGTATATATAGCCCAAAACTTGACAAGAGGAGTATATATGATCCAAAATTTAACAACACGGGTATATAAGGCTTGGACGATAAGGACATTAATGTGCTAAAATTTTAACGGAGGATGTATATAAACATTTTTGCAAAGTTTAGGGACATATTTGACTCTTTTCCCCAAACAAAATATATCTCCCACATCATAATATACTAGTGCTAGTTACTTCATTCTTTTTTGCTTGTCACTTTTTGACAAGACATATTCATTTAAAAAAATAATTATTGATATGAATATTTTATCATACTATTCATATTTATTGATGTTTAGAGTA
>JAPEIP010000002.1:80233441-80243830 GCA_026120095.1 Capsicum chinense
GGGGGGTGGTGTTAAGAAGAGACCCTTTTTATCATTCAAATATATTTTGAGTTTTGAATCTCATTGGAAAAAGTTGTCTATTGAGAAATATAATCTTCAATTAATCTTCTATTAATTGGGTGAACGTGATTTAAGAAAGCTGATTTTTTCTTTTTAAATTCAAGTTATTACCTAAAAATAAAGTAACTGATTGTACCTTTATATTTATCTAATGTTGTCTTTTGCATCAAATAGATATACTATTTTGGGTAATTACAAAAAAGGTGCTATTTGATTCTTAGTTAATAAGCCTTGTTTGTTATTTCTGAAATTTGCCCTTAACTAATAACTAACTATGACAGTCAAATATTTTCTTGCTAAAAATTCTCGAGGTATTTGTGCTAGAATTTTACGTCTCTTTGAGAATTTTTAAATGTGTGTGAAGTTGGGTGAATTTATGCATTTTAGTGTTGTTATTCTAACCTTTTTAACCTTGTTTTGAGGATGATTAATGTGCTTAGTGTGGTGATAATGATATAAATGTTCATCTAAGTATCCGTGTACGTATTTACAATGTTTAATAGTGTTTCCACATAAGTTTTGATTCAAATTGATCATTTAGAAGTCAACCGAGAAAACTAGTGTGACTAGCTTGAGTTTAGTATTTGTCTAGTCTATCGTATTGGGTTCTAACATGTTTAATTAGTTTCTAAGGTTGTTATTGTGTATTTATATGTGAAAAAACTTGTTGGTAATGTTCAAGGGTTTATTAGATCAAGACAAGAGTCAAAACAATAAGTTAGAAATCAAAGTGAATGAATCCTACGCTTAGCTCGTGTTTCTAGTTCTCTATCTTGGATATTGCGTTGTTTTGATCTCTAACTTGTTGTGTTTAATTTTATAGGATTCTTGATGAATGGATATGATGATATATTAAGGATATACAAGCTTCAAATCAAGTGAAAACAACTCAAAAAGGCTCAAAATGCTTCAACGAATGCACAATACCAAAATTGATGCAATTTGGACCCCTAGAATGTCCAGGGCGCGTGTGGGCGCGTGTGAAGGAGTCTTGGAGCATGCTTTATACCAGATAACTCAGAAGGGACCCAAAACAGTGCGTATGTGTGATATGCATTCTTCGCATTCTCCATTCCTATGGAATACAGCGTGCAACACATGCTCTATTTCACCGCTAGGTGTTTCACTCCAATTCTATTCCTAGACGGATTTGGCATACCCTTATTCTATAAATACATTTTTGTAACACGTTTTTACATACTTTTTGATGTCTTAGAGGACAAAGGAGGCTACCACAACTTCTTTTTAAGTTTTTAATATCAAAATTTTAGTTTCTTTCATGATTTGTATCATCAATCTAAGAGATTGAATGATGAATATGTCCATTACAGGTTAAAACTTCTATCGGGGGTTAAGGCTATGATCATGATTAATTTTTTTTTGAATTAACTTTATTGACTTTCTTATTAATATTAGTTGTCTATTTATTCTTATTTTAACTATTTTAAGGCTTAGCTACCCTTAGAATACATTCAGTGTCAAACTTGTGAACTCGGGAGAGGGAATAAGAAGATAGAACATGGGAATAAGCAGAGTATGGTTTGTGTTTCTTTATGAAATATGACATTCAAATTAGTATCTAAGACAGGGAAGTACTTAGATGCGTTACTTCATTCACACGTAGGATGATATTTGTAAAGAACTTTGGTGGACTATTATATCCCCGCTCAACTATGTAGTTGTAAGGTTCAACATAGGTAAAGAATTAGAGGTTGGGAAACCATGAGCATACAATTAACCCTACTAATCAACAACCATGATAAGCAATTCAACAAATGTAGTTCAATAATATAGTAGGATTGTTCATAAATTAGAGGATGGGAAACTATGAGCATGCAATTAACCCTACGAATCAACAACCACGATAAGAAATTTAACGAATGAAGTTCAATAATATAGTATGATTGTTCGTAGGCCTTAAACTTTGGCTCCAATCCATTGATTGTCATAAGTCATTACTTTACGTATTAGTTTAGTTTATTTTTAGTATACAATTCTAAAACTATATTGTTTACTTTTTCTCATTCGTTAAACTAGAATTGGATAGGTGGCAAACACAAGTTGCTGAGAGATCGATACTTGGGCTTTCTTGAAGCCACTTTATTACTTGATAAGACCACGTACACTTGTGTGTGCACTTGGACACTGTCAGGTGACACACATGTTAGGTGATTACAATAATGAATTTTTTTTATAAATATATAGCTCTATTTTGAATCATTATTAAGAATAATACTTATAGTTTTCTTAATTACAATTCATAGTAATGATTTGAGAAAGGAGTGAGACGAGTGAGATTGAGAAGGAAAAGAAAGAGGAAAGAGAGAGAGTTTGGAGAGAGATGGGAGAGATGATAAGATATAGGTTGTATCTAATATAGAGACTGGATTCTTTCTCTCCCTCTATGCATTTGTGTTTTACAATTTTAATTTTAAGTACAATATGTGTAACTGATAGACATGTATATATGTGTATGTCTTTTATTCTATTTATATACCAAGGTGTTTCAATGCATCTTTTTGATAACATAGATGAATTCATTTTTAGTATCATAAATTTATCACATACACAATTACATTCATATATCTATTTTTAGCACCATAAATGTATCACATCTATATCATGTTGCTATCTGTTATTCATACAATAAGAAAGACGTGAAGCCAAGAGTCATTGAGTGGATTCTTTTGATGTAAGATATTAATCTTAAGATGAAGGATAGAAAAAGAGACTAAAAATAGGTAATTGACTATTTATCCAGACTTAAAGATTGGTCACATGAGACAAATGATTAGAAGAGTCTTTAGGAGTTTCCTGATGAATAAGTACTCCTTGCATTGTGTATTTTAGAGTTTTCATGGTATGCATATAGTATGAACTTATTAGTGAGTGGGATGTATCTTTTGGGATCAAACACCCAATATAAGAAGAATCTCTACCCTTTTTCTCATTTCGATGTGTATGATAAGCCCTTTTTTTTTTATTAAAGCAAGGGTCGAATTAAGTCATTTAGAGATGCTTCCTTAAAGTCAGGTAAACTAGATTCTCAAGAAGTGTCATTCCCCCCATATGAAGGACATTATGGAGGTGAACAGATAACACAAAAAGCTATTGAAATTTGATTTTTTTTGCCTACATTTTTTAAGAATGAATTAGAGTATGTGAAGGGTTATGATTAGTATCAAATAATAGGAGATATTTTTAGGAGGCATGCGATGTCTTTAAATAATATTCTTAACGTAGAGATATAGAATGTGTGGGTAATAGTTTTCATACTACCTTTCCAAAATCTTTTGACAACTTGTACATTCTAGTTGCGGTTGATTATGTATCTATGTAAGGGGAGATAATTTCTCTTCTTACCACTTATGCTAAAGTTGTGGTGAAATTTGTCAAAAACACATCTTCACAAGATTTGGACTCATCATTAGTGATGGAGGAACTCATTTCATTAATAATTGATTTCAAGTTTTATTTGCCAAAAAAATAGGGTACAACACAAGGTGGAAACTGTTTATTATCCCCAAACTAATGGCCAAGTGAAGGTGACTAACAAGGAGGTTAAGCAGATTCTTCAAAAAATGGTAAATTCACTGAGAATAAATTGTACAGACAAATTTTTTGATGGATTATAGGCCTACCATACTGCGTACAAGACTCGTATTATAACTTCACCTTATTGGTTAGTTTATGGAAAAAGCTTTCCATTTACGAGTAAGGATAGAGCCCAAAGCTTATTAGTCTTCAAAAAATACCAACCATGATATTTGTTAGCACAACAAAAAAGGATGTTGCAACATCACAAGATCGATGGATTTTGGATTCAAGCGTATGAGAATTTGTAATATCCCAAACTTTTCTTCGCTTAGATTCATCCCTAGAATGTTAAGAGAGAGTTTTAAAAGTGAATATTGATTATTTTAAATGGAATTATTTAGATCTAGACCGCTCATTATGTGGGAAATTGAATAAGCTTTCCAATAATATAAAATTCGCCTAAATTCGATAATTGAGTAAGAAGTTTTAACTATTTTAAGTTCCAGTCGTAAAACACCGTGATTTGGGATTTTGGAGTGTCACGAAGAAGCGTAAAATCATGATTTTCAATTTTTAGCGAAACTCCATGATTTTGGTGCATCATAGAGAGGCCCAATTTCTCATTTGACAATTTTCAGTGTCACTCTGCAATACTAGCGCGTCGCCCCAGTGGTCGAAATGGCAAACATAAGGGGCTCCGCGATGGTGGCGCATCGCAGACAGAATCCATTTACCACTCATATTTTTCCAGTGAGCCACCGCGAATGTGGTACATCGCGGTGGCCACCTAGTTCGCAAAAATTTTATTTTTCAGTTCCGACTTAAATTTAAAAAAGGGTATTTTGGTAAATCCTCAAGTACCCAATTCGTCCAAAACAAAGGATTAATCATATATCAAGCACTTTATGCTCATTATTCATCATCCTCTTCAAAAGTAAAATCCTAGAAACCAAAAGCTTCTTCTCCAAGAAATCAAAATCCTCCATAGAATTTCCAAGAAAGCTTCAACTTGAGGATTTTCAAAGCAAGATAATCAAGAGCACATCATCAAGAACTCAATAGGAATCCAAAATTCTAGGTTTCTTCATCTAAGCATCAATTAAGGTATGTGGGGTCATGAACAAGGATACTATTTTCATCCTTGTGCCCAAAACATGTTTTAAATTACAAAGTTATTTGATTTTCTATGAAATTTAAATTAGGGTTCATACCCAATGTTTCCATTTACAAGATTATGAGATTTCAAGTGAATTATAAGTTGAATTACATGTTTATTTTTATTTTTTCATGCTTATTGTAGTAATTTCCAGAATTTGGGATGAATTATCATTGATTTTATTATCGGGCATGATTAATATGATATTTTGATATGAGTTTGATACATGGGTTTTAAGCCTCCAGTTTATATATTGAGATTTTGAGAAAGATGATGCTTTAAGCATATTATGAGTTTATTATTTCAGTTTTACAAAAAGTTTTAATCTTTTAATCATCAGATTAGCTATGGAATCCACTTTACAGATTATTACAGATCACAGAACTTAGAATAGCTTTAATTACAGATTTACTCATTTGATTGCATAATTATTTTATATATTCCCTTATACTAGTTTTAAAGTACATATCTAACAGAATGAGCGAAGAAAATAAAATGGGAGTAGTATTTAGCACTGAGCGGAAAGTGTGGATTTAGCACATCCTACTTTCATAGAACTACAGAGCCAACATAGGTACAAATTATCAGATAATTCCTATTTCTATATGGAAGACAGATTTAGCTTGTGATCGATCACATGGGTAGGTTATACTCCCTGAAAAGAGTATGAAACCTCTCCCCAATATGAGGTTTCTTCTTTAGGAGGATGAGTTGTTGGACTCCACATAGCTCGCATAGTTTATGTCGGTTATGAGAACCTACCTACTAGAGAAAGATATACAGTTTTCAGATAAAGTATTTTTTCTAAATTTTTAAAGCTTATAGACTACAGATTTTAGAATAGAAAAGCTTATAAAAATTGAGTGTAAACGCTCACAGTTTATTTCAGATTATGCTTTACAGAAAAGATAATAGTTAAAATTTTAACTTTCAGATTTCAGAGTGCATACTTCTACACTTAGAAAATATGATTTTAAATGGGAGAATACCAGTTCATCTTTTAGAACTAAATATTATGGCTCATAAGTTTTATAATGTATGTTTTGCTTCTTATTGCCACATATTTCAGTATTTTAGATATTCCAGCTTATGTGAGTCATTTACATTTAGTATGCATTGTTTCTTTTTGTAAATGATGATTATGAGATGATGTTTTACTTAGGCATATCAACCCCATATACTCACTATATCCTTAAAGTACAGATCCATATATACGTTTATGTGTTATATTGTCTCATAATGTAGGTACAAGTACTCAGTACCAGCAGCGTGAGTAGTTCGAGCATCTCCATCTATATTCGACAGCTGGTGTGTCCTCATAGTCCGAGGACTAGTTCTATCTATTCAGATTTTGTAATTTATCAGTTTATAAGCTTTAAGCATTTTCTTTCAAATAGTTTGAGTTAGTTGGGGGTTTGTCCCAATGACTCTCTAGTATTAGTAGTAGAGGCTTGTCACAGTACCAGTTTTGCTGCAGATTATTCAATTTTGATGTTTCTGATACTCTGTTCAGATAATTCTCAGATATTATAGATAATTTTTGCATTTTGTAAGAATTTTATCTCTATATTTCCATTATTTTAAGTTTTAGGCTCAATAGTATGTAAACAGGGTTAGTTTAAGGCTACTCATAGTCTTAAGCACTGTTTGTCATCTCAGGATCAGATTTCGGGGTGTTACAAACTTGGTATCAGAGCCTAAGATTTTTAAGAGTCCTAGGAAGTCAAACAAGCCGCGTTACGTAGAGTCTTGGTCATGGGTGTAAAGCACCCCGCATTTATGAACAAAAAGGTATGGCATGTTCTTAGGAAATCATCTTTTTTTTCATGATCTATCGTTCTTACAGTATATCTATCTACTTTTAAATCTTGATTTCATATGATAGTTAATCATGCCTCCTCTTTGAACTATTGCCCGCAAAAATGATAACTAGCCACATCAGCCTGCAGATTTTTTGAATGAGAATATATCAAATGCAGAGTTTTGGGATGCCTTTCAGGTGCTAACCCAAGCTATGATAGCTAATGTTCAAGGTGAGCGTTAGGATATAGTCCTACCTCAGTAAGATGGGGACTTAGCCACAGCCAGAATTCAAGGTTTTATGAGAATAAACCCGCCATAATTCTTTAGGTTGAAGGTAGGTGAGGACCCATAACTTTATCTAGATGAGGTAAAGAAGATCACTTGAATTATGCATGTGTTTGAAGAGGATAATATATAATTGGCATGCTATAGGCTGAAGGATGTTGCATATAATTGGGTAGTGATATGGAAGAAGAGTAGAGGGGAGAATGCAACTCCTATGACTTGGCAGATATTTCAGGATGCATTTCTAGATACGTTTTTCCTACGTAAGATGAGGGAAGCTAAGATAAAAGAGTTCATAAATCTAAGGTAGAGCTCGATGACAATTAATGAGTATTGCCTCAAGTTCAACCTGTTGTATAAATATTCCCCTGATTAGATAACTGACCCTAGGTCAAGCACGAGTAAGTTCATGACTGGAGTGTCTAGATTGGTGGTCAAGGAGTGTAGAACTGCCATGATTATTGGAGACATGGGCCTTACTAGATTAATAATGCATGCTCAACAGATTGAGGCAGAGAAGTTGAGGGAAAATAAGAAGGCTAGAATAGGGCAGTTTGAATATGGTCAGGCTAGGTCTTAAGGTGGAAATTATTCCTAGTCTTAGAACCATTCATCTATGTCTGCACCTTTTTTAGCCAGTTCTTCTGCACCCAGAAATAGGTAGAAACAATGGGGTAAGTCTTCTATGTCCAGATCCCATAGTAGTATGGGTGGTAGGTCTAACCAGCCTATGTGTACTAAGTGTGGTAAAAATCATCCTAGTGAGTGTTTAGAGGGTCAGAAAGGTTGTTTTGGAAATGTTAAGTTGGGTCACAACATTAGATATTGTTCGCATGCTAAGAAGGGAAATAGAGATGACCATCACCAGACTCAGGCCACTAGTGCCCCAACTCTTTTAGTTCGCCCAGTTCCTCTTCAAGGTGTATCATCTAGTATCGACAACAGTCAGTGCCAGAATAAGTTTTATGCTTTACCATCCCACCAGGAGTAGGAAGATTCACATAATATTGTTATGGGTATGCTTTGTGTCTTTCATCTTTATGTTTATGTTTTATTAGACCCTGGGTCGAGTGTCTCTTATATGACCCCATTAGTTGCAGTAAATTTTGAGATAAGTTTTAAAAACATCCCTGAGCCTTTGTTGACTTCTATACCAGTAGGTAAGTAAGTTATTACCAAGCAAATTTATAAAAAGTGTCCTATTACTGTTCTTCATAAGTTCATGTTCGCAGACTTATTAGAGTTAGATATGGTTGATTTTGATCTTATACTTGGTATGGATTTGCTTCATTCTTGTTATGCATCTATAGATTGTCGCTCTCGTATGGTAAAGTTTCAGTTTCCTGATGAGCCAGTCTTTGAGTGGTCAGGTAATTCAGTGTCTCCCAAGAGTCGTTTCATATATTATCTTAAGGCCAAAAAATTGATATCCAAAGGTTGCATTTATCATCTTATTCTATTTAAAGACACCTAGTCTGAGACTCCAATAATTTATTCAGTTAGTGTAGTTAATGTGTCTCCTGATGTTTTTCTCGAAGATCTCCCAGGGGTACCTCCCTATAGAGAGATAGAATTCGGGATTGACCTTCTTCCCGATACTCAGCCTATTTCTATCCCTCCTTACCATATGGCTCCCACAGAGCTTATGGAGTTGAAAAAGCAACTCAAAGATCTTCTAGATAAATGTTTTATAATGCCTAGAGTTTCTCTATGGGGAGCTCCCATCTTATTCGTGCGAAAGAAAGATGGTTTTTTTGCATATATGCATTGACTATCATCAGTTGAATAAAGTTACAGTCGAAAACAAATATCCTCTTACTAGGATTGAAGACTTATTTGACCAACTCCAAGGTGCCAGTTAGTTTTCAAAGATAGAGCTTAAATCCGGCTATCATCAGCTTAAAGTAAGGGAATATGATATTCCAAAGATGACCTTCAGAACCCGTTATGGTCATTTTGAATTTCTAGTCATGTTCTTCAGGCTAACCAATGCCCCAATAGCCTTCAAGGACTTGATTAACATAGTGTTTAAATAGTATCTAGACACATTTGTCATAGTATTTACAGATGATATCCTTGTCTACTCTGATAGTAAGGATGATCATGCAGACCATCTTAGAATTATGTTGCAAACTCCTAGAGATCACCAGTTGTTCGCCAAATTCAGCAAGTGTGAATTTTGGCTAAGGTCAGTAGCATTCCTTAGTCATATTATTTCCAGTGAGGGTATTAGAGTTGATCCCAAAAGACTGAAGCCATATGGAATTGACCTAGACCTATCTCTCCGTCAGACATTAGGAGTTTCTTGGGCCTAGCTAGTTATTACCATCATTTTGTTTAAGATTTCTATTTTATCAAATCTTCTATGTCTATATTCACCCAAAAGAAAGTTAAGCTCCAGTGGTCAGATTCCTGCAAGAATAGTTTTCAAGAGTTGAAGACTCTACTCATTTCAGCCCCAGTCCTAGCATTACCCGATGGTACAGATGGTTTCGTGGTGTATTGTTATGCCTCCAGAGTTGTTTTGGGTTGTATGTTGATGTAGAGGGGTAAAGTTATATCCTATGTGATGTGTGAGCAGACGCTAACACATTTGAGGCTTTTAACTGAGAATGATTGCAAGTTCTTAAGCAACCTTTGTTTTTTTGTATTGTTTTATCTATGATTTTCTAGTAGAAGCTAAGATAAAAGAGAATCAACAAGAATGGAAGAAAAAGAATTGAAATCTGAATCAAATAGAAGATAAGCGTGGCTGATGACATACCTGATAAGTCGTCAGCCCTGTGATAAGTTATCAAAAATACCATCAGCCGTAGATAGAGAATAGACCTCAGCTAAAAGTTATGATGACATTTCCTGATAAGTCGTCAGAGTTGCCGTCTGCCCTAGGCAGACCATGTGAGCTGATATGGAGAAGTTACGACATTGTCTAATATGTCGTCACACTTATGATAATTCATCAGGATCCATCATCAGCCTTAAGCAGAAAGTGCTAAAACTGAAGAAGGAGCTGACGACATTTGTGATCAATTGTCAGACTGCTGATAAGGTATCACGAATATCGTCGCCTAATTTGAGAAATTATTAAAATCTGTGATTTTTTTTCCTTATTTAGGCTGAACTAATTAAAGCATAGTTTAAGGTTTTGTAAGCGAGTTCGGAACATATTGTGACACACATATTTTGTTAATTTTCTCTCTAGTTTCTTGGCTTGAAAAACAATTAACTTTGAAGAGATTTCCATGAATATTTTTGGATTTCTATTGTGACCTAATCCGAGAATCACTAGTTATTATTCATCTTTCAAAATTATAAGTACAACTAGTTGTTTTGACTATTACATCATGAGTGGCTAAACCCCTTTAACTAGAATTATGGGATCGATGGGTTAAGTCTTGGTAAGATGCTAAGTGTTTGAGATTATAAAGGTAATAGAACTCCTTGATAATTTCGAGATTTTAATCATTGTCTAGTGGTTTCAAATGATAGATATTACCTACTTTGATTTGGTTGAGATTGAAATCAAATATAGTAGGTAGAGAATTATT
>JAPEIP010000002.1:80243930-80257155 GCA_026120095.1 Capsicum chinense
TATAGATTGTCGCTCTCGTATGGTAAAGTTTCAGTTTCCTGATGAGCCAGTCTTTGAGTGGTCAGGTAATTCAGTGTCTCCCAAGAGTCGTTTCATATCTTATCTTAAGGCCAAAAAATTGATATCCAAAGGTTGCATTTATCATCTTATTCTATTTAAAGACACCTAGTCTGAGACTCCAATAATTTATTCAGTTAGTGTAGTTAATGTGTCTCCTGATGTTTTTCTCGAAGATCTCCCAGGGGTACCTCCCTATAGAGAGATAGAATTCGGGATTGACCTTCTTCCCGATACTCAGCCTATTTCTATCCCTCCTTACCATATGGCTCCCACAGAGCTTATGGAGTTGAAAAAGCAACTCAAAGATCTTCTAGATAAATGTTTTATAATGCCTAGAGTTTCTCTATGGGGAGCTCCCATCTTATTCGTGCGAAAGAAAGATGGTTTTTTTGCATATATGCATTGACTATCATCAGTTGAATAAAGTTACAGTCGAAAACAAATATCCTCTTACTAGGATTGAAGACTTATTTGACCAACTCCAAGGTGCCAGTTAGTTTTCAAAGATAGAGCTTAAATCCGGCTATCATCAGCTTAAAGTAAGGGAATATGATATTCCAAAGATGACCTTCAGAACCCGTTATGGTCATTTTGAATTTCTAGTCATGTTCTTCAGGCTAACCAATGCCCCAATAGCCTTCAAGGACTTGATTAACATAGTGTTTAAATAGTATCTAGACACATTTGTCATAGTATTTACAGATGATATCCTTGTCTACTCTGATAGTAAGGATGATCATGCAGACCATCTTAGAATTATGTTGCAAACTCCTAGAGATCACCAGTTGTTCGCCAAATTCAGCAAGTGTGAATTTTGGCTAAGGTCAGTAGCATTCCTTAGTCATATTATTTCCAGTGAGGGTATTAGAGTTGATCCCAAAAGACTGAAGCCATATGGAATTGACCTAGACCTATCTCTCCGTCAGACATTAGGAGTTTCTTGGGCCTAGCTAGTTATTACCATCATTTTGTTTAAGATTTCTATTTTATCAAATCTTCTATGTCTATATTCACCCAAAAGAAAGTTAAGCTCCAGTGGTCAGATTCCTGCAAGAATAGTTTTCAAGAGTTGAAGACTCTACTCATTTCAGCCCCAGTCCTAGCATTACCCGATGGTACAGATGGTTTCGTGGTGTATTGTTATGCCTCCAGAGTTGTTTTGGGTTGTATGTTGATGTAGAGGGGTAAAGTTATATCCTATGTGATGTGTGAGCAGACGCTAACACATTTGAGGCTTTTAACTGAGAATGATTGCAAGTTCTTAAGCAACCTTTGTTTTTTTGTATTGTTTTATCTATGATTTTCTAGTAGAAGCTAAGATAAAAGAGAATCAACAAGAATGGAAGAAAAAGAATTGAAATCTGAATCAAATAGAAGATAAGCGTGGCTGATGACATACCTGATAAGTCGTCAGCCCTGTGATAAGTTATCAAAAATACCATCAGCCGTAGATAGAGAATAGACCTCAGCTAAAAGTTATGATGACATTTCCTGATAAGTCGTCAGAGTTGCCGTCTGCCCTAGGCAGACCATGTGAGCTGATATGGAGAAGTTACGACATTGTCTAATATGTCGTCACACTTATGATAATTCATCAGGATCCATCATCAGCCTTAAGCAGAAAGTGCTAAAACTGAAGAAGGAGCTGACGACATTTGTGATCAATTGTCAGACTGCTGATAAGGTATCACGAATATCGTCGCCTAATTTGAGAAATTATTAAAATCTGTGATTTTTTTTCCTTATTTAGGCTGAACTAATTAAAGCATAGTTTAAGGTTTTGTAAGCGAGTTCGGAACATATTGTGACACACATATTTTGTTAATTTTCTCTCTAGTTTCTTGGCTTGAAAAACAATTAACTTTGAAGAGATTTCCATGAATATTTTTGGATTTCTATTGTGACCTAATCCGAGAATCACTAGTTATTATTCATCTTTCAAAATTATAAGTACAACTAGTTGTTTTGACTATTACATCATGAGTGGCTAAACCCCTTTAACTAGAATTATGGGATCGATGGGTTAAGTCTTGGTAAGATGCTAAGTGTTTGAGATTATAAAGGTAATAGAACTCCTTGATAATTTCGAGATTTTAATCATTGTCTAGTGGTTTCAAATGATAGATATTACCTACTTTGATTTGGTTGAGATTGAAATCAAATATAGTAGGTAGAGAATTATTGACAAGGACTTGGAAGCACTAAACTTCCATTTAACAATTAATGTTGTAACAAGGTTGATTAACCTGAGGTAAAGTCTGGTTTGTGAATATAAATTCCCTAAGTCCGAGGGGATTAGGTAATTACATGCTTAAGTAGGTTGAGAGACATTTAGGCATAACTTCGATAAAGATAATCTATTTTCCTACCTATCATGAGAATCTTGAATCATTATTAGCATCTGTCAAGTACCAAAACTCATAGTGAACATAATTCTGGTTTTCCATAAACTCTTGATTATAAACACTGAAACTAAAGTGACAACAATAATTTTCAAAATCTCAAAACCTCCATTTTAGGAAACATCTAACTATTAGTTGATTAAATCGCAAACGACTTAAGTTCACACCATATTCCCTGTGGGATATGACCCCAACCTAGTTGGATTATATATTATTAACGATTGCTTAGATTCTCATTTGAGAGGTGTAGTTTGAGCGTTATAAAAAATGGCACCGTTGTCCGGGAATGCGATTGTAAATTAAAGTTTCTGTGCGCTAATTGACTATTAGTCAAGTTTCCTAGTTTTATGTTTATTTGTTGTTCTTATTTTTTGAAGGATATTTATAGTGTATGCCAAGAACCAAAAGTTCCGGAGAACTATTATTACCATTTAACTCGGAACCGCAATAAATTGGAAGAATGGTAGACCAGCAGGAGGCTGATAGGTTAGCAGCCTTAGTTAGAGCTCAGGTGAATGTGCAGAATGTCAGTCAATAAGTACGGCATCCAAATCTCGAGGATGAATATTTGGAAGACGAGGAGTTGCTAAACCCTAGTAACCCAATGCGTACAGAGCAAGTAGCTGCACTAGCACAACTTAATATTAACAGGAACCGTCCATTCTGAGAAAGACAAGATTACCAGCCAATCTAGTATGAACTCAATGATGATGATAATAAATTGGATAGAGCAGGTGCAACGGGTGCAATCATTCCTCCACCATTGACTCCTGGGGAAAAATTCAACATTATGGGTATTATGATTCAACTTTTCAATCTGAAGGGGTTGTTTGGTGGATTTCCTGGGGATGACCCCAAATTGTATTTGGTGAACTTTGTCACCATCTATAAATATTTTTATAACCCAGGAGTGGGTCAGAATGCTATTCGATTGAGATTATTTTCGTTGTCTCTGTCTGAGGAGGCAACATTGTGGCTTAATGAGCTGACACCTAATTCTATAACCAACTAGAGGCAGTTGAAAGGAACTTTCCTAGAAAGGTTCTTTACACCTTCCAATAGGGTACAGTTAAGGGATGAGATCAACAACTTTAGGTATCTCCCGACTGAAGCATTGCATGAAACCTGGGAGAGATTCAAAAAAAAGCTAACGTAGTGTCCAATCCACAAGATGACTGACATATACTTGATTGAGACTTTGTTTAGGGATCTTAACTCTATGACCAAACCAATTGTAGATAATGATATTAGTGGTTCTCTTGTTGATCTCACATTCCCAGAGGCTTCAGAAATAATAGAGAAAATGACCAAGTAGAGTCGGGCATGGCATACCAGAGACACTGTGGAAGCCAACCACACTGTTTCTATGGGTATGACTGTGTAATAACACAGAAGATATGAGGAGTGTGACCAAGACATGGCTCACCTAAAAACACAGATGAACCTTCTAACCAAGCACTTTCTATCAGGTAACACTACGAAGGTAAAAGTTGTAGAATCTCAAGATAGAGTTGAAACTAATGCACAGGAAAAGGTGAACTATATTAATAATATGGGGTATTTCCGAGGCAATAGCCAAGGGAATCAAGGTCGGAACTATTATGATAAGCCTAGTTATAAAGATAGGGAGCACAGAAATTGGAGGAACAATAATTATAGGAGCGGGCTCTATGTCCCTCTTGGAAATCGTAGGGCTGCTACAACAAGTTCTGAAAAGATATCCATGGAGGACATGATGGCTAAGTTGCTAAAGGGAGTAGAGGCTACCAACTCTGGTGTGACTACCATGAAGACCAATATATCATGTATTAGTCAGTTGGTAAACTCGTACTCTACCACAATCAAACAATTGGAGCAGCAGATGAGCCAACTCTCCGCAATATTTTACCAAAGGAAGAGAATAATGTTACTAAGTGATATGGTCCAGAATCCACGGAATGATGGCTCATGTATGGAGATTACCACTAGGAATGGCAAGATATTTCCTGGCCATTCTATGGACAAAAGTTTGGTTAAAGATGTGACTGAGGCAGAAGATGAACCCAAAGAAGAATGTCTAGTGGAGTTTGAGAAGCCGGATGGTTCTTATGATGCTCTAGAAAAAGAGAAAGAGAAAGAGAAGGAGGTAGTGCTGAAAACTCTCCCAAGAACACCACCTCCCTTTCCTCAATGATTGAAGAAAAAAACTATTGATGCAAAATTCAGCAAGTTTATGGCAATGATAAAAAAATTGACAGTGAATATGCCATTGGTTGAGGCACTGGAGCAAATCACAGGATATGCCAAATTTATGAAGAACCTGGTAACAAAGAAGCTGGCAGAAAGCTAAGAACTGGTGGATAATCTCCACCATTGTAGTGCTATTTCTACACAATCCTTAGTGCAGAAGAAGGACGACCCTAGAGCATTACTATTCCATGTGCGATTGGGTCTCTAAATTTTAGTAAGACCCTATGTGATCTAAGGGCAAGTATAAACCTAATGCCGCTCATGGTATACAAGAAGCTTGGTGTGGGTGATCCTACCCTGATTAATATGTGATGGTGATAGCGGATAGGTCTGTAAAGCAACCAGTAGGCATATTACATGATATATTTGTAAAGGTGACTGACTTTAGACTGCCTGCTGATTTTGTAGTCCTGGACTATAAGGTTGAATTCAAAGTACCCATCATCCTAGGTAGACCATTCCTTGCAACTAGGAGAGTAATACTGGACATGAAGCTGAAGTTCAGGCTCAATGACAAAGAAGCAAGATTCAAAAACACTCATCCATGACACAACAAAAGGAGATGAGTATTTTCTCAATCATGGATGTATTCTATGAAGATGGTAAAAACGTATTAGAAGGTTGTATTAACAAAGTTTGAGTAGTTAAGATAACCAAGTCATATCGCGAAAATTTTAATGTTTTCACGCAAGTTACTTTCAGTTATTTAGATGGTAATTATGAGGAACTGATAAGGTATGCTGGGGTCAAGGTGAAGTTGATATGGCCAATTATTTGAGCCTGACGACATCCGTGATGACCTATCACAATTGTGATAATCAATCAGGTTCACCATCAGAAAAATTAGCTCTGAGGTAAGTTCTGTTCAGGCTAATGACATTTGTGATGGGCCATCACACTTGTGATAAGACGTCAGAAAATGTCATCAGAAAAGCTCTAAAATGGTTATCAGAACATTCTGGGCCCAAGTAAAGATATCCGACCCGGCCCAAAAGCAAACCTTTTCAAATTCCCGCATTTCTATTACTCTTTACTTTAAGTTTTGTTTCCTTCCATACTTAGTTTATTTTATTCCTTCCTAAAGTTTTTCCTAGTAAAACAAAAGAAAACTTCCTTGTGATCATGGGTTTGAAATCAAAATCAACAATTCTTCTTTCATCTATTTCCACTTGCTCGTGTAACCAAGTGAAGGCACCTATCTGGTATGCTCAAAACCTAACTTCTCTCTTCAGTTGGTAAGTAATAACTTGTTGTGAACCAAAATTCCCAAGAAAATTGAGTCAAGTTTAGCTACCAATGTGTAAAAATCGGGAACTAGGATTTGCTATGCAAGCTTGGGACTTACATCTCAACTCAAAAATGAGAGATAATAATAAACATTACTAAATTATTTTGAGTTTTAAGAAATAAAAGAACAAACAATGAGCTCATAGAAAAAATAGTGGAAAAAGGCGAAAAAGTAAAAAAAATTAAACAGAGGCCAAAAAATTAGTAAGATTCCAATTTCTTAGGCTATTTGGTGGGGTTAAATTCTTAAGGATATTGGCGGACATGGCATTATTGTCCTTACCTCTATGAACTATGTCACCCAAAAATAACAAGAATAAGGAGGCAATTTCTGGTAGCCAATCAAGGAAGTGGTCCTACAAAGGACAAGTTTCGAGGTCTTCGACTCCATGCCCTCCACCCAAGCCAAAAATAAGGTTTGGAATAAAAGTAGTAGAAAAGCATGGTAATGATCATTTTCAAAACAAAAATGATGAAAAGTACTTCACAAATAAATAGATTGGGGAAGAGAGGCTTGGGTTAAAGTTTCTCTAAATTTGTGCTATAGTTCATCAATTGGGGTTTTCTTAGATGTTCATCGACCCAAGCAATTACAACTACACTACGGTTCAATAATTTAACGCTAATTAGGCCACCTTCCACTGAAGTACTTTCAATTTTAGGAAAAAAAGTGTTGAATTCATTTTCAACGCCACTATACTTAATATATTTCTCTACACCCCTAAGGTAAATCTTAATCCTAGTATGGTATGAGTGAAGGTCGCTCATGTAGAGACATTTTTCACACTCTATATATGGTGAATTCCACTATTAGATAGACTTGGAACTCAGATGATAGGAACCACATCACCTTTTCATATGTAGGTTTCATGAGGCTAACAAATTTGCTCATGATTATATGTAGGTTCCTCATTCAAGAAAAACATACCATAAATGTCACTATAGATTAGAGAGTATTGGTGTACATATGGAGAATAAGGTATACATTCAATGTTAGGGCTATTCTTAGGATGTGATAAGGAGGTGTAGGAAGAATCAGAGGTTGAGGTTCTACTTTGGGAATATGTTAATGCAGTTCCTATGATTGTATTAGATCGAGGATGAGTGGGTAGATATCCATTCTATCTAACATGTTTTCATAATAAAAGTGACTAAGAATTAATATCCCGACAGCATTCATGGTTTCCACTCATAGTTGTGGATCACCATGCATGAAATGATACTTATTGGGGCTATATGTTTGTCATGTTTAAGTTAATGTTACAGTTTAGGGGTAGACTGACCAGGATGGATGAGAAACATAGTCTAGAAGAGAAAACCTTTGACAGATAGTGTCATGTGCAAGGTTAGATAGGTTTTGACTCTCAACTCACACGCAGGTGTACATGATTGTTCAAGTAATATAGACTAGTTAGAGTCCATATATTGATCCACAAAGACTAGTAATTAGAAAATTATCTAGTCAATTCTAATACCGCAAATTAAAACAAATGTTTTAGTAACCAAGAGATCAATTTTATTTTGTATGTTTCATATTCAATAATTGAAACAAAAAACTAATTTAAAGATTGTGTCAAAAAATTGAGAGATATTCCCGGGTTATGCCTTTAATTCACATTAATATAAAGTATTCAATTTCATGAACTTATTTGTTTATCTAGTTGTTGACTTATGTTATTAATAACATAATTATAATCATTTGTTCATCTAAATGTCTATTGGCATGCATTTCTTGGTCTATATTCCTATGATTAAGAATGAACTTACAGACCCAATTGTTTCTCCCATTTTGTAATCAAGTAAGACGATCTGTTTACATTCATATATAGACACAAATCAGTTCTTTAGTTTACAATAGAAAAGATCACACTCCCTATATTCTTTTGTATTAACGCATGATTCTTTTTTGAAATTTCCAATAAGAATTTTTTTTTATTCTAATGGACTCGGAGCATTAAAACTGCAAGCTAAAGAATAAACGAACAACTTATATAATTAAAAATACTAATCAAATCAATTGTATACCTAATCATGTACTTATGCTTTATTTAAAATTTTAAGAATTTATGTTGTTCATACAAAACAATGACTAAGAAAAGTAGAAAGAAAAGAAACCTAACTGGGTAATCTCCTTCTTCGTGCGTGGATTACTAAAAAATTATCAACCCCTAAAAAGACATCAAAGGGTACTATTTGTAGTAGTGGAGAATAACCCTTAATTCTTCATGGACTTGGATTTAATTTAATTGAAACTTTTGCAACAAAATTTTGTTGGATGGCACGCCCCTTATAACCTAATTTTGAAAAGTTGTTATTCTTTTGAAGTTTTGGAGCTATTCATATCCCTAACTTTCAAGATTTTGTTCCTCTGAAGTAAAAGAGTTAGGGTGATGCCTACACTATATCTTCAACAAAGTTCGTCATCTGGAATGTTCCTTTTCCCACTCTAAGCTTAACATTTTTTTGTATTTAGCTTATTTGGGTCGATTTTATTCATATTTCCCCTTGAAATACATCTAATCATATATATTAACTCACCTCCAAGGATATGCATATAATCCTAAGAATTTTAGTAAAAAAATTTCTTGAAACAATGCTCAACATGGGTAAAATATGGCAATCGAGCATATAAAAATGCCCATGATCAATAAACTTTCACTAGGCCTCTACATGATAATGAACCAGTCGTGTTCGTGGATGAGAATGATGCATACGATGCAAGGTATACAATGAAGATGGATGATAACAAGGAAGGTGATGTGAGCTAAGATTTTGATGTCGTTGAGAATAACGATTAGTGGCCCAAAAAGTCTTTTTCCCTCACAAACCTTCTAGATTTGTATTGTTCAAAGCACTAGAAGACTGTTATTATTTAAGTGAGAAGGGAGGGGTATTGAATTTCCTATATCTTGTCTCAGTCATATGCTTTGATTTGGGCATGTAGTCTCGATTGAGACTTTTCTCTTTTCTGTGTATCATCGTTTAATCATGTGGTATTATTTTGTGATGTTTGCTAAACTATCCTTTTTCTAATTTTTGATTATAATAGCTAGAAATTTGTGACTTGTAGCCTATGTGTTTTTTATTCTCTACATTGTTAGTGGTAACTAGTACTTTATTTTTACAATTATAGTGTGTCATACTCCTTGGTTTTTGTTTGTTTCTTTTCGAGGAAAGTCCCTTGAAATAAGTAGATTTTTTTAGGGTTATTCTTAGTCATAGGTAGTGATTCTCCCTATGATTGATGTATGGCGACTGTCTTAAGGAAAACTATTTATAGGATGTAGTGGTATTAGAAAGCTCCACCTTTTGAATGCTAAAAACTCCACTTAGGTTACGCTAGAAATCCTGGGTAATGCACTAAATAGTAGTATAAAAAAAGTAGGAAACTTCATTAGAGACACATAAGATCTTTAATTTGACTATAAAATGTAAATATGGGCTTAGTAATGTCAATTCATCCAGTTTGTTTGTGTTGTGGATATGCAATCCTAAAACATATTTTTCGAACCTCGTATCATTTATGGTGAGTATATGTGTCTTTCTTGTATATTTGGATATCTAGAACATTCCTTATGTGGTTATAAAATGAAACTTTATATCAAATTGTGGGATATGATAAATGGATTTCTTTGCTAGCCAATTCCTCTTAACTATTGAATGTGTCCCTGTACATTATTCTTAGTTAACCCCATTTGAGCCTTATTGCTTATTTCTTTGATTAGCCCTAATATTAAATTATCTTATTTATTTCATATACCTTATGTTAATTTAATCTAAAGAACCGTGATTGAATTTATAGTTGATAAATAATGAAAGAAGAAGAGAACAAAAGAAAAAGGTTAAAATAAAGGGTGGTTATTGTGCAGAGAAAAAGAACTAGAAGTGTGTGCCCTTGTAAACATAAAATTAAATGTGTTAGAGAGGAGAAAAAACTCCAAAAGAGAAATGAAAGATGGTAAATTTTCAAAAAACAAATGAAAAGCAATTTTAAAAAAACTTTTTGCTAGCAATAAAAGAATAGATGAGCAGGGCAAAAATTAGAAGAGAAAGAGGGAACGAGGTTGGAAATATAAAAATAACAGATAAGGAAATTGTGCATAAGGAGTTGAAAGAAGTGGCTTAAAGTGTATATGGAGTATTCACTATTATTTAAAATGTTTACTACCCATCCCCGATTTGATATTACAACTCGTAGAAGTTATTTTCATCATACAAGTTTGGTGCTTTCTTAAATGAGTATTTCATTATGGGAAAGCATGTGATATTTCTTGTGCTTGAAATTTTCGTTTACAGGATGAGTGATTTTCTAGTTCTATATGCCCATGATGTATAAATACATATGATGTGAGAGAGAGGTATCTCTTCAAATGCACCATGATTTGTTTGTTATAGTCGATTACTATAGTTACTCAATGCCACACTTTCACTATTACATTAGTTACAGTTTATTAGATTAATTAGCTAAATTAGGAGCTAAATTAGTTAATAGTAAAATTAATTTAGTAGTTAGAGGTGATGAGCTATCATAATTAGTGGATAGTCGGTTAGAAGATAAAATTCAATGCTCAAGCTATAAAATTGAGGGCGATGCAGTTGTTATATGATTTTTGCACAGTTATTGAATAGAAAAATTCTCTCTACTTTCTCTGCTATCTTCTTCAGCGTATCAAAGGAAGTTTAAGCTTTGAATGCTCTATTTTCACATAGTATTAGACACAGATTTTCAAGGTCTGAAAAGAGGAATGACTAAGTTTCTTGTGCCATAGACTGATATCATGCTTTGTCTCTTTTGCAAGCCTTTTCATTTGATTATCTTCTATTTTTATTAGCTTCTTTATTCCAACTTTATTATTTAATATGTACAATACATCAAATTCTTTACTAATCCTCTTCACACTTCAAGTAAAAGATCATGAAATACACATAAATCAGGATAAAAGGATTCGAAGCAAGACAACTCCCATGTGATCTTAGAAACTATTGATAGATTAAAATTGAATACTGGTACATATAGGATTAGTAATTAAGATCGAGAAATACAATGGAGTGTTTTTATGGAAGTGAAGAAAATTAAGGCTATAAATAATATCATTTCTGAATTGGTGGAGGTGGTGCATACATTAAGAGAGGGGAGCAAAGTCGCAGATTCTTTTGCTGACATAATTTTTTCTTTTCCAGGTACAAGTTATATATCTTACCATAATTTGCAAAAGGTATGAAACACATGAAAAGTCATAATCAACATGGGAAATAGGAAAAAGAAAATACCTTATTTGCGTATAAGAAAGTATCAAAATAAGGAATTTTCTCTGAGAACAACCAGCCATTCAACATATTAACAAGTGGAAGTATCAAGTAGACCAAGTTGAAACAACAAGTGTTTAAGGATAGGATTTCATACCAATGATAGATGAGTAAGGAAAGTCATGGATCTAAATGATCTTTGTCTCAGAATAGTGATATTAGTTTCTTTGGAGTTTAATCATTTAAGTGATAAAGAAAAGTAGATATATGATTTATTTTTTTGAGAAGGATAATGAAATGCTTACACTCACCTATGTATAAAGAACATGATGGTTTAAAGAGGTAATGTGAATGAGTCTTCAGTGAGTTAGATTCATGGTGCTTGTGAGAGATTTAAGAGCATATAGTATTATCTTCTCAAGATTACTTCGACCTAAGCATATAGTGATAACAATTGAGTACGTGTAAAAAACCATTGAGTTTTGTAGTTTCTATGCTCGCTAGAATATTATCGGTGCTGGTGATAATGATGAATATGATGACGGAAAAAGTGACCTTTATTTTTCTTTTTGCTTCTATATTTTTCCTTTTCGTTTCTATTTGGTCTTTTAGTTGGTCCAATTGTACCATTTTTTGTACTTGGGCCATTTGGGCCTTGGTATTTTTATGTCCATCTTTAGTTGTTTAAACAAAAGTCCTTTGATGGACATTTTCATTAAAATAAATTCTTCAGTAATTCATCCTAAAATATTTGTGCTGCACTAGTATGTGTAATCTCCATCTTATCTTTTGTAGGGAAATGCACATGATCCTTTGATGACAAAACCAAATCATGACTTCTTTCCAACATTTTATTTGCAAATATATGATGAGATGCACCAGAATCCACTATCCACTCCAGCGTAAAAACATCTATCGTTAAGCAATTGTAATACCTATAATATTTGTCTACTTAGTTTCCACATATTTTTATTAAATTTGTTCAAGATTTGTTTATATTCATCCTCAGTAAATGCTTGTCTCTTATCAAAAAATGCATCGTTAGTTCCTTAACTGGTTACATTGTTTACTACATGACTTGTTTAGCGCATATATGTGTGATAGATCATATCACTTGAGACATTATTTGTTGAATATTGTGCTCCTTTTCTTCCTAAATTAGCATGTCCTTGGTCAACAAAATCACCAATATTTCCATGATTTTGACCTCCTGACGAGTAGTGAATTTACAACTAATTTGTACTCAACATTCATGCACATTACCACAATTTGAATGTATAAATGAAACAAATTAGTGATTAAATGCACAAATATCTACATTTTGTAGGCATAAAAGTTAGGAGAATGAAAGATGTGGATTTGCGCTGAAATGGACCAAAAAAAGAAGAAAGAAGTATAGTTTGAAGACCTGGAGTAGAAACAAGCCTCAGTTATCGCGATTGTTGCCAGTCAAGATAGGTCAATATACCACGATCATAAGTTTTGACTGCGATCGCGATTTCCACGATCGCAGAAAAGTGTCAGCGATCGTGGCGAAGCTGGATTATACCCAGGGGTAGATTTGTAAATTCAAACAGTCATCCCCAATTCCCTTAATAAGTTCAAACCCTATCTCATTAGGGGGATCCCCAATTTTTGGGACTCTCATCCACTATCTAGTTTTCGATTTGAATAGACCACTTTGTTGTACTATTTTAGGGGTGAAGAATTCGTTAGAGTAGATTCCAAGTGGAGGATTGACAAGTTTCCATTGAATATTTAATGAAGGTTAAACTTTTGATTTGCATCTTCTTTATCTTTCATAATCTTAACTGATATAGATTTTGGGTATATCATTGCTTACTATCTTTTTGTGTAGCTAGTTCTTCCTCTTGAGATTATGTTAGAATAGGGTGTATTTATGTGTGGGTTGTGATGTATTTGTGTATATTCTAGTTTGTTGATGATGGGTTTCACTGTTGCTTGATTTAATTAGTTGGAATTTGTGGGTGAAAACCCCA
>JAPEIP010000002.1:80275919-80301310 GCA_026120095.1 Capsicum chinense
GATTTTCTTAGAGGCTTGTCAGACTAGTATAGATGTTGGGAGTTGACTAATAAGTCGTATTTTGTTATCTTTCTAAAATTCTTTTATTCTTGGATGATGATTACTCTATTGATATTTGAGGGTTATTTATGGAAACCCCATTGATTCATGCTGAACTGAATGAAAATGGATCAATGGGTTAGCTTGCGGCTACTCGTATCCTCATGCACCGTGTGACGCTTTGGGTCCCATTTTCGGGGTATTACAAATAACCACCAAATACACATCCCATTAAATTTAGTTGACAATATAGTAAAGTATAATCGTGAATAATTTTTTATTATCCTCATATTTTGTAGGTTTACATTATGGAGAACTACCACCAAATCTAGTTTATGACTCCCTAATATCAGAACCCGAAAAGGGATACATGCTTGGAGAGAGTGCTGGAAATTTTTTTGGCATTTCATGCTAGACTCGTTGACACTAGATGGAGTTGGTTAACCTCAAACCCTTACATGAAAAATGAGAGGTGGGTGCGAGAGTTCTATGCTAATCATAGCATAGTATCTTTTACAAATCCAATCATTATGATCCAGAGGTAAATATGCATTTCGGAGTGGAGCAAATCAATGATCTATATGAGCTCCCAAATGCAAACATGGATAATTATGAGGCAAAGGCATGTGAGCCGAATTGTTGGATGGCAAAAAACTTGTGCACGGGAAAGGATGTCTCATGGGCAGTAACAAAAAAGGGCATCTCTATGAATGACTTCACAGTCGAGGCCCGGATATGGATGAACATCACTTGTAACCGAATCTTTTATAGCATACATATGACCACAGTTATAGATATATGTTCCCTTATGGTTTTCTGTATACTGGACAACATTCCTCTAAATGTTGGTCATCTGGTAATCTCTAATATGATTTTCTACAAGAAACTTAGTGTTACACATATCTTATTCCCTTTTGTTTTTATTGAGCTATGTAGGATAGTAGGGGTGGTGGAATACCTAAATAACACTTTGGTGTGCCTTGGAATCTCGATTTACCTATAAAATTTTAGAGGTAAGGCTGTATCCGGTAAGAGAAAAAAGAGAAAGATCGACTTGTACATGTCGACAGTTGAGGAGTCAGAGCCTTAAAAGATATTGGTGTGGATATTAGGTTCATCAAGGAGCTGGTATCAGGATTGCCTCATGAGTCGGGAGAGCCCTCTACTTAGTATCACTCTTTTATATCCTTCTCAGATTATGAGAAGTATCAGGAGGAGGAACAGATATAGGGAGCCACTATTACTAGTTTTAAGAAAGCATATTAATCATTGGTAGAGTCTCATAGGGAGGTTAGCCTCTAATGATAAGATGAAGAAAAGTAAGAAGAAGAGAGACAAGTTCTTCAGCAAGATATAAAAGGGGGTCAAGGACCTGTGGAAGGTCTTGAAACCCCATGATAGACTACCTTCTCCCAGAGTAGAGAGTGATGATGGGGCCCCTGCTAAGTGGTCAAGTTTTGATGCTTGTCTTTATGGTGCACAGTCAGTAGGAGAGAGCAGTTCTTAATGAAGAGTTAGGGAGAATCCTTTTCTCTTGCTTTATTATTTATGCAGTGAGGACACTACTATATTTTCAATTGGGGGTGCCGGTCCCCTGATTTTTTTTATTTAGATATTTTATAGATGTTTTGATGACATTGTGGATGATTTTTAATTTTATTTTTAGGTTGCATTATTTAGGCACTGTGATGGTGCCCAAATTTCATGGATTTATTGTTTGTTTTTTAGGTTTACAGTTTTACTTTATCTTATCTTGGTTGTGGTGATATTGGATGAGGATTTTCTCTTTGATTGATAGAGTGATGAGATTTTTTAGGGAAAAACGTCATGATTGGGTTTTGAGCCATGGATGAAGGGGAAATTTGAGTACCCGTGGTATCAGGGTCATAAATACAAGTGAAAATTGAGTACCTAAGGGATTTTGAATCTGGATCTCACTTATACCTATGGTGAAGTCTGAGTAGCCATATGGTTTGCCCATATGAAAGCAAAATGAGAGACGAAGGCTTGAGTTGATTCCATATTTAGTAAATTGTGCATGGTGAAAATGCAAAGCAAATATCCCCTCCATCTAAAACTTTTCAACAATCAAGGGTATGGACATGAGCAACCTTATAACAATTCTTTTTCTCTTATTGTGACTCCAAAATTTTGGCTTGTAAATATTGATAGATACTTCATTGTTGTTTCTAGCGGGATAGGTAATTAAGCCTCCTAGGGGAATTTACATACCTTGTATGGTCAGTGTATTTGGTTAAATCTCATGTATTCTTGTGTCATCTAGAACTTACCCCATTATCCTCTTAAGGATAGTTTTCTGTTATAATTGGCTGGTGAGATGATCTTAGGCCATCTTTGTGAACTTGGAAGTCTACTCTAGCCTAACAAACCTACATTTGCATAAAAGTTGTCTCAAGTAACCCATTTTGAGCCTTTGGATCTTTCTTTGGAAAACACATTACAATCTATGATGCATAAATTTGTATATCCCTCTTTTGAACCCTACCCTTCTTGATCCTAAAAACAAATTAAGTCTAAAAGACTAAGTTTAGGGTGGTATAGCTTGAAAGAGGCAACATTGATCCATGAAGTTGTAAGTGAGTGCCTAAGAGCTTAAGTATTGAGAACAATTGATTAAGAAAAAGAAAGGATCCAACAAAGGATAGAAAACCATGAACTATGCAAGAAATGGGAATGAAAATAAAATGGGTGAACCAAGGAACCAAAAGTAGGCACATGTGTAAGGAGAGAAAACAAAATAAAGTGACCCATGGGCAAAGGTTGGATAGAATAGTGTGATGTAGACGCTCAAGGAGGGTAAAACCATTCTTTTCCTTAATGAAATCCTACCCTTTCCCCGAACCTATGTTACAATCTCAAAAAGCCCTTTGAGATCTAAAACCAAGTGTATTCATGGTAGTGGTAATTGAAAATATTGGCAAGCCTATGGTATGATACTTGTTACCATGGAGAGTCCTTGTGTGAGAGAGATATTTTCACTTAATCTCCTTATTGCATGTTTGATAACTTGGTATGTGGAATTTTCTTTCTTGTGATGAGGCATGTAAACAAGCCGATATGGGTGATTTTTTCATCTCCCAAAAAATAAGGAAACAAGAATATATTGTAGTTAAGGTCAAAAGTGAGTCACTTCTAGATTAATAATGATCGTTGTATAGTTGTTGTTCTGATGTCTTTTCCACCTTTAAACATTGTATTTAATGTTGATGGAGGTGGTGAGAATAGCTTTTCCCATGTTTGAAGAGCTACTTGTGGTAGTAACTAAGCTTGAAGTATTTGTTATCATTGGGTCATCTAGTTTGGCAATAAATGTGCATTGTCTCATGGTAAGAGGTAGTATTGCTTGAGGACAAACAAAGCATTAAGTTTGGGGTGTTGTTGAGTGATGAATTTAACACTCATTTTCACTCAACATTTGTGTACATTACCATGATTTGAATGTATAAGTGAGACAAATTGATGATTAAAAGCACTAATATCAATATTTTGCAGGCATACAGGTTAGGAGAATGAAAGATATGGATTTGAGATAAATAGACCAAAAAAAGGGAAAGAGGTGTAGTTGGAAGACCTGAAGCAGTAACAAGCCTCAATTACCATGATCACAGTCATAGGGTTGCAATTACGGTCAGTCAAGATAGGTTAATTACCGCGATTGCGAGTTTTGACCTTGATAGAGGACAAGTGTCAGTGATCGCGGCAATGCGGGATTATACCTTGGGGCAGATTTGTAAATTTGCATAGTCATCCCCAATTTCCTTAAGAATTTCAAACCCTATATCATTAGGGGAATCCCCAATTTTTTATACTCTCATCCACTATCTAGTTTTCAATTTGAAGAGTCCTTTTAATTATAATGATTGAGGGGTGAAGAATACCTTAGACTAGATTCCAAGTGGAGGATTGGCAAATTTCCATTGAAGTTTGGATTTGTATTTTATTTATCTTTCATAAATTAAATTGACAGAAATTTTGGGACTACCTTTGCTTATCATCTTTATGTGTAGCTAGTTCTTCTTCTTGGGATTATGCTAGAATAGGGTGTAATGGTGTGTGGGTTGTGATGTATTTGTATAGATTCTAGTTTGTTGATGATGGATTTGACTATTTCTTGATTTAATTAGTTGGGATTTGGGGGTGAAAACCCCAAACACACAAAATGAGTTTGTGGGTGAAAATCCCAAACCCTTGAAAGCTCACATCATCCTTGAAGAAGGGATGTGGATGAACTATTGGAATCCTTGTTAGCCTTGAATGAGGGATATGGGGGACAAAGTAATAGTGGACAAAGTAATAGTGGACTATAACTTATTTGTATCTTAAGTTTGAGTTTAGCAAGTAACTTCAATTTTGAAATTATTTTAATTGCTAATCACATTGTTTCTTGTGGACATGACCCCTAGTCTTAGTTGGTTAAATATATTAAAAACTTAATGTTCCGGCTTTTGACGGAACATTTGGCATCATCTTCTTGGGAAAGTTGTATGTTTTCAAGCAACGGAAGTAGTATTTAATGAATCTTTTGAGTGTTTTAGGGAAAGGAGTGAATCACAGAAGAAACTTGAAAAAAAATTGCAAAAAAAGGAATTTGATGATCAAAATGGTGGACCGTCAGACTTGCGACGGACCACCAAGTGTGCCGCCAGGCCTTATCCAAAATATGGCCTCTCGAAGGACTCAGTGATGGACCAAATAGTGGTCTGTCAGTATTGCGATGGACCACCAATTGTGCCATCAGACCTTATCAAGAAGCCACTCTCCGAAAGGACTCAGTAACGAATAAAATGGTGGACCATCAGTCGTATGACGGACCACCAGTTGGATAGTCAGACCTTATCCAGAAATAACTTTTCATGAAGAGTCAGTGACGAACCAGATGGTGGACCATCAGACTTTGGACGGACCACCACTTTGGCCATCAACTTGGACGCGGCTTTTCTGATGTTAACTTATAAATCTCTTTTTTTCAGGGAACATATAAATACAAAATTTTAGGGTTAGTAGGAGGATCTTTTATTATCTTGTTAAAAAATTTATCATCCATGGAAAATTTTTGTACCTAGTACTTTGGAGATTGAATTATATCTTTGGGGAAGTTAATCATTCAATTCCTTATTGAAGATTCAAGAACTGATTCTTGAGATTTTTGTAAGTGAACTCTATCTCTACTTATGAATAATTCAAGACTTATTTCTTCTTCCTCAATGGAATTTTGTGGCTAAGATCCCATAACTAGGGTTATGGGATCCTTAATGTGAAAAGCATAAATAGGTTGTGAATGAAATTGAGTTCCATGAATAACTGATATTGTATAAACCTTTCTTCAATCTAATGGTTTTCTTGGTTGCAAACTAGAAAAGTGAGCCCAAGAATATGACTTGTCTAAAAGGAAAGTGTTTGTTGGGAAAAAGAAGTGTTTACATGAATTCTAAGGGCTTTAACCTTTGGATTAATGTCAAATGCCTTAACTGGATTAGTTTACATGAGAAAATAGTTAAAATAACAATGTGTCCTTTGAGTTTGAGAGAATTAGAGGATAATCTTTCCACTTAGGTTGAGAAAATAGGGGATAAAGAATAGGATTCAACCCTTCTTGCAATTGATATTGCTAAATGGAACTCTTAAGTGATTAACAACCCTAGTTGTGCTAGCATTTTGGTAACCATAGCCCTGGTTTGTTTAATCTCATTTAACTTACTAATTACATTGGAGAATCATTCGTTGGAATACTCTTGTTATAATTAATTACTTTATAATTTACAAACCAAAACCCCCTTATTCAGGATCCTCTGATCAATAGTCCAGTAACGATTACAAGACTTAGTCAACACAATATTCCCTGTGGGATTCGACACCCAATGTAGTTGGTTTCTATATTTGACAGCGACCGCTTACACTTTTTAACGAGAGTTTTAATTTGGGCATAACAAATTTTGGCACGATTGCCGGGGAATACCATTGTCAAATAAGTTTGTGATTGTTAATCCACCCTTTGGTCAAAGTGTCCTAAAGATTTACATTTATTTGTTGTTTTTGTGTGTGCAAGTTGATAATTGTGTATGCACGAAGATCAGATGCACCGTTATTACTAATTTATTCGGAGCCTCAGCTGATCGGTAGAATGACAGATCCATAAGAGGCAAAAAGAATAGCGACCTTGGGTAATGCTTAAGTAAATCAGCAAAATGCTGATAACCCAGGTCGAGTGGAAAATCCTGATGATGAGGACCTGGGAGATGATGAGTTATTGGATCCAGTAAACCCAAGGTGAGTTGTGAATATAGTTGTACCTGTAAATTGCAATATGCATCGAAATTACCCTTTTAGAGGAAGACAGGACAACCAACCTGTTTAGTATGATCTCAATGATGATGATGATAGAATAGATTGAGCAGGAGCAACTGGAGATATGATTCCTCTACCTCTAGCACCTAAAGCAAAAATCTATATCACCAGTATAATGATCCAACTCCTGAATCTAAAGGGGTTATTCGGTGGTCTGCCAGAAGATGATCCGAACCTGTATTTGGTGAATTTTGTCACCATTTGCAAATCATTTGATAATCCTGGAGTAGGCCAGAATGCTATTCGATTGAGGTTATTTCCACTGTCTCTATCTGGGGAGGCAACATTGTAGCTTAATGAACAGACACCCAATTCTATAACCAATTGGAGGTAGCTGAAGGAGGCTTTCCTATAAAGGTTCTTTCCTCCCTCTAGGAGGGTACAGTTAGGGACGAGATCAGTACTTTTAGATAGCTCCTAATCGAAGCTCTTCACGAAACTTGGAAGAGGTTTAAAAAGAAGTTGATGCAGTGCCCAAACCACAAAGTGATAGATATCCATCTGATGGAAACTCTTTATTTGGCACTGAACTCTATTACAAAACTAATTGTTGATAATGCTGCAGAGAGGGTCATTTATGGATTTCACTTTTCAGTAGGCCTCAAAGATGTTGATCGGATGACAAAATAAAGCAGAGTTTGGCATACTAGGGATTCTGTGGTAGCGAGCCCCACTATTTCTGTTGATATAACTATTGAACAACGCAAGAAGAAAGAAGAACGCGATCAAGATATGGCATATTTGCTGACGCAAATGGACTTGTTGACCAAGCACTTATTATCTACACAGACTAAAAAAGTGAAGGCTGTTCCATCCCATGGTAGAGATGATTCTGATTCAAAAGAAGAGTCAAATTATTTGAATAATCAGGGGGGTTTCCAAGGAAATAGCCAAGGAAATCAAGGTGGGTCTTAATATGACAAGGCTATATATAAGGATAGGGATCAAGGAAATTGGAAAAGCAAGAATGATAGAAGTGTCCTGTATGTACCTCCCAGAAGAAGAAATAATGCGGCAACTAGCTCTGGTAAGATGTCCATAGAGGACATAATGGAGGAATTATTAAAGGGGGTTAAGGCTACTAACCCTGGGGTGACTACCATGAAGAAGGATTTGTCATCTATGAGTCAGTAGGTAAACTAGCACTCTGCTTCAATCAAATAGTTGGAACAGCAAATGAGTCAACTTTCTGTAGTATTGAATTAGAGAAAGAGAGAAATATTGCCAAGTGATACAATTCAAAACCCTCGAAATAATGGGTCGTGCATGGATATTACCGCACAAAGTGATAAGGTTTTGTCAGGCCCTTCTTTGGGCAAAGCTGTGAATAATGAGGTGATTAGAGAAGATTCTGAGTTTGAAGAAGGTAGTCCAGTGGAGTCTGAAAAGCTGAATGACATTGATATCCATTCCAATCATCAACAGGTTGATGAGTTGGAAAAAGAGAAATGAAAGAGAAAGGGAGTAGTGGTGAACACTTTCCCAAAACCACAACCTTCCTTTTCTCAAAGATTGAAGAAGAAGGCTGAGCATATGAAGTATAACAAATTCTTGGCCATGTTGAAGCGGTTGACAGTAAATGTGCCTTTGGTCAAGGCACTTGAGCAAATGCCAGGGTATGCCAAATTTATGAAGGACCTTTTGACAAAGAAAAGAGCAGCAAGCTACGAACCGGTGGACAATCTCCATCATTGCAGTGCTATTGCAATAAGGTCCTTGGTGCAGAAGAAGGCAGACCTAGGAGCGTTTACTATTCTGTGCACGGTAGGGTCTTTGAAATATGCTAAGGCTTTATGTGATCTGGGATGTAGCATTAACGTAATACCACTGGCTGTTTATAAAAATTTTGGTTTGGAAGACCCCACACCCACTAACATGCGACTCGTGATGGCGGATAGGTCGGTAAAATGACCTGTTACTATTTTGTATGATGTGCTGGTGAAGATAGCTACCTTCAGATTTCCTACGGATTTTGTAATTATGGATTGAGAGGTGGAATTCGAGGTGCCCATAATTTTTTGGTCGACCTTTCTTAGCAACTGGAAGTGTGCTGATAGATTTACATACTAATAAGCTTTTATTTAGGATGAATGAGGAAGTGGTGCATTTTGATGTGTGAAAATCAATGAAACAACATAAATAGATAAGCGTATTGTCAACTGTTGATGTATATTATGAGGACGATCAGGAAATACCAATAGAGAAGCAACTTTCTGTTGAGCCGTTAGCCGCAATGGTTATGAATTTTTATTCTAAAGATATCAAAGATTATGAAGAGACCATTTTTTCTTTGACTAGAATGGGATCATATTCTTACACTCCTAAAAAGCTCCATCTTGATCTCAAGAATTGACCAACACGACCGGCAAAGCCATATGTCGAAGAGCCACCGATGTTGGAATTGAAAGATTTACTTGGCCATTTGACGTACATGTTCCTGGGTAATGGTAATTTATTACCCATCATTATTGTTGCTTATTTGGGTGAGCAACAGGTGGAATCTCTCCTCTGTTCTTCCGAGATATAAGAAAGCTATTGGTTGGACTATTGCGGATATCATTGGTATTCTTCCGGGCATATGTATGCAAAAAATTCAGCTAGAGGAGGATTGTGTACCTACTATTGAGCATCATCATCTCCTGAACCCACCTATGCAAGAGGTGTTAAAGAAAGAAATCATCAAGTGGTTAGATACAGGGGTGGTATATCCTATATTAGATAGTAAGTGGGTGAGTCCTTTACAATGTGTGCCTAAGAAAGGGGGCATGACAGTGGTACCAATGAGAATAACGAATTGATCCCACTCAGGCCTGTTACTGGGTGGAGGGTGTGTATGGATTACCGAAAGATAAACTCCTAGACATTAAAGGATCACTTTCCAATACCCTTAATGGATCAAATACTTGATCGATTGGCAGAAAAAGGGTTGGTATTTCTTTTTGGATGGTTATTCTGGATATAACAAGATTTGTATGACTCCTAAAGATCAGGAAAAGACCACTTTTACATGCCCGTATAGAACTTTTGTATTCAAGCGGATGCCGTTTAGGTTATGTAATGCACCTGCCACCTTCTAACGGTGTATGATGTCTATTTACTCAGATATGGTTAAAGACACCTTGGAGGTTCTTATGGATGATTTTTCGATTGTAGGAGATTCATTTGAGTTGTGTTTGGAAAACTTGAGTATGGACTTGCAACAATGTGTGGAATTCAATCTTATGATTAATTCGGAGAAGTCCCACTTTGTGGTTAAGGAGGGTATTGTTCTCGGGCATAAAATTTCAGCAAAAGGGATTGAAGTTTATCGAGCCAAAGTTAAAATTATTGAGAGACTACCACCTCCAGTTTTTGTGAAGGGGGTTCACAGTTTTCTCGGCCATGCTGGTTTTTATCGTAGGTTTATTAAAGACTTCTCCAAGATTGCAAATCCACTCTGCAAACTTTTGGAGAAAAAAATAAAGTTTTTCTTTGACGAAGATTGCTAGAAGTCATTTGAATGCCTTAAAGGGAAACTAGTGGAAGCCCCTATCATTGTAGAACCGGATTAGTCCAAGCCGTTTGAGATCATGTGTGACGCAAGAGGTGTTGCCCTTGGAGCCACTTTGTGGCAAAAGAGGGACAAATTGTTTCATCCAATCTATTATGCCAGCAAAGCTCTGAATAGAGCTCAAAATAATTACACTGTCACCGAATAGGAACTCCTTGCTGTAGTGTATGCTTTTGAGAAATTTAGAGCTTATCTTCTTGGTACCAAGGTGGTCGTCCAGACTGACCATGCAGCCTTGAGATATTTGATGGCTAAAAAAATGCAAAGCCAAGGTTGATTAGATGGGTGTTACTACTCCAAGAATTTGACTTTGAAGTCAAAGATATAAAGGGTTGCGAAAACCAAGTGGCGGATCATCTGTCTAGGATAGAAGGTGAACGAGCAGTTAGAGATAAGATGGAGATCAATGATGCATTTCTGGATGGGGAAATCTTAGCTTCTACTTTGGAGAACCTACCTTGGTACGCTGATTTTATGAATTATATGGTGAGCGATCTGATTCCAGAAAATCTTTCTTTCCATCAAAGAAAGAAATTTCTTCATGATATGACACACTACTTCTAGGATGAGCCATATCTTTTTTGGTGATGTGCTGATAATATAATAAGGAGATGTGTTCCAGAGATGGATGTATTAAACATACTAGAAGCATCTCATGCTTCCCCAGTTGGGGGTCACCATGCAGGTGATCGAACCGCAAGATAGGTGTTGCAGAGTGGCTATTATTGGACATCATTATTCAAAGACGCTCATGAGTTTGTGCTGAAATGTGACCAATTTCAGAGGCAGGGGTCTATCTCTAAGAGGAATGAAATGCCTTTAACCAAGATGCTTGAAGTGGAATTGTTTGATGTATGGGGAATCAATTTCATGGGCTTGTTTGTAAGCTCATATGGAATGAAGTACATTTTAGTTGCCGTGGATTATGTATCAAAATAGGTTGAAGCTATTGCCTTGTCTAATAATGAAGGGAAGAGAGTTGTTGCATTTCTTAATAAGAACATCTTCTATCGCTTTGGAGTGCCACAAACTATTATAAGCGATGGAGGATCCCATTTTTGCAACAAAGTGTTCTGGGAAGTTTTAGTGAAATATAGGGTAAAATAGCATAGAGTAGCAAATCAATATCACCCATAAACTAGTGGGCAAGTGGTGGTGTCGAATAGGGATATTAAAACCATCCTAGCCAAAACAGTGAATGCTAATAGGCAAGATTGGGCTCGAAAGCTAGATGACGCTTTATGGGCATATCGGACTGCTTTTAAGACTCTTATTAGCATGTCACCGTATCAGCTAGTGTATGGAAAAGCATGCCATTTACCGGTTGTGCTGGAACACAAGGCTTTGTGGGCTCTGAAAACATTAAATTTGAATTGGAAAGAGGCAGCAGAGCTAAGATTGGAGCAACTGAATGAGATGGATGTATTTTTTATTGAGGCTTACAAAAGAGCAAACCTTTACAAAGAGAAGATGAAAAAGTATCATGACCGAAGAATTGAAAGCAAATACTTCCGAAAAAGTGATTTGGTACTTCTGTTCAATTCCAGGCTCAAATTTTTTCCAAGTAAACTCAATTCTAAGTGGTTTGGACCATTTAAAGTTAGCAAGTCTACTCATCTGGAGTAATCGAGCTTAAAAATGAAGGTAGTAGTGTCTTCAAAGTGAACGGGCAATGAATCAAACTTTATATTGGTCCAACAGACTCGTTAAGAAGTGTTGATATCTTTTATCTCAATGAAGTCTGAGTAATCGAGATAACTGATTCGTGCCGTGAAGATAAATCAGGCACTAATGGGAGGCAACCCACAACATGTTGTTGTAACCATAGTTAGAGTCCCTTTCATGTTTTTGTGCAATTTTGATGTGTTTCTGAAGTGTACAGGACCAGAAATGCAAAAAGGGAAAAGAGGGATACAAGTGAACCACTGGAACAAGGTGACGGACGACTTGGTGGACCACCAGTCTCCTGATGAACCACCACTTTCATCCATCAAGAAATGGAAAGAAAATTTATTCACTAGATAATCCACGACGGCCTAAGTGGCGGACCATCACAAACCTGGTGGGCGGTCATAAGAGCCATCAAAAATAACATCAGTGATCCGCATTCTGGAAGAAGTGACAGTTGAATTAATGGACTATCACATTCTTGGTTGACCATCCTACTCACCGTCACACAAAAATAGAAACACCTAAACCCTGGGGATGAGTGACATTTAGAGTGGTAGTTTGCCATATTTATGATGTATCGTCAATGTCACTGTCACTTTAACCATAATTCCAAATCAGGTCGGGTTAAATCGGTACTCTTTATAAGTACACCGTATTTGATCCAAAGTGATGTTTTAAGGATAAAATTGAGCGGGTACATTCATTGTAACCATTGTAACCGTTCCATGACCCTTAGCTATTCCACTTCCTTAAGATTAGAAGAACCTGAAGGGAGTTATCCTATCTGAGACTCCCTATCTTCTCCATTTTTACCTTATTTAAACTAGCTCACTCCGTCCCTCTCTTCATCCTAAATAAAGAGAAATGCAAGAGCTTGAATCATTAAGTTAGCTTTGTCTCTGAGGTTTCAAGCACGTAGCGTACCTGCAAAATCTAGGTATGTGCATGCCCTTGTCTTCTGGTTGTCCATATTAACTGTAAGAGCATGATTTGTTTTCTTGGGTTGTTCTTATTGTGTTGAGTTTGAATGACTCGAGTTGGACTTTAATGTGCAACTTTGGGTGAAATATTAGTAGCATAAGTTGTAAAATTCAAAGAATGTGCTTAAAATATGAGTTTAGTGCTGTGTTGATAGTTGGAAATTGATCTGATATGCAGTTTCTCAACAAAAAGGGTCAAAACCAAAAATGAAACTGAAGATGAAGGTGTGATGGTTATATTGGTGGACTATCAACTTTTTGACGGACCACCAACTTGACCATCACAAAGCACTCTGAGATGGTTCATTTTGGATATGAAGTGATGTCTGAATTGGTGGACCGTAAGATTTATGATGGATCACCAACTTGCCCATCACAAAGCACTTTGAGATGACACTTTCTGGATAAGAAGCGATGGTTGAATTGGTGGACCGTGAACTTTTTGACAAACTACCAACTTGATCTTCACAATGCAAAATTATATAATGTAGCTATTTTTGAATTTTGAACTAATTCATTACTTCTTTTTTCAGGTGTTATGGCCCTAAACTTCTGCAAATTAGAGGAGGAAGATCTCAACGAGGTTAGAATAAGTCCGTACTGGCTCACAACACCAGAAAAAATAAAAGAGAAGCTCTCATACTCTCCCAGTCTAAGGAAGAGAGTGAGAGTACATCTTGCAGTACAAGTTCAAGCCCCTATGAGGCAACTGTTGCTGCAACTCAACCATTGCCTGTAGAGGCTAATACTAGAATTGTTAATAAGGACGAGAAAATGGGAGTTCCTGGTGATATAGCCAAACCTGAGGGTGATAATGTTATCAAGAAAAAAGATCCACAGATTTGAGAAGCTATCAGGTGGCAGATAGAGGGAGCACAAAAAGAGTTCTATGATAGGTTGACACCCATAGATCGAGGGATCAGAAGATCATTCATAGGGGAACATCAGATTATGACAACAGAAGTCATAAATATCCCGAGTTAGAGTGCTGGTTCAGCAAATATAGACTGGTATGGGTGAGCAGAGCACTAGGAGAGTACCAACCGAATTGGGTAAGGGAATTCTTCATAAATTATCTGTGTTTGGTGAAAGCAGAATGCCCAAAGGGAACTCCAATCTCAAATATACCAAATAGGGAGTCTATCCCGATTCGAGGGGTCACCGTTGATATCTCAGCCTGAACAATTAACAGGTTGCTATTCGGGCCAGGATATGAGGCTCTACCTGCTATCCCAGATTTTGAGTATAGAATAAGAAATGCTTCTGGTCAGAGATGTTGGGCCACTTATTTATTGACCGATGATGGAAATCCTTCCTTATTGACTAATTCCAAAGAGCACATTGCAAAGTTCACTCTTAGCTTTAAAGCTAAGTTTTGGTGGGCTATTATTCGGTTGAGGCTAATGCCAATAAAAGGAGATGGGGACTTGGATCATCACAAATCAGTAGTAGAAGCCAGTTTGGTTTCAGGGATACAAGTTGATTTTGGCCAGCTAATTGCAAACAATATGTTCATGCTAGCACATAAAGTGACACTTCTATACCCTTCCCATGTTTGATCATTGAGTTATGCAAATAAGCTAGTATGCCACTGATCTGTGGGTTTGATAACAAAGTACTGGCTATACATAGACAGGACATTGAGAAGTTAAAGGACGAATCGAAATTCAACATTTGTATGACGAAGCCTCCAGCATATCAGCCTCAGTCTACATCAGTTCTCGAGGCCACAAAAATTCCTGAAGGTATGCCTTTACCTATCACCATGTATGTACCACCTGATTATGTTCCCAGGGTATGTTTGTAGGGTCAAATTCTACACAGTTTGCTGGTAGAGCGAAGTTTGCAGAATACAGGTTCAACCCGCAAATTTTTATTAAGGTGGTGAAGAATCAAAAACGGTTTCAGAAATAGTTAGAAAAGTGGGATAGAGATTTCAAACCTTTTGTGGATAAAATTATGGCCAAAATAGTTAGCACATTTCAAACTATTCAAGTTAGGATGGATAACATGGAAGCCCGCAACAACAAAAGGCTACATTCACTGTCTCTCCCTGATCTTGTGAAGCTCATGGCAGAGTTTGAGCAGGCAAAGGCTGATATAGCAGAGTTAAAGGAGAAAAAATCATAGACTCCTTCATTTGACCTAACTTTAGCGGTAAGTGATGATGAAGAGGGCATTTTGGATCTGATGGGCAGACGCAGACCTATAAAGGACAAAGGAAAGCAACAAATGGATAAAAAGGTAGCAAGGAAGGAAGAAAAAAAGGAGGAAGAGAGAAGCCATGTCACCTGAGGATTTAGATCAACAAAACCTAAAAAGATCTACAAAGAAGTCAAATAAACAAGTTGAAAGAAAGAAAAGAGAGGCATAAAATGAAGCGGCAGGGGTCTCTACTAGTGCTACCCCAGAAAGGGGGCAAAGTGTAGGATCAATTTGGGAGACGATTCCTCCTATTGTAGAGGGTGAGGATGTGAGTTCTCCTACCACCATAGGGGCCAACATTGCATAGGGTGATGATGCAGGGACATCACCCCACCTGACAGATGCCGCAGAGGAATAAGAGGTAAAGTAAATAGCCTAATCCAACCATGTACGTTAATTTATTGCTTTGAGGACAATGTTTATCATTCTGTATGGGGGTGGGTGTATTTACATCATAAAGTATTTACATCATGATTGGATGTTATTTCTGATATTTTGAATCCAATCATGTACTATCTAGTATAAGCGACAAGTCTAGGATGTTTTTATTATTGCATTTCAAATTCTGCAACTTGTGATGTAAATATTTATGTTTAATGATTATCTATAAAATGTTTTTGTTTCAGTACTTCATTATAAATATGGATAATGAATGATGTTGGCATAAGACTACAAGCATGTGTATGTAATTATTTACTTTATTCATGCAAATATGTGTACATAACCTTCAGTAAATCTGCATTTGGCATTATTCTGTAAGAGGTGCATGAATCATGTGATGAACATTCCAAGAGTTGCAAAAGAAGTTTAGTTTAGTTGCCAGTGGGTGTGAGGATTTACTTTCAGTTCTTGCATAGTCTAATGCGTAGAACTTGCCTAAGTCATTGATATGGTATTCTATTGGATTCAATAGGATAGGATAACAGGCCACCTTGTACTTTTAGCCCAGTTAGCCTAAATAACCCCACCAAAAAGATTTTTATCTCATTTGAACCCGCCTTGTGCCTGTAGGACCAGTTTTCAATTCCAATAATGTTCATTTACTCTTCGTAAGGCATTAACATCTTACTCTGGCTTTAGCCCAATATTTAGGTATTGTGCACATTAACTTAGTCAAAACACCTAAGTTGAGGGTGACTTTTGTCAAGTTGTAAATGCTAAATGAAAAATGAATGTAAATTTCAGTGTAAAAGCTTTTGGCCCAGATCAATTCAAAGATATTGTGCGCCTTAAGTTGAGCGTGACTGTTGATATTTGTTTTTTTCTTTTTATTTTTTCAAAGGGGGGGGGTTCTATGTCTGAAGAAAAGCCTATTATTAGAAGCAGTATCTAGTACTTTGGAGATTGAATTATATCTTTGACGAAGTTAATCATTCAATTCTTTATTGAATATTTAAGAACTGATTCTTGAGATTTTTGTAAGTGAACTCTATTTCTACTTATGAATAATTCAAGAATTATTTCTTCTTCCTCAATGGAATTTTGAGGCTAAGTTTCCATAACTAGGGTTCTGGTATCCTTAATGTGAAAAGCATAAATAGGTGGTGAATCAAATTGAGTTCCATGAATAACTGATATTGTATAAACCTTTCTTCAATCTAATGGCTTTTCTTGGTTACAAACTAGAAAAGTGAGCCCAAGAACATCACTTGTCTGAAAGAAAAGTGTTTGTTGGGAAAAGGAAGTGTTTACATGAATTCTAAGGGCTTTAACCTTTTGATTAATATGCTCTAACATGATTAGCTTACATAAGAAAATGGTTGAAAGAACAATGTATCCTTTGAGTATGAGAGAATTAGAGGATAATATATCCACTTAGGTTGAGAAACTAGGGGATAAAGAGTGGGGTTCAACCCTTCTTACAATTGAAATTGCTAAATAGAACTCTTAAGTGATTCACAACCCTATTTGTGCTAGCATTTTTGTAACCATAGCCCTGGTTTGTTTAATCTCATTCAACTTACTAATTATATGGAGAATCATTCATTGGAATACTCTTGTTATAATTAATTACTTTATAATTTACAAACCAAAACCCCCTTATTCAGGAACCTCTGATCAACAGTCCAGTAGCGATTACAAGACTTAGTCAACACATTATTACCTGTGTGATTCTACACCCAACCTAGTTAGGTTCTATATTTGACAGCAACCGCTTACACTTTCTAACAATAGTTGTAATTTGGGCGTATCACAACTAACGCCTTGCACTAATATTGACGTGTAAAATGAGCATTATAAAAAAATGACATCATTACCGGGGAACAATTTAGTGTATTGAGTTATTTTGAAATTTTAGCTATGTGTTTGGATTCAATCCTGTAAATATTTTTTTGTGGTTCCCTTTTGTGTATTGTATTTTGTTGATTTTTGTTTTTATTTAATTGTTACTATGACATCTAGGGATTAACGTGAGTTTGGATGTTGGAAATCTTATCTTGATAAACATGTCCATATTGTGATGGACCTCACTTTTGGAAGAAGTGTAGATATGCTCTCTGGAAAGAAATGAGTGCACCATCTCGATCTCATTGGGGGAAAATTATTCTTTATATGGTGGTCATGATGGATATTAGAGTGATTTTCAAAATGTCCCCTCCACTCATTATGCTAACAAAATGCTAGTTCCTCTTTTGAATTTAATACGTATCATGATGTGAGAAGGAAAGAACAACATGCCAGATCTAATAGTGTTGAAGCAATGCTTCAAACTCTTTTGGAACGGGCAACTTTATTACAGGAGGACATGCATGGCTAGCATAAATCCAATGAGGCATTAAAAACGGAAATTGAAAAGATAAAAGAAAATATTAAGAAGGTCGATCTTGCAAGTACCATGAATTTTTCCATTCTTTAGAGTGAGATTGAAATTGAAAAATCCTTAATGGTGTCCCAACCAACAAAACTAATCATAGTTAAAGATGCCGAGATTGAGAAAATGGTACTAGAGTCGGAAGAAAAAGCCAAGCAAAACCTTTGTGAAGATTCTAATTGATTTTCGGGCGAGGATGCTAATAGGGATGCAATTCCGAAGTTAAGGGACAGACCCCATTCAAACTATTTTTAAATATTATGCTTTGTGCATGCGACGAAAGTCCACCATCCCAAGCAAATAATGGAATTTAGGGATAAAGAGCACCATCCCTACACTGTGGAATTCAACATTCCAAAAGAACACAATGAAGCCTAACACTCAAAGGACATGGGCATCAACTTCCATTGTTTAACTAGTGTCTTATTAATGTCTCCTACTTTACCCAATGAGCCGAATTAGAAATTTGATATGAAATTGGGTAAAAGGTTCAAATCTTCAAAGTGGCGAGATACAAGTTGCATTGCCATGTCCCCCTTTCTATCATGTTTCATATTGGAAGATCTGAATCTTCTATTCCTCTGCTACTCAATTCATAGTGAGAGATGGTTGGGTTATAGAATCAATTCTTATAAGTGAAAACACAAGTGGGACATTATACTAAGCACTTGATGGGAGGCACCCTATCACGCCATGAAAAGTGGACCGTACCCTTTCTTTTTAAATTTGATAGTGTAGATTTTTATCTTGTCACTGATTAATCCAAGCATTTGTGGCACTTTGGAGTGTATATAATGAATTGAATAAAAAAAATGTGGAATGTTTTCATGGTGGACTGAACAGGGAAAAACATAGATGCAAAGATGACCTTTGTTACCACAATCGCAGTCACCTGCATGTCCATGATCATGGACCCTTGAATATGATCACTATCAGACCAAATTTAAAAGACCATCGATCTTCCATTTCTCCTACACTTCTCCTTCAATTTTTCTCTAAATATTGTACCCGTTTGTGGAAATATTTTGAGCATTTCAAAGCATTTTTGCATCCACTCGACCTCGCTCATCCGGTAAGTGCTTCAAGCTCATGTTTTTAATTTTTAAGAGTAGGCCTTAGGGTGCATTAACTAGGTAGGGCCAAATCTTGTGTTTTTCATTAAAAAATGATTGATGAATCATGCTAGTGTGGTAATTACCTGTTAGACATGGTATGCACACATGTAGGGAATCTTAAGTACCCAAAGTTGTATGAAATTGAGCAAAATATTGGGTGCACACCAACTTTCCGATCAATTGCCCAAATGAGTCAATAACTAAGAACTTTCATATTGTGGGGGCTTGATCGAGCATTTAGAATGCATTTTTCATGTTATTAGTGATTGATTTTATTTTGGAACATATTTTTACCCTGAAAATGGAGTTTTTAATAGGTGAAAAACTGAGCAGTCTAGTCTCAGGTACAACAATCACAGACGTTGGGACTGTGATCGCAGCACCAGTGATAATTGTATTGTGATTGCAATCACGACAGTCACGATTGCTAGAATCGATACTGAATTTTAGCCTACACCAAAATTCCTATAATTTTAATTTTTGTTCAAACACCACCAAGGACCCATCCCATGAAACTTAGTGGAAAATATAGAGTAGTATAATCATGAAAATATTGATGATGAATGATTTTGTATTGTCCTAATATTTTGTAGGTTTCATTTATGGAAAACAAAAATCAAATCTGGTTCATGACTCTCAAATGCCACAACTAATACTAAGATGAGTTTCCACGGACTAAGCTACTCCTGAAAAGGGGTATATGCTTGGAGAGAGTGCCAAAAATGCTTTCATTATTTCATACTTGACTTGTGGCCACCGGATAAAGTTGTTTTGCCCCAGACCTTTATAGGTCAAATGAGCAGTGGGTGCAAAATTTCTATGCTAATCTTAGTGTAGTATATTTTACAATCCCAATTATCAAGATACGGGGGCTGAATGTCCATTTTGGAGAGGAGAAAATCAATGATCTATATCGTCTCCTAGATACAGACATGGCTGAATTTGCTGAGAAGTTATGCCCACGGAAGGAGGTCCCATGGGAGGCACCAAAAAAGGGCATCTCTATGAAGGACTTCATAGCTGAGGCCTGTATATGAATAAACATCATTTCTATCTGGATCTCTCATTGCATACACATGCCTACAATTATAAATATACATGCACACATGTTTTCCTGTATACTAGAAAACATTCTTTTGAATGTTGGTCGTCTGTTAATATCTCATATGAAGTTCTACAAGAACCATGGTGGTTTGGATCTTTTATTCCCTTCTCTTATTACTATGTTATGTAGGAGAGAAAGGGTGGGGAATACCCAAATGATACTTGGGTGTGGCTTAGAACCCCGATTTACCCACTAAATATTTGAGGTAAGGGTGTATCCATTAAGAGAAAAAAGAGAAAGATCGACTTAGGCAAGTCGGCAGTTGAGAAGTCAGAGTATTGTAGAGATCCACTGCTAGGCCCCTAGAAAATCTTGGTGTGGATATTTGGGTCATCAAGGAGCTGGTATCAGGATTTTCTTAGGGGCCAGGAGAGCCCTCTACCAGGCGTCACTCTTATGTGTCCCTCTCAGATCATGAGAGGTATCAGGAGAAGTAGTAGATGCAGGGAGCCACTATTTCTAGGCTCGAGTAGGCATATTCATCATCTGCAGAGTCTCACATAAAGCTTCGAGCCTCCCATGAGAAGATGAATAAAATGAAGAAGAAGAGAGGCAATTCTTCAGTAAGATGTGGTAGGAGGTAAAGGTACTATGGAAGGTCATGAAACATAATGACAGAATACCTTCTCCTAAAGTAGAAAGTGATGATGATACCCCTGCTGATTGGTTAGGTCTGATGCTAGTGGTTATGGTGTAGAGTCAGTAGGAGAGAGAAACTCTTGATGCAAATTCAGGAGGCATCCATTTCTATTACTTTATTGATTATACAGTGAGGACACTGCTATCTTTTTAGTTGGTGGTGCCGGTCCCTAGATTTGAATTCTATAGATATTTAATGGATGTTTTGATGACATTGTGGATGATTTTTTTTTTTATTTTTTGGTTGTATTATTTGGGCACTCTGAGGGGACCTATATTTCCTTGATTCTGTTACTTTATTGATTATACAGTCAGGACACTGCTATCTTGATTATACAGTCAGGACACTGCTATCTTGAGATTCTGTTGTTTTAACTAAAATCTAGTGGTTGCAAGAATTAAGTTCTGCCTTAGGTTTTATTTGCTTCTAACAGAGAAATAGACTAGAGGACGTGAATTATCAACAGGGACTCAGATGCTACCAACCTTCTGTTTAATGATTAATGCTGTAACTGGATTAATCTACCTGAGATAACATTCTATTGGAAATAGATAAGTTATCTAAGTTTGAGAGAATTAGATTATAAATTGTTTGGTGAGGTCGACAGATAAGTCAGATAGTATAATCGTCAGGGATATTCTTCTGTTCTACTCATTCCGAGAATCTCTAGCATTACCTGGTATCTGTCAATTCTCAAAACCCTTGGTGAACATAGCTCTGGTTTCCCATTTATCTTGATTACAAACACTGAAGTATTGAAAGTGATATTTAACACACCATGAACTTAAACCCCCATCTTTCGGAAACAGAAAACTACCAGTAAAATCTTTCGTAAACAAATTGAATTTCACACCCTATTCCCCATGGGATTCACCCCCAACATAGTTGGATTTTATATTGACAACGATCGCTTACACCTATTCTAGAGTGTAATTTGAGCATTATAAAAAATGGGGCTAGTACCGGGGAATGCAATAATATGGAGGTTCGAGAGAGTGCTAGGTAGCAGATCCCTCAAGAAGAAGACATCTTCCTCAAAGGGTTGATTAGAACAAAAAGAAGATGTACTAGATGGCCGGTGTTTTCAGAGAAGAGAGTCATCATAATAGGATTTCCTGGGTATCCTACAGTTGAGAAGAAATTCAGAGATGATGGGCTGGGATGGAATGCTAAGAGATGTAAACCATTTTGCCTTACAGTAGTACGGGAGTTCTATATGAACTACCAGGCTAGATTAGAGAGCATGTGAAAGAGTGGAGAGACCACAGCAGACCAGCCTTTGCTGACCAGAGTTCCAGTTCATGGGGTAAATATCGATATTTCTGATACGACTATCAATAGGTTTCTACATGAACCCAACTTCAATCCGTAGGTTACAAATCCTGCATTCTACCATCGTGTGAAGAGTGAGGATGACCAACATCCTTGCTTAGCTACACTAATAGCTGAGGGAGATCTTTTATGGATAAACTAACCCAATGAGCGTATTTACAAGGCTTCTTTGACTCAAGAGGCAAAATTCTTGTGGGGTGTTGTGCGCACCCATTTGATGTCGATCGACAGAGATAATATTCTGGGTGATGATCGAGCAATATTGGTCGCATGTCTTATGGCCAACCTTAAGCTTAATTTGGGGGAGATTATTGCTGAAGAGATTAAGATTCGAGTAATGAGGTCTGACACAACTTATCTATTCCCTTTTCTGATTACCAGGCTATGCACAGAGGCAGGGGTACCACATATTGCTTGGATTGATGAGACTTTGTATGCCACCAAAACCCACAACCCTATTCGCTATGAGAACTATCAGCCAAGGTTGACACTTGATAGAGGGGTAAGGTGAATCCATCAGTTGTAGGCCCTAGTTCAATACCTGAAGTTGAGGTGCAAGCTTATAAGGCTGCTCAGGCAGGCTCAATTCCTGATGATGAGCCAGGTCCACAGTTCCTATAGCATCAACAAAAGTTTTATCCTAGCCTATTGAAATTAGAAAAGTAGCCAAACAGGCCAGATGGTGTGAGATACAGCTACACGCCTTTGCTGAGTAGTTTGCTGCTGCTGTAGATAAAAGAATCAGGGCTACTCTTGAGCCCTTTACTACTTTGTCTACATGGGTTGTAGATCTAGATAACCATTTTGATGCAAGGGCTAAGGAGCTGACTGAAGCAGAGCTTTGCTGAATTTAGAGTGGCCCTAGAAAAGGTAAAAACTGAAATAATGGTAGTATAACAACACCAGTTTATGATTCCTGCAGGGCAGACCACTGAGGAATCTGAGGATGAACCTCCAATCCTTGATCTCACTGCGGAGCTAGTGAAAAAGAAAAAGAAGAAAGACAAATAAGCTGAAAAAGGTAAGAAAAATAGACAAGAAGATGATGAGAATGAGAGCAAGGCCGAGAAAAAGGTAAAGAAGAAGAAGAAGGTAGAGAAGACACTGCAGGCAGATGATGAGTTGACAGAACAGAAGAAAGCGAATCTAAAAAGGGCAATATAAGTATCCGAAGAGGACAACTAGAAATGGGAAGAAACACTGAGAGTGAGAGCTATAGGAGCCTCATCTAGTAGAACAACTGAAACAGAGCAAAGAGAAGCTCCTGATGACGACAACACTGCCGCAGGGTCGAGGACCCATGATTTGAGACTTGATTGACTCCAGGTATGCCCTAACCCTCTGTTTCAGTTTGTTTTTATTTTAAGCTGAGAGTGTAGGGTAGCATGTTTTTGTAGCATATTCTTTAAATAACTTGGAGTAGTGCAAGTTCTGTAGGAAGTTAACTGATTTTATGATTTTGAACACCTCTCCGAAGGTTTGTTTTGCTTGACTATATGAATTGCACCTTAGTGTGACCACATTACATCTCGTCATGGCATTAGTTTAGTTTCCTGACCATCACTTCTAAACAATTGCATGAACCAGATAGGTAGTAGCCAGTGATATTGCTTGTGTTCCATGTGTGTGTGAGACTAGACCAAGTTCTCTATGTAGTATCAAATCTAGAACTTGCCCGATTCATCTTACCATAGTTAAAAGATAGGGGTTAGGAAAAAATCATATGCCATTTTTGAATTTAAGTCACTATTAGCCTAAATGACCTTCCTCTAATGTATGATATCCCTTGATCTCGGTTTGATCCTTAATTGACCATTTTTCTTTCTATGATACCTATCACCTTCCCTTTTTAAATTATAATAAACCTGTTTTGGCCCTGATCCGCCTTGGACACTATGCACCTTAACATAGGCAAATAGCCTAAGTTGAGGGTGGCTATCATAGGAGTACGTTATATAAGTTGGGTATGAAGAAGGTTAGAGTAGAAGAGAAAGAATTAAAGAAAAAGAACAAAATATTGGGTATTGGTGAAAAAGAGCAAGAAAAGAAACTCTTCTTGAATAAAAAGAAGTGCACCCATCTTGAAAGTGTGATCAAGAGAATAGAAAAAGTGAAAAAAAAGAGAAAAAAAGAAAGAGAAAAAAAAAAGAGAGAAAAAGAGGTTAATAAGTGAACCCCACAAGTTAACCCACAAGTTAAGGTAGTGCCAAGGACGTTAGTCACTCTAAATGCCATATAATATCATACCATCGCTAGCCTACGTTACAAGCCGAAGAAAGACCTATAGTGATCCTAGCGTACCTATCTGGAAACCTTGGTAATGACGACAAGGGAAAGCATATGGTATTTGGCATACACTGGTTTGAACTTCATTCTGAGAGTGAATGTTTTTGTGATAAGCCCCATGTTTATATTTTTGATAGCTGACATGAGAAAAAGAGTTGAATTTCTTTGATTGTATGGGCACACTAGTATCTTGCTAAGTTACTTGTTTGGGTAGTGTACATTAATACATGCCAGATTGTTGGTACTTAGTTGATGCCATGGGTAGAAGCCTTTGTGTTACATTGTTGCTTTTTAATAAATTGCACAGTAGTTCTGAGTTGGTTGACCTTGGAGATGGTAAACTGAGTTTTGAGCTAAATTGGTTGTTGACTACTGAATGTTCGTTATATTCTCTTAGGTAGTTGTTGCTTGAGGACAAGCAATTTTTTTAAGTTGAGGGTGTTGATGTGTGAGCAAAAGCTAACACATTTAATGCTTTTTAGCTCAAAATAATTATGAATTCTGAAGCAACTCTTGTTGTTTTGATGTGTTTGCTCATGATATTACAGAAAAAAGACTGAAGAAATGAGAATAAAAAATAAAGGGGTAAAAGAGTTGCGTTATCCTCATCGTCAGGCTAAGATAGAACTTGAAGGTAACTAAAGCCTGTCTGACGCTATCCGTGATAAGGCATTAACTTTTTGACGCGCCATCAGCCTGGGCATCACCTATTCCGGATAATTTTATTAATTTTTTGGTTTTATTTCCTTAATTAGGATTTAGTATAAATAGCATTTTTTAGGGTTTTTGATTAATTTTTTTAATAGTCATCTATCAGACATCAACTCTAAGAGTAGAGACACATATTTTTGCTCTCTTTCATAAAATATTCTTGTTTTTTCGTATCAACTATTTTTGGGGTTTCTACCTTGTCATTAAATCGGAGGAACTACTTATTGTTTCCTACCCATTCGTAAGTGTATCATTATAACCACGAATTCAACTTGTTATTTCGTTCATCAAATCATGAGTGGCTAATTTCATTAGCCAGAGATATGGGATCCATGGATTACGGTTTGATATGATACTAGGTGTTTAACAGATTCAAAGAATAGTAAAACATCTTGAGATTCTGTTGTTTTAACTAAAATCTAGTGGTTTCAAACATTAATTTATGCCTTAGGTTTTATTTGCTTCTAACGGAGAAATAGACTAGAGGACGTGAATTATCAACAGGGACTCGGAAGCTACCAACCTTCTGTTTAATGATTAATGCCGTAACTGGATTAATCTACCTGAGATAACATCCTA
>JAPEIP010000002.1:80301410-80327384 GCA_026120095.1 Capsicum chinense
TTAGGTTTTATTTGCTTCTAACGGAGAAATAGACTAGAGGACGTGAATTATCAACAGGGACTCGGAAGCTACCAACCTTCTGTTTAATGATTAATGCCGTAACTGGATTAATCTACCTGAGATAACATCCTATTAGAAATAGATAAGTTATCTAAGTTTGAGAGAATTAGATAATAAATTATCTGGTGAGGTCGACAGATAAGTCAAATAGTATAATCGTCAAGGATATTCTGCTGTTCTAGTCATTCCGAGAATCTCTAGCATTACCTAGTATCTGTCAATTCCCGAAACCCTTGGTGAACATACCTCTAGTTTCTCATTTATCTCGATTACAAACACTGAAGTATTGAAAGTTATATTTAACATACCGTGAACTTAAACCCCCATCTTTTGGAAACAGTAAACTACTAGTAAAATCTTTCGTAAATAAATCGAAGTTCACACCCTATTCCCTGTGGGATTCGACCCCAACCTAGTTGGGTTTTATATTGACAACGATGGGTTACACCCATTCAAGAGTGTAATTTGAGCATTATCAGTACCCTTGGCATCGAGGTCATAAATGAAAGTGAAAACCGAATACCTTTGACATTTTGAATCTGGGATCTCACTTATACCTAAGGTGAAGTCTGAGTAGAGATATGGTTTGCCCATATGAAAGCCAAAATGTGAGACGAAGGCCTTGGTTGATGCCATAGTTAGCAAATTTTGTGTGGTGCAAATGCAAAGAAAAGACCCCCTCCTTCCAAAAATTTTCGAAAATCATGGGCATGGACGTGAGCGACCTTGCAACAATTCTTTATTTTATTTTTGGGACTTTAAAATTTGGGCTTGTAAAAATTAGTAGATATTCCATTTTTGTCTCTAGCGAGAGGGGCAATTGAGCCTCCTTGGCTAATTTACATACCTTGTGAAGTGATCATATTTTGTTAAATCTCATGTATAGTTTTTCCATCTAGAACTTTCCCCATTAGTCTCTCAAGGCTAATTTTTTATTATACTTGGTTGGTGTGATGATCTTAGGGCATCTTTGTGAACTTGGATATCCACTCTAGCCTACAAAGCCTACCCATGCATAGATGTTATCCCTAATCACTTGTTTTGAATCTTTAGATCTTTTATTATCAAACACGTTACAAGCCATGAGCCATAATTTTTTTATATACCTCTTTTGAATCGTACCCTCCTTGAGGTTAAAAGGAACTTAAGGCTGAATGCCTAAGTTAAGGATGGTAAAAATTGGAAGAGGCAACATTGATCCACAAAGTTGTAAGTGAGTTCCTAAGATCTTAAGCATTGAGAATAATTGAATAAGAAAAATAAAGGATCCAACAAAGGTTAGAAAAGAATGAAGTTTACAGGAAAAAGAAATGAAAATAAAATAGGTGAACCAAGCGAGCAAAAGTAGGCACATGTGTAAAGAGAGAAAACAAAAAGAAGTGGCCCATGGTCAAAAGTTGGATGGAATAGTGTGATGTAGATGTTCAAGAAGGGTATAGCAATGTTGTACCTAAATAATATCCTACCCTTCTCCGAACCTATGTTACAAGCTCAAAAAGCCCATTAAGATCTCAAAACTAGTGTATTTATTATAGTGACGATTTATAAGGGGCAAACCTATGGTATGTCACTTGATAACATATAGAGTCCTTGAGAGAGTGAGTTTTTCACTTAATCTCCTTGTTTTATGTTTGATAGATTGGTGCGTGGAAGTTTTCTTCTTGTGAGGAGTCAAGAAAACAAGCTGAGGTTGGTGACTTTATCATCTCCCAAAAATTAAGAAAAAACAAGCATGTTGTAGTTGAGGTCAAATATGAGTCACTTCTAGAGTATTAGTGATTGTTGCATAGTTTCTTTTTTGAAGTCTTTTGTTGCTTTAAACATTTCATTTTATATTGAGGGAGGTGGTAAGAATAACTTTGCCCATCTTTGAAAAGCTATCTATGGTAGTAACTAAGATTGAAGTCATTGCAATCATTGGGTAATCTAGTTTGGCCTTAAATATCTTTGTCTCATGGTAAGAGGTAGTCTTGCTTGAGGAGAAGCAAAACTTTAAGTTGGGGGTGTTGATGAGTGGTAAATTTACCACTCATTTGCATTAAATATTCATGAATATTACCATGATTTGAATGTATATGTGAGACAAATTGGTGATTAAATGCACTAATATCCACATTCTGCTAGCATACATGCTAGGGGAATAAAAGATATGAATTTATGCTGAAATGGAGCAAAAAAGGGAAAGAAGTGTAGATGGAAGACCAATAGAAGAAACGATCCTCAACTACCACGATCGTTGTCTGAGGGATGCGATCGCAGACAATTAAAATAGGTTAATATACCACGTTCGTGTTTTTTTACCACTGACGTAGTTCTCGTGATTTTAGCAAAGCGGGATTACACCTCGGGAAGATTTATAAATTTGCACGGTCATCCCTAATACCCTTAAGAAGTTCATACCCTATCTCGTTAGGGGCATCCCCAACTTTTTGGGCTCTCATCCACTATCTAGTTTCCAGTTTGAAGAGACCATTTTGTTGTACTAATGATTGGGTGAATAATACATTAGAGTAGATTCCAAGTAAAGGATTGGAAAATTTCCATTGAAGTTTGAAGCTTAAAGTATGGATTTCCATCTTATTTATCTTACATAAATTAAATTATTGGAGATTTTGAGTATATCTTTGCTTATCATCTTTATGTGTAGCTAGTTTTCCGTTTGGATTATCTTTCAATAGGGTGTAATTGTGTGTTGGTTTTGACGTTTTTTTGTCTAGATTCTAGTTAGTTGATGATGGGTTTCACTATTACTTGATTTAATTAGTTGGGATTGTGGGTGAAAACCCCAAACACCTAAAGTGTGTTTGTGGGTGAAAATCTCAAACTCTTGAAAGCTCACATCATCCTTGAAAGATGGATATGGGTGAAATGTTTGAATCCATGGCATCCTTGAAAGAGTGCTATGGGGGATAAAACAATAGTGGTCAATAAAGGATGTAGTTTACTATTATTTTACTATCTTAGAATTAATGGTGAATAGAGAGTAGGTTATGCTTTGAGCATCTTTCTAGAAATATGGATGCCCAATTGAGGTGTTGGGTTACTTTAATTTACACACTCTTTAGGCAGTCGAAAAGGTCAATGAATGACATCTTTGAAACTTTGTTGACAAACTTGCCTCAAGGACTTTCCACCGAACCTACCACACCACTAACGACTAGAACGTGCACTGAATCATCCTATTCCAATACATAACTTGCCCTAGGAAAACATAATTCGAAGATCCATTTCTAATTGATTATACTCTAATTATTTGTTGCCTCAAGTTAGCCCTTTCGAAGTCAAAAAGTAATCATATTTTTGAAATGTTTAAAATCCCCCAATTACTTGTATCTTAAGGTTGAGATTAGCAAGTAACTTCAATTTTGAACTTATTTAAATCACTACTCACATTATCTCTCGTGAATTTGACCCCAACTCTTAGTTAGGCAAGTATATTGACAATGACTGCCTTACACTTAAATTGACGTATAAGTTGAGTGTTATCATGTTCTCCAAAAGAATGAGCTTGTCCTTGTGCTAAACCTCTTAAACTATTACTTTCTCCAAAGATAACTTTCTTTCTATTCTTCCTATTTATGGGGTTTAATATTATTTATAGCATTTCTCTTTAGTGTGAAATGAAAAATGACAATAGTCAGTTTTCTCGCTTTGTAGTACCCCTTTCCGAGATTGCTATTGACATCCATAATAATTGGATCTAGTTTCTCAATTACACTATCCATACACATTGAATATGGTATGTTATCCTCACTTTTCATGGCATATGGTAGATTTAGGAAAGGATTAACCCATTTAAGATATATTTATCTCCTACGTTGATTATACGAATCATTTAATACATTTAAAAATTGAATCAACCTTATCTAAGCCATATGTTCTACATACTCCTTTGACAGGGTACGTTTATAAGAAAGTGATAGAACAGGTGCACCATATTCACTCCAAAGCATCTTCAAACCTGTGAAATAATATGCCACAAAATCTTATCCCTATAAAACTGTAGTGATATAGATAAAACATTAATGTATGTTGATTGGGCACCTTTTCCCAATGCAAGAAGATCTACCATATGGTATGTGGTCAAGTTTGGTGATTCATTAGTTTATTAGAAGTCCACAAAACAATAAATTACAAATATAAGCTCTATTGAAGTTGAGAATAGAAGCTTGATATTGGTTGTTCCTGCTTTTATTTAGTTTTGAGGACTATTAACAAAAATGGGAGTCTCTATTCAGATGCCAATTACAATCATGAGTGATCAAAAATTAGTTTTTTTAACTAGAAATGAATTATGTCTTCCATGAGAGGACTAAATATATAAGAATTGACTATCATTTTATCAGAGACGGGATCAAGTAAGGGCCTATATAGACATCCTATATTCATACTCAACAATAGATTGTTCAAAGGCTTAAGTCATTGTCAATATCAACTCCTGTTGAATTGGTTTGCTCAATATATTGCACCCTTCAGCTTGACTTAGTATGTTCAGATGAACGATGATCTATCTAGTAGATTTGATTACTACAGTAACTCGGTGCCATAGTTTCATTATTACTCAACTTTCTATCATTTTCTTATGATTTTCAAAGGTGTTCAAGGGTCAATGTAAAGTTCAATATGTCAAAAAGGGGAAAAGTTTCCTAATAAAATGAACTTTAAGGTTGGAATTTTTACGACTTAATGCCCTAACCTAAGAAATACAGAGAAGATTAATAATCTTAGGCTGGCATGCTAGGTGTAACACACACCAATCTAATAACTACATCAAGATATAAAACAAATTGATCAACTTTCTTGATGGTGATCTATTCTAGCCTTGAGATTTTATTGAGATAAATGACAAACCAATGCTAGGTGGGGCATCACACTAGCCTAATAAAAGACTTGATATTACTTGTGCTTGTATAATTATAATAACCCTTCATTTATTTCCTTCATTCTTAGGTCTTTTTGCCATTTTGAGACTTCCCACAGTAGCTATAGGTTATTTATGACTTTCCAAAATCAATGATTGAATTTTTAGATAGTTCATTTCGGTTTTTTGTTCATTTCCTTATTTTTGAGCTTTTGTTGAAAAAAAATTGGTCTCGCATCAAAACTTCTAGTAAAAAACCTCAAATGAGAATTCTGACAATTCCATTGGATCCAATTAATTAATTTTAGTCTGAATAGACCTTGGTTTGGGTCTTGAGACTTCTAGACTCATGTTTTGTTATTGGATAGATTTGATAAAAATAAAACTATAGTTGTGGGGCCTACAATTAATTAAAATAAACTCGAATGAAAATTTTGATGGTTCCATTATGTCTGGATTGTATAATTTGGTATGGTATCATACTTTATTTGCACACAGAGGTTCTAAATAAATCTTGCGTATCTGATCGATGTTTGTAAAGACTTAGCTCCTCACTTGTTTACCAGCGTCTGGTGCAGACAAATTTTTGCCTTCACATTTATGAGGCTTGGATATGTTCACATTGGTCAAGGAATCTTGGCCTTCATGTTTGCAAGATAAACTTCATGTTCGCAAGGAGTAAGCCCACTTGGCCAGCTAGTAAATTTCTTTGCATTTGCGGTGGACAGGCCCCTTTTATGAAGGCTTAGTCTGGGTTCGTGAAGGGCATTGTCCAGGTAGTATATGACTCTCTCTTCTTAATTTCTCATTTCTTTCCAATCCCTTTTCACTATTAGAGGCCCTTAAAGCTTAGAAATTATTGGGATTTCATCCTTTTGAGCTTACGTACATTAGCCTATCATCCATTGGCCAATTTCTCTTTTTATTTTCATGTTATTCCATCCCAAAATCTATTTAATTCTCGGTTTTACGGTTAATTTACTTGATATTATATGGTTGATTTGGGTCCCAACTTGTGCTTCCTTCAAGCTCAACTTTGGAGCATACCTTTCGTATCATTCTACAGACCTCGTGAAGGATTTAATTTTGGGATTCCATTAGTGGGCATAATGGGCCTATATTTGAACCAATTTTAGGTACAAAGTTTTATTTTTCAATATGGGAATTATTTTACTTTTAATAGAATCTCTATAATGATTTGATTGTGCAACATCATTTTGGGATTATGGAGTAAGGATAAGAAACTCATGGATGGTTCAAGACTGTGGTTCGACAACGAGGTAGGTTTGGTGAACTTATCTTTACGATATTATGTATTTTATAGTTTGCATGCTAGTTAGGGATTATAGGATAAATTTATACCGTTATATATCATGATCTTACCTAATTAAGGTATGTAGAATACTAAAGTGACCCAAACATTACTCTAAAATACTTGTTAAGGATGTAGGTTTCTGTTACATCTTATGATAGACTTGATATTCATAGATTTTCATAAGGAATCCTTTAGCATAAGACTTAGCATATAACTTGGTGAATTGGATGGCATTCCTTGATTAGGCCCTTCTAGCAACTTTATGCCCTTATTTACCTTAGTTTCTCAATTTATGATATTAATATTTTGTTAAGTTATATAGTGGTGGTCTTGAGAACATAGTTACGATACTAGTTGGATACCAAGTTAGTTTTATATAACTTGTAAGAATGTTGTTCTAGTTTATAGACACTTAGGCGCATATGATTGTATTTATTAGATACTAGTGATGGGATGCATAATGTTAGGCACATCTATACCAATTTGGTGGTGCGATTCAAAGATAAAATTTTTATTCTACTACCATTTTGTAATAAGGTATTTATCCTAACCTTTTCAGTTTTAAACTTGTTTTCGTAAAACGGAGGTGGTACCACCTTTATTGTATGACTCTGGTACTTTAAACTAATCGTATTACTTTTGAAATTATACCGAGGATAATTTTTGTTCATATTTGATCTACTTATTTAAATAGTACTTATTCACTCTAGTTCTATATTATCTTACTGTTATAGTCCTAGATCCAACCTTGAGTAATAGATTTAAAGACATCCACTCAGTATGTTCTAGTTGAGGTCAACATTCCTCATGATACTACATATATCTCTGTGGTACTATACAAAGTTGGTTACTAAAAATTTTGGTTTAGGACAAGGCAGTGTATAGGATTATCTCAAGTCCCCTCTGGGCCCCTTTATTCGTAAGTCACAGTGCTAGAGAAGGATGGTCGTCGTAGGTGCTGCCTTTGCAAGCTATAAAGCTAACGAAGGTGTATACACTAGGCACGTTATGAAACTTTATTGGTTGATCGTACTTGACAACCTTTGTATAACTTTCATTCATATGCATTGTCTATCACCAATATAATTATTTGGTTCTTAGCTCTATTAGACTTATCGGGGTTGCATAGGTATAAACTATGGTTACTAATTGTCGAGTGGTTGCTTGGACCTCACGGGCTTAATAGGAGCCAATTAGGTTATTCTTTTTCTAGACTAGTGTAACACCCCGAAAATTTGTCCTGAGATGTCACACGGTGCTTTGGACTACAAGTGATCCCAAGCTAATCCTTCTACTAACATAACTCATAAGCAACTGAGTTTACTGTGCGTAAACATAATAATGATAGAATCTGGGAAAAATACAATCTAGATACAACTTCTACATTCTGATAAAGTCTGAAAGAGGGACTGAAAATACATAACTAACTCTAACTAACATCTATGAAGCCTCTACTATACTGACTATAGATAGCTGGGATGCGACTCCAACTATCACTAATTAATACATATGAATACAAAAATAAAGTACATTAATAACATCTAACTAAAGTCCCCGAGGTAGGATGACTCATCATCTGCTGGCTGGAATCTACAAACTATCTAAATATAGTATACGTGCTACAACTGAGCTGATACCTACATTATGAGACAATGTAGTAGAAAGACATATATGTAGATCAGTACTCTGAGGCCGTACTGAGTATATCGAGGTGAATTCATAAGTAAAAATATCATCTCATCGTCATAATTTGCAAAACAATGTATGTTAAATGTAAATGACTCACATAAGCTGGAATATCTAAAATGCTGAAAATAATAATCATGAGAAGCAAATCATGATTTATAAATCTAGTGAGTCATAACATTTAGTTCTAAAAAACTGTACTTGAATTCTCTCTTTAAATCATGCTGTCTAAGTGTAGTTAATATCTTTCTGTAAAGTATAATCTGATTAAAACTTGTGAGCCTTAACACAATTTTTGTGAAAACATTGTTTTTACTCTTTTATTTCTAGAATTTGTAGTCTGTAATTTTTAAAACTTTAGGGAAAATACTTTATCTGAAGGGAGATACTTTAAAAATATTCTGAAAAGCTTATTATAGGGAAAAATTTTCCTGAAAGGGAGGAGCTCTTAATCGACATAAACCATGCGAGCTACATGGAGTCCGATGTCTCTTCCTCCTAAGAAAGAAACCTCACGTTGGGGAGTGGTTTCCTAGTCTTGTTAGGTATTATAAGATATCTATGTGATCGATCACAAGTTAAATCTATCGTCCATATAGAAATGGGAATAATCTGATAATCTGGACCTATGTTGGCTATGTAGTTCTGTGAAAGTAGGATGCACTAAAACCACACCTCCTACTCGATGCTAAATACTACTCCCTTTTTATTTTCTAAGCTCATTCCATTGTAAATCCACTTTAAAACTAGCATAAGGGTTTATTTAAAACCAATTATGCAATCATCTGAGTAAATCTGTAAAGAAAGTTGTTCTAAGTTATGTATTCTGTAATAATCTATAAAGTTGATTCCATAGCTAATCTGATGATCAAAAGATCAAAGCTTTATTGTAAAACTGAAGTAATCAACTCATAAGGTTCTTAAAGCATCATCTTTTCTCAAAATCTCAACATATAAACTTGGGGCTTAAAACCCATGTATCAAACTCATGTCAAAATATCATAGTTATCTTGCTCGATAATATAATCAATGATAATTCATCCTAAAATCTAGAATTTACTGTAGTAAGCATGAAAATATGAAAATAAACATGTAATTCAACTTATAATTCACTTGAAATCTGTTAATCTTATAAATGGTAACATTAGGTATGAACCCTAATTTTAATTTCATATAAAATCATGTAAAATCAAATAACTTTGTAATTTAAAACAAGTTTTGGATACATGGATGAAAGAAGTATTCTTGTTCATAACACCACATACCGTGATTGATGATTAGATGAAGAAGCTTAAATTATTGATTCCTATTTGAGTTCTTGAAGATGGATTCTTGATTATCTTGCCTTGGTAATCCTCAATCTTATGCTTTCTTGGAGAACCATGGTGAAATTTGATTTCTTAGAGAAGTATCTTTGAACTCTAGGGTTTTTGTTTTAGAGAAAATTGATTAATATAATCATAAAGTTCTTAGAATAGGCTTAAATCTTATGTTTGGATGGATTGGGGGCTTGGGAATTGACCAAAATACCATTTTAAAACTTCTGGATGGAACTAAAAATGTAGAATTTTTCTGATTTAGGTAGCCACTGCGATGCTTCATAGTAATGGCAGCTTACTAGAAAAGGACGAGTGGGAACTGGGTTTTCTCTGCAGTGCGGAGCTATCGCGGTGCCCTATAGTTTTGCCAGTTTGGCCATTGGCGCAACGTGCCACTATCATGCAGGCTTGTTGGAAATTGACAAATGTAAAATGGGAATTCTCTGTGACATAGTGGGACCACAGAGTTTCACTGGAATTTGACAACTGCTGATTTACTTAGCTCCGCGACCGCTAAGAGTCTAGGTGACACACTGTCAACTTAAAAATGCCATAACTCCTTCACCGAGTATCAGATTTAGGCAAATTTGGTATTGATGGAAAGCTTATTCAATTTCACACACAATGAAAAGTTAAAATCTTAAAAATTCAAGATGTAATAAATATTATTCATTCTGGAAGCTATCCCTTAACATTCTAGGAATGAATTTATGCTAGAAAAAATACAGGGTATTACAACTAGCCGGTAATATATTGTTGGTTATTATGGGTAGTGTGTGTCAGGATGAATATAGACTGGTCACTAATATTTTTTATATGTTGATTTCCCTCAAGATCTTAGGTTGGTATCCTAAGGTTATTAAGTTTAAGATTATTCCTACATATGTGTGTACATATATAGAGGATATTACTATATATCTCTCTCTTTTCTTATCTGTTAATATTATACATGTATGCTTTGGCCTTGTGCTACTACTATATATCTTTCCTTCATTCTTCATTTGTATATTGACTAGTGATAAACGATGTTGCACTTTAGTTCTTGAATACTTTTAGAATAGGATACTTTATCCTTATGATAGACCCCAAGATTTTAAAATTTTTACTTTTATATCCCCTTTGCATTTTATTGCAATTTATGACTTGAATGATGATAAGGGATGTTAATGGGACAATTAAGAAGTGTTATAGAATTTTTCAAATGTGTTTTGGGTTATTTTGGGACACCAAACAAGCAAGGGTTTACGATAATTGTGTGCCATAGAGGAATGGAACATCCTTACATAAAATCCAATTGGCTGGAATAACAATGGTATAGCACGCTGGCTGGCTTTCACGAGAAGGGCATGTCATGCCCTTGGTGTTGTGTGCTAGCCATAAGGGTATAGAAATGACAATCTTCAGTTTTTCTTTTAATATTTTAATGGACTTTTGGTTCTTTTCATCCTAATTAATTCCATAACTTTACCAAACCCATTTCCCCACCCTCAAAAGTCATAATACGTGTTCCCTGTACAATTAAAACCCTCAACAATGCAATGGAAGAATTTCTTCATAAAAACTTCAAGATTTCAAGTTCCAATTCAAGTTTCTCTCAAAGAAATTCATCAAGTTCTTGTATGTGGGGTTTGAAAAAGGATAACCTTTTATACTTGTTCCCAAAAGTTAAGTTTGTACATAAAGTTTAAAGATTTGATGGCTAGGGTTATATCTACTTTTCATTATTTTGAAACTATAACATTAACATGTGATTTAAAGTTTAGTTAGCACAACAATGTACATTTAGTTATGTTTTCACTCACATGTTTGATACTATGACACGAGTTTTAGTATTTTAACATGAATTTTCATATGTTGATAAATGTACAAGATTCTGTCAGTTTACCATTAAAATTATGTGATTTCAGCATGATTCCCTCAATTTCTAAGACATTCAGACTTACTAATTCAACTTTTAGATTATTACAATTTGGTTCAAATATAAATTTTAATCTTATGATCTTAGACATTAGATGAAATTAACACAGTTATTCATTGATATGATTTTTTAACATAAGCATAAATCAATCTTAAGATTTATAAATCCGTATGCTTAATTTAAGGTGAATTTCATATATTATGTGCACCGGTATATATATATATATATATATATATGTTGGTCTTCAGATTTATAAATCCACATGCTTAATTTAAGGTGAATTTCATATATTATGTGGACCAGTATATATACATATATATATATATATTTATGGAAGTAAAATTTAGCACCAAGAGGGAAATATAGGTTCAACATATTCTATTTCCTAGAAACTATGTCTCATCATAGGTTTAACAGGACTCAACAGAGAGTTATTCCTTTCCTCATGTGGCTCAGTTCAATGATCACTCTAGTTTAGTTTAGGTTCTATCGTGATGGCATGGGTAGAACATTCCTCCTTAATATTATTTTGATGATGGACTCTATGCTAGCTCATATGGTTTGCGTCGGTTATAAAAATCACCCACAGAAAATATAAGTTTCAGAAACCAAGTCTAGTGACTCAAATATCTTGTCAAATTCTGCTTCGCTTTTCATACTCTATGACATTCCAATTTCAATTTTATTCAGTACCTTGGTGAGTTCATTTACACTTAGCATGCATGTTTATAGTTTATGACATATATCTGTTTTACTTGTTGCATTCATTGCCATATTCTCAGTGCATTCCATAAGTACTGACCTTATATATGTCTATGTGGATACATTGTTTCATAATGTAGGTTCAAGTGTTTGACCTCAGAAGTATGATTATCCACGATCACCACATCCTACATATTGTTAATTGAGTCATCATAGTTTGAGGGTCAATTCCATGTTCACTTATAGATGTTCAGTTTATTATCAGTTAGGACTTTATGTTTTCAATTTGTGTCAGCTGGGGTCTGTCCTAGTGGCTCTTCAGTTTTAGATAGAGTACTGTCATGGCTAGTAAAATAATGTACTTCTTTCAGTTTCCAAATATTTTGGTCGGTTTAAGTTTACTATATTTCTTGAGGTTGTTTCATCCATGTGAACTCAGTTTTATAAGTTCATTTCTCTTAATCTAAGATTATTTTATCAGGGTTTAGAATTGAGTAGATATCATGGGTTAGGTTTGGGGTACATACAGTCCTAAGCACCGTGTTACATATAAGGGGTAGTCTTGGGTCGTTACAAACTTTGTATCATAGTTGGAGGTTTAAATAGTCTTAGGGAGTCTAACAAGCCATGTTACGTTGATTTTTCATCATTAGTTCAATGCACACCAAAGTTATGATCAAGAGACTACAACATATATTTGAAAACTATCAATTATTTAATGATCTCTATCACGCTTTGAACTTATCTCTATCTACTCTAACTCATATTCTCAAGTGATAAAGAATGCCTTCTCGTATAACTTATGAATATATGATTGAATGAGAATGTCTTCTATATTGATTTTTGAGCCCTTTAACACGTGATTCACTAAAATTCACTAAAATTAAATGACACGTCCAGGGTTAATAGGGTCAACTTCCCACCCCTATTTAAGCCCTTTAACATGTCATTCAACCACTTATCACCTAAAATGCACTCTCTTCTCTCAAAAACCTCTCAAGAATAAGCTAGGATTTTCATAGAAGATCTAATTCAAAGAAAGCTTCACCGTCAATCTTCTTGAATTCACGAACTAAGGAATGCATAGTGTTCATTCATGGACTCCTTTCATCCATGAAGTCCAAGAATCCATTTTCCAACTTCAAGTTATGGATTTTCTTTATGATTTCATGATTGGGTTGTTCTTGTTCATATTGATAAATGAGAAATTTAATTCTACTCCTTGTTGGGTCATAATTTCTATGTGGGTTTAATTATTATAGATATATATTCATGCAAACCTTTGAATAAACCCTTGAATGATGAAATTAGAATGTGACCATGATGTTCAAGTGTTGTACAATGATGTTTACATGTACCATGCCTAAAATATGTTTTATTTAATGCCTAAATGAAGGAAAAATGCCTAACTAGCATGTTGTCATGAAATCCCCATGTATGTTCGTGATTATTACGTATTCAATCATATCATGCTTTGTCAGTTTCCTCATATCGAGTCTTGGGGGTACTTGTACCCGAAACATTAGATGTGTGCCTATAGTCATGTCATGTTTTCACGATACTCTCAGTCCAGCTATGATCCTTAGAATTCAGATAGTCTAATAACTTAGGAAATCTCCATGATCTCATGAAATCAGTTAGTTGTCAGATATCAGTAGTATTCCATCAGTCAACGGAATTCAGTAACTTAGTCCATGTTCTGTTTAGTAAATCATGTTCAGTGTCTATTTAGATGGGAGTAGAAATTAGCACCGAGTGAACTCGAGGATGGGAACTCACCTGTTATATGAGGGTGTGATTCTTAGAAGCAATCCTTGCATTCCAGAACTATGTAGCCAGCATAGGTTGAGATATCATAACCTTCTATATAAGGGTAAATGAGGTGGCTTAGCCTGCTATATGAGCGTTACCACTGTTCTCAATACTTTTACCTGTTATAATAGGGTCACTCACATGTTGTCCTTACCAGTGACGCGGTATTGACACCCTTTAAATCAGGGTATAAATTGGACCCCAATTTAGCTATAATGCATTATTTTGGGCATGTCGATTAGATGACTACCTCCCATAGTCTCAGTATCAGTCTCAGTAAAAGAACTCTGATAGTTCTTCAAATTTCAGGACTGGTAGATACAGCCAACTTAGATATAGTACAGAACTCAGATAGTTCCGTCAGATATAGTTACTCATGTTATCAATTATATTCAGATTCAGTAATCATGTTATCATAGTATTAGTGTCTGTTGTTATGTCTCATGCATCTATTCTTACGTTCATGATAGTTAGTCAGTTATTATTATTGTTCATTCATATGAACCCTATGCGTACAGTCTACCTCGCATGTATACCAGTACATTCAAAGTACTGAAGCATTTGTGCTATGGTATCTTATACCATAGGTTCAGAGACACGAGCTCCAAAGCAACAATAGATTCTAGATATCTGCAGACAAAGGTAAAAGTGAGTCCTCATCTTTGGAGGACTTGATTATTTCCCTATTATCTCATTAATGAGTTTATTAGTTAGAGTTAGTTAGGGACATGTCCCATCAACTCTTTACTCAAGCAGTTCAGTTAGTTAGAGGCTTTCTAGACTATCATATTTCAGACTTTAGTATGTTTTGTTTTGTTTTGGGTATTATATTACCCACACAGATGTTATATCATTCAGATCATGTTATGTATTGAACCATATGGATTTTCAGTGTATGTTTCCGCATTATTATGTCATATTATGTAGTGTACAGGTTTAAATATCAGTCATGGGTTAGCTTGTGGTCGTTTGGGGTGATGAGCATCGTGTAGCATTTCGAGTCACAGATTTAGGGCATTACAAATATAAATCTCTATTGTGAAGAGGATCTCGAATACAGGAAGGTTCTTATAGAAGCCAACCAGTAAGAAATCAATTAAAATAAAAAAGATCATAATGCAAGAGTAAACAATGATCTAGAAGAACCTCACACTCCCCCTACTTCATTATTTAGTTATGGGTCCCCTAACCCTAGCTATGGGAATTAGCCACTCATAGTTGCGAATTAATCCTTGATATTACATATAGAAAGAAAAGAAGATCAATTAATCAATCAATAACAAAGAACACAGAGATTCCAAGATCAAAACTCAAACTTAGAATTTAACATATGTTTGTGAATAGTATGAGTGCGTAAAAGTACATAAACTAACTCAAAAACATCAAAAGTGTATTTACAGATCACATAAAAACCCTAAAAATCCAAATCAAAGTAAATCGGGAATCTTGGATCGACGACTCCATATGATGCCACATATGGGCCATAGGTGGAACCTATGCCATGTAGATGCACGTCATAGGTGATAGAAAATTTTCTTTTCAACAAATTCTCTGAATTTTAAGCCTCTGATAATTACTCTAATACCTACAGCGTCGTAGGTGACCCTTCGTAAGAAACAATAAAAATCTTCAACTTTTGATTCTCTGAAGTTTTATATTTGCAACCTATGACAACTACCTATGCCTTGTAAGTGCTACCTAAGCTATGTTGGTATCCTTATAGGTGGGATTTTCTACCAATCTTGACTCATTTTCTTGATGTTAAACTCTAAAACCTATTTCCATGTAAAATAAAAAAAAAACACATTATTTCTACCATAATGAACCTAAGTACTTTCATATTTACTAGTTCTAATTATTGAAAGTGCCATGAAACCATGACACATCAACACCCTTAACTTAAAACATTTGCATGTCCTCAGGCAACAAAAATACAACTGTAACACCTCGAATCTAGTACCCGAAATGCTAAACGGTGTTCATGACCCTGAAGGACCACAAGCTAACCCATGACTAATATTTGTTCCTGAACACTGCATAATATACTTTATAATGAAGAAATAAAGGATATATGGCCGTAAGGTTAAAAAATGAGACATAATATCTGATAAAATATAACATCTGGGTGGGGTATGAAATACCTAAATTAACTGAAATAACTATCTGAACATACTAGACTGAAAAACGTCTAACTGACTGAACTGTCTGAATAAGGAGTTGCTGGGACATGTCCCCAACTAACTCCAACTATTGAAATAAGTTAATTAATGAGATAATAAAGTAATGGTCATGTCCTCAAAGGATGAGGACTCACTTCTAACTCTGACTACTAAGACTGAAATGCTATTGATGCTCTGGAGATCGTGTTGCTGAACCTATGGTATAAAACACCATAGCACAAATGCGTATGTACGTTTGAATATACTGGTATGCTTGTAAGGTAGGTTGAATGCACATGGTTCACATGCATGAACTATACCAACTAACTGAATAACATAAATATGAGAATACAAACATGAATACACAATAACTATAAATGAGTTCATGATAACATGATTATTGAATTTGAGTACTAATAACGTGAGATACTGATAACTGTATAATATAAATAACTAATACTGAGAGACTATATCTGACAGTATAGTAACTGATGGAACTAGCTGGGTTCCATACTATTTTAAGTTGAGTGTATATGACACTCCTGAATTCTATAGAATTATTTGAGTTCTATTACTGAGACTGAATAACTGTATCTGATAGTCTCGATCTATAACTAAAACTGTGGTAAGTATTCATCTAACCGACATACCCTAAATAACACAATATAACTGAGTTAGGGTCTAATTTGTAACCCCAATTGGAAGGGTGTCAATACCACGGGTAAGGACAATCTTTGAGTAACCCTCATATAACAGGTAAGTCTCTTGAGAATGGTGGAAGCCCTCATAAAATAGGTTAAGCCACCTCATCTACCCTCATATAACAGGCTATAATGTCTCAACCTATGCTAGCTACGTAGTTCCAGAATTAAAGGATTGCTTCGAAGAATCACACCCTCATATAACAGGTGGGTTCCGATCCTTCAGTTTACTCAATGCTAATTTCTTCTCCTATCTGAATAGACACTGAACATGATTAACTGAACTGAGTGGACTGAGTTAACTGAGTTTCGTTAACCGACAGAATACTACTGGGATTTCTAAAGTCCTGATATCTCTAAGATTACTGGAATTACTGAGTTTATTGAGTTTTCCTGAGTTATGAGACTGACTGAACTCTATGGATCATGGCTTGACTGAGAGTATCTTGAAAACATGACACTGATTCTAGGCACACAACTATATTTTTGGGTATAAGTACCCCCAGGACTCGATAGAAGGAAACTAACAAAGCATGACTTTCTTGAATACATGACCAATATCACATTCCATAATGCAATAAGTTGGAGATTTCATCAGGTATAAGTTCTAAAGAACCACAATGGCTACACATATATCCATAATTCATTGACTAAGACATTCCAACAAACACTTGACATGCATAAACTCGTACATGAATTGGGATTTTATATTATCATACTAGTATGACACTTTTCCTTCACCTAGGCATTTAATCAAACACATGTGGAGCATGCTTTGGTTATACAATCATCAACACATCTAATAATCATGGATACATCAGTCAACGTGTAAATTTAAAGGTGTATCATTATTATTATGCAAATCACCACATCCTAGGGTCAATCATTGGAATATGTAATTTGAAACATGAATCAAAACCCCACAAAATCATGGACATGAATTTCAATTCAATTGAAATCATGAACATTCATAAATACACCAATCTTATATTTTGAAAAGAGATTCTTGAGCTTTATGGGTGAAAAGGACCTATAAATCAACACATGATATACTTGGGTGGATGATTTCTTAAAGATTAGTGAAGGAAATCTTGAATTGTTAACTTGGAATTAGACGCCTAGGGTTTCTTTCTCTTGGGGATTGATCTGTGAGAGAAACCCTAATTGGATGTTGTGAATAAATAATGAAATTATGAGCTATGGTATGGTTTAATTAGGAGTTAAAATGAGTGGAAAAATACACCAATACCCTTTTAAAACTAGCTTAAAAATCGCTGAACGGGATCTGCGGAGGCTTGTGCAACGGTTTATTGCTGGCTCGACGGTCTGTTGTTCTGACCATCGCACTTGGCCTAGAATGGGGTCTCACTGCCTTAGTAGCGATGGCTTGGGCGACGGTACGTTGGAAGCTCGACGGTCCATCAACATGTCCATTGCAACTTAGATAGAAGGTTGACTTACTGCCTTAGCTGCGATGGTCTAGGAGATGGTCTATCGCTAGATCGATGGTCCGTCAACCCGTCTGTTACACTTGGCCGATTCTGACAGCTCTCAGTAAAACATCCAAGACTTTTTACTTCGATACCGGATTTGGACAAAATTTGCATTGTTGGAAAGCTAATTCAATTTCCCACATGATAAAAAGTCGAAATTAGGGAAATTCTATCTGATTTAAATATTAATAATTTAATAAATCATCACTAACTCTTCTGGAGACTAGATATGACTTAAAGAAAATTCGTTGTATTACAACAACAATAATGCTTAACCAGCTGAAACCTAAGATACCTATGGTAGTCAATCTTAAATTCGGGTAAAAAAATATCACCCCTCCAATTTTAACTTATCAAACCCAACTGTGTGAATCAATGTAGTACAACCACATGATAAAAGGGAATTGAGCTATGACATTACATTAGCAACAAATATTCATGCAAATATACAAATTACAATACTTGAAAAGATAAGTAACTAGCAACACAACCCATGAACCCTTACAATAAAGAATTTCCACTCACTCAGTAAAATAATCCATGTTAATGTGGGGATAATCACGAGGCACTCATACTCACAAAGAAGTTCCATCAATGTGCACATAATACCATAGGCTTGTCCTTATTTTCTTTACCTTAGTTTTCAAATAGTCGAATTAGGATCACTATAAGAGTTTGCTCAACTTGTAATATAGTCTTTGGCCTAGTATGGTATATTTAGTTATTTAGTGTCTAAGCCTTTGTGGTACTAAAATTATTTTTCAGGGTCCACTTTTCTATTATTCCGTCCTTATTTTTTCCTTTTTATTATTTTATTGCTCATTCAGGTTGGGTGTGACTTCTTATATTATTTCATTTTTCATTTTTCTTTTATTTTTTTATTATTTTTTTCACCACACCCAACCCTACTTTATTTTTCTCTTGTTTATTCCCTTCTTCATACCTACTCTTAATCTCGCACCCCTATGATAGCAACCCTCAACTTAGGCAATTTTTTAAAATAGAGATGGATAATGTTCACGGAGGACCATTGATGAAATTGGATCATTATAATAAAAATGGAAAGGTGAATGGTGAAAAATGAAAAACAGTCTATATAGTCTCAAATTAGCGATCAAGGGATACTTATTCACATTTGTAAGGTTATTTAGGCTAAAAGTGGACTAATTTAAGAATGACCTATGATCCTTTACTAACCGACTATCCTACAACCTAGGCAAGACTAACTGGGAACGTTCTGAATTCAACACATAATGGGAAAAAAGTATACATCTCACACTTACATGGAGTGGGCTTGCACAACAAGCTACTGCCTATCTGATTTATGCAAATGCTAGCTATGATTATCATGTTACTAATCCTAATGCTATAATGAGATTCACAATGATCACATACATATACACATCACATTGTTCAAAAATAAATTTTTTTGAGGGGTATCATTTTTCTAACAAAACAAAATATATCAACTGCCTTAGGTACTCATTTTTCTCCTAGTTAAATAGGATAACACAACATCACAAAACAAAACACCATACATCCTAAACATATCGATTCAACTAAGAATAGACTTCGGGGAAAAAAGATTCTACAACAAGAACACCAAGAGGACGTCTAGAACTACAAGTAGCCCTACCCCAATCAAATAGACACACATTGTCCCCAATCCATTAGGCCACTAAAAATTAAGAGGTTCGGAACATACCTGTGGCACCTTAGGTATATAGATCTGACGTCCATCACACTAACATAGATTAACACAAATTAACAAATAACATAATACCTTGGGTATCCTCCTAAGTAGCTCTTAATTGAATGTCACGGCACAATGTGGGTACCTTGATTACTCAAAATTCATCAAGGTAGACAAAGAAATAACATCTGGGGTCATCAACATAGTTTATTACATAGATCACCCTCAAGTCTATCGGTTGCTTCATGGTTTTGTGAATATTGAATGTAACCTCATAATTTAGCCTGAAATTAATTTCCCGCTTCTGCATATCAACCAATACTATACTTATGGACAAAATGGTATCCCCATTATTATGTGCATTCTAAAATCAACTTCATAATCCAAGATGACAAAGTAGGCCCTAAAAATTAAGTTATTCACATTTACAAAAATATCTTATGATATGCCTAAAAGCTTTTTTACTGTATGATCTTCCATCAACCACTGGATCATCATTTATTTGGGAGGACTCAAGCCCAACTATTTAAATCCTTCTAGCGAAGTCATGTTAATACTAAAACCCAAGTTTATAGAGCTATAGCAAATCTGGATGTCCCAATAGTTAAAGGTATCATGAAAGCATCGTGATCATCTTTTTTGTGTCAATTATCATGATTTAATTGCAAAATAATAATGAAATACACCAACATCCTCATAACTAACAACTCTCTTCTTTATTGCCTAATACTTCCTAATTTTATGTACCTAAGCACCTGATTAGGAGCTTCAAAAATAGGTATGTTTAATCTCAACTCTTTCAGCATAACAATAGAATTTTTATACATCCCTTCATTGTTTTTCTTCTTCAACCTATAAAGGAAAGGTGGGGTAGGTCGTGGGATGATCTTCGCTACAGGCTCATCTATATTCCCCTAACCTTTGTCGACACTTGTTGATTTTAGTGATGACTTAACATTAGTCAACAAATTTTTTGATATAACTTCAGGTGCCTCATCTATATCAATAACAATATTCCTTGGCCTGTGAACCACAGGTATAGCAGGATCAATGGTTTCCTTATCACTTTGAGTGGTGATGACTAGACAGTGACCATCGTTCTTTAAATTTTGCATAGTATTGCTCTAAAAAGCGCCCAATTGACACCAATTTAACATAACTGACATTTTTCCAAACTGTTGCTCAAGCTATTTAATTATAGTCGCATGCAACTCTACTTTTTAGGTCAAACTTGAAATATCTGGGTGAATATCCTTATGGCTACTCTCTTGCCTTTCTTGACCCTTTACCAGCTTTAACAACCTGGCCTCTATCATTGATTTAGTGTCATGGTTACCATTGGAAAATATGCATCACTCTTCTCTTTAAAATTATCCTTATGTCCCCAGTTACTATCACTTTCTACTTCATTACCTATATCTATCCCTATAGTAGTTCCAACCTCTATTCCCTTTACTCGATTCCAATTATCTTATGTAGACGATTAGAGATTGGATCAGAAAGCTTCCAACTCTTTATCTAGATATTTTGCCTCTTCATCAATATCTAAATCATATGAACTAGAAGCCTTACCCTGTGCGACTACTGCCTTCACATTCTCAGAACTCACTATTGCAAACTATTTTGTTAGTTTCCTAATCTCCATCCATACTTGAGCAAACTATTGAGCCCCTATTTCATCTATAACTCTGTGCTCACTGGAAGTCCCAATAGCAAAAGTTCCAGCACCTCTCTCTACCTCCCAAGTATGCCACCCTTAGTTGGTAAGAGAGATCTAATTTAATATATCCAATGCAGCCTTCCAACATAGACACATGAATGCTCCACCAGTAATACTATCCGCCATAGCTTTGGAACCAGTATTAGAATGTTTTAGGTTAGCTGCTTCCCGTAATTCTATGATTGGAAACCATTATCAACTTATTCATAAACTAAAAAACTATGCCTTATTTATTAATTCAAAATGATATTGCTTGAAATTTTAGATCTTGTCCATCAATTATAGAATTCGTAGGCAAAAAATGGTCTAAAAATTACTTACACAACTTATTCCAAGTAGTAATGGACCCATGAGGTATTTCCCCTGACCATATTATAGCTTCACAAGTTAGAGAGAATGGGAACAACCTGAGAGTCTGAGAGCTTCTTGATCCACCCCAAATATAGTGTATGAAATGTAAATCTAGATAAAATTAATGAGGTGTATGTTTGCATCATCAGTCATCAAAGTAAGAAACACACTTTTCCAATTTAATAATTGGACCATAGCACAAGTAATGTCTAACTTCACACTCAGGGGAAATGCAGGAGGAATGATACTGCCTATCTTGGTAAGCTCAAAATATCCCTTGTATTCCTCTAGATCATTATATGGTTGTAAGTACTAATTGGCTAGGAGTACTTGAGATCCACCTTATCGACCTTTATCCCAATATCCATTGAGTTACACTCTACACTATTGTTTTCATATTACTATGTTTTCCTTTTGATCTTCACAACGAGCATCCTCATTATCTTTTCTTTAATTCTCTTGTACTAGTAATCACTCAGTGTTCTTCTATACTATCTCCTGAGGAGGCAATGGAGGCAAGTCCTATGGACCATTATGATGTAGCTCATGTTATGTGTCTCGATCGAGATGTGACATCCTATGATTTTATTATAGTATTCTTTCAATCTCTAGATTAAATTTGATTACAGGATTACCTTAACTCTAAGAACTGGACATACCCCAATATACACCCTAATAGGAAAAGGAAAGAAAAATACAAAACCTAAACAACTTCAATTGATAAATCCGAAACCATATTACCCGACAAAAGCGCCGAAATTTGATGTCTCCCAAACTTTACCCTCAAAGAAAATACAATCCGATCACTGTCAAATTATAGTAACCCAACAAGGTTGGATTTGATCCCATAGGAAATAGGTCAAATCTTTATCTCAAACTTACTGAAGTAGCCGAAAGTGCAGGAAAGTAAATGGGGAGAATTTTATAGTAAACAGTAAAAAATAACAAGTTGTGAGTTCTTTTGGTTGTAAATAACCTGAGATGAACACTTGTATTGTGTTCCCCATGGATTCTTAAATTAGTAGGTTTTTCATGTTCAATCCTACTATCTCAATGCCACACATACAGAATCTAACAAGATAGGTATTACCAACCATCTTGTGAATATGTTGGTAATTCTCACCCTTACCTTGTGAGTCTCAGGGTGTTGCCTTACTAATCCTTGTCTTTGATCCTAGTTTAACTATCACCTTGTGGTATCAAGATATTAGTTGAGGGTTGATATCCCTGAATCACTGTTGTGATCCTATTTTCCCAATCTAAATCTCTCTTGTGAAGAAGATCTCAAATACTGGAAGGATCTTAGAGTTGGCCACTATTAAGAAAATAATTAAACTAATGATGATCACAATTCAAGTGTAAAAAATAATCTAGAAGAACCTCACGAATCTCCTACATCGTTACGAGGTTTTCCCAACCCTATCTAAGGGAATTAGCCACTCATAGTTCCAAAACAATCCATAGAGTTCAATAAAGAAAGAATAGAGGTAATATCACAAGAATGAATATTAAAACCCAAAATCTCAAATCAATTAATCAACCAAAAACCAAGAACAAAGAGATTACAAGATCAAAAGTCAATATTAGAACCAAATATATGTTAATGAAAATTATGAGTGAGTGAAAGTACATCAGCTAACTCAAAAACATCAAAAGAGTATTTATATATTACATAAAAACCCTAAAAATCAATCCAAAGTTAATTGGGAAACTTGGGTTGGCTGCCGCATATGGGCCGTACGTGGCACCTACGCCACGTTTGTTCACATCATAGTAGACAAAATTTTCACTTTTGTAGCTTCTATGAATTTTTACCCTCTGACCTTTATTCTGATAACTACGACACCATAGGTAGGACCTACGGGCTGTAGGTGAACCTTCATTGGTAATAGAAAAAATCTTCAACTTGTAATTATTTAAAGTTTGATCTATGCAATCTGTGAAAGCTACATATTCCTTGTAAGTGATACCTATTCCATGTAGGTAACCTCATAGATGGGCTTTTCTACCAATCTTGACTTCTTTTATTTATGTTAATATAAAAAATCTATTTCTATAATACCCCACATTTTTGGGCTAGTCTTCGAACCATTATTCGTATGTGTATAGGATGTAATCTAAATGATTCTGATGTGAATATAAGTATCATGTCCCATTTCAAGCGAATTACATGTGAATTCCCCAATTCATCATTTTAGTTATGTAATCAGTCTATACTCCTATGTTTAAGATATTCTCATGTTCAAGTTCATGATCCCCACATATTTGTCAATTTACCCCATATTAAAGTATTAATCTCCACGTGCCTGATAGAATGCCCATATAAATTCAATAGGGTAATCATGACACTTTACCATGTGTTCTCATTCATATATAAGTCCATAACAACCAAGTGTTTGATAAAATGTCTCAGTGAATTAATTGTGAACAATTGACTATGGCTATACTTTTCAAGAATATGCTATGTTTTACTTTTCATGTTCTCAAATCCTGGGGGTATCTAATATCCAAAATTCTAGTTGTTTACCTAGAATTACAGTCACTTCAGAATAGTCTCAGTAATGTCATGTATAGTAGCATTTAGTTAGTACAGAACTCAGTATATCCAGTCAACAAATAGAACTCAGAACATTAAATTAGTTATAGTACTCAGTGAGCTCAGTCCAGTTTAGTTAGTCAACACGATCAGTAATAGTTCATTCTAGCCTAGAATAATTTAGAAATCAATTCAATGTCTATTTAGTTGGGAGTAGAATTGCAATACCCCAAAAAATCCAAACCAATATTAGAGCCTTGTACCAAGCTCATGCATAGTACATCATGCTTATTTTATAGTTTTATGAGTAATTTAGATGTATATTAGGTCTTCAAATAACTCCCAGCTATCAGACGAATCAAAACATTCCTTACCGATTGAATTATTGAGAAGGATATTGGTATAGTAAACTTCAAATAATCATATCTCACATTATACTTTGAATTTTTGAGATCATGGCATATCAAAATATATATAATTGAATTATCTTTCCAACGATACCAATTTTACCTAAATACAATATCGGAGCGAAGAGTTATTCCTATTTTACTACAGCATGTCAGTCTGGAAATTGTATGATGACATTTGTGCTAAGTTACGACATTTGTGATACCGTACCACGAAGGTCGTAAGCCTAAAGAAGAATCTATCTCCTTTGTGATGACATTCGTGGTAACTTACCATAGTTGTGACACCCTACCACAAAGGTCGTTAGCCTTAGGCAGAAACCAGCTCCTAAGTGACGATATTCATGGTACCTTACCACATTTGTGATGCCCTACCATGAAGGTCGTCAGAATTAGGAAGAAACTATCAATTCCATCTCCTGTGTGACGACATTTTTGATGGATTTCCACATTTGTGACGCCTTGTCAAAAATATGATCAGACTTGATTTTCAGCAACTACGAATTTAATTTATAAGGGTATTTTGGTCTTTTGCCTTCACTTCCCATGACTTATAACCCTCAAGGAACATATTATCTTCCATTATCTGTAGTTAAAACATCTTTAAAACCCTCTCTTACACTTTCAACCACAAGATTAGGGTTTTCTCTCAAGATCATCTCCTCAAGAACAAGAGCATTCTTTCCCAATGGGTTTAAACCCTAGTCAAGAAAAATAAAGGGCAAGCCTAAGGATTTCTTCAGGAACCTTCAGAAATAATGTTCATCTATGGATTTAATTTGTTAATAGAGTTCAAGAACCATGCTTTTAAATGTTATTTTGTAAACTTTTATGGTGATATAAGCATGTACACGTTGATAATTGTTGTTCAAGTTTGAAGATGATATCTACGGATGTTTTTCATGAAATATATGTGATTGTTGGTTGAAAATCATGAACTTTGGGTGGGATGAACTAATGCAAGTATGAAATCCACCTGTGCCTTAAAGAATGCATGTAAGGTGTTTGATAACATTCCTAGGATATTAGAAGTTCATATTTACATGATTTCATGATATCTAAATGACAAGTCCATGTTAGCGATACACTTCATTATGAATGCCCATGCTATTTATGTATTCTTATGGTGATGGCATGAAGTATGTATGATGATGGAAATATGAATTTTGTGTGCGAATTATATCCATGCTTTCCCTACCATGTTTGAGGTGTTGATTAAATACATGAAGTATACTATCCCC
>JAPEIP010000002.1:80327484-80365668 GCA_026120095.1 Capsicum chinense
GAAATATGAATTTTGTGTGCGAATTATATCCATGCTTTCCCTACCATGTTTGAGGTGTTGATTAAATACATGAAGTATACTATCCCCTACTTATGATATAGCGAATTGTAGACTCCAATCTTGTGATCAAGTTATGTCATGTGTGTATGTTTTATTCTATTGAGTCCTGGGGGTATTCGTTCCCAAAAAACATAGATGTGAGACTAGAGCCATGTCATGTTGTCATGATAATCTCAGTCAAGCTATAATCTATAGAAATCAGTCAATCATGTGACTCAGGAAATATTCGAAATTTGATGATCTATTTATCTCTCAGATAATAGTACAACTCCATCATTCAATGGAATTCAATAAGTTCTACTTACTTACAGTCAGTTAAATCATGTTTCGTCTCTTCAGATGTGAGTAGGATTTAGCACTGAGTAAACCCAAGGATGGGAACTCACCTATAAATGAGGGTATGATACTTAGCAGTCATCCTTACATTCCAGAACTATGTAGCCAGCATAGGTTGAGACATCGCAGCTTGTTATATGAGGGCAGATAAGGTGGCTTAACCTATTATATGATGGTTCCCACCATTCTCACTAGAGTTACCTTTTATATGAGGGTTTCTCACATATTGTCCATACCAGTGGTGCGGTATTGACACCCTTCTAGTCAGGGCATAGATTGGACCCCATCTTAGCCATAATGGCAAATATGGGACATGTCGATTAAACAACTATCTCCCACAGTTTCAGTATCAGTCTTAATAAAAGAACTCTGGTAGTTCTTCAGATATCAGTTTACCAGGACTGTTAGATACAGTCAAATTTAGTAATAGCATGGAACTCAGAGAGTTTGACCAGATCTAGGGCTATCAGATACAGTTATCCATGTTATCAGAATTATGGTTCCAGCCATGTATTAGCGTACAAATTTAGCCATCATGTTCTCATGATCTTAGTTACTATGTATGTATATTTGTACTCTCACATTTATATCAGTCAGTCAGTAGTAATATGTATGCACATAAACCCGTGCTTTAGCCTACCTTACTCGTATACTCAGTACTCAAGTTGTACTGACACATTTGCACTATGGTGCTTTCTTTTCATGTTACACCATAGGTTCAGAGGCACAAGTCCCAGACTAGCAGTAGTAGTCGTATTCAGCATACAAAGTTCCAGTAAGTCCTCTTTATTCGAGGACGACATTATTTGATTTATTCATTTATTTCTTTAGTTTAGATTTACGGAGTTAGTTGGAGACATGTTCCTTCAACTCCTTATTTTAGACAGTACTTAGAGGCCTTTGGATTTACACTCAGATTTAGCTTTCCGATTCAGTTTTCAGTTGTCTTAGGTATTTTTTGCCCATATGGATGTTATATTATTTCAGTTGAACCTTATGGCCTATTGTGCATATTTTACACATTTTTATGTCATGAATTGTAGTCTACAAGTACAAATATCAGTCATGGGTTAGCTTGTGGTACCTCAGGGTCATAAGCACCGTGTAGCATTCCGGTTCAGAAAATTGGGGCATTACAAACTTTGTATCAGTGCCTAAGGTTCAGTAGAGTCCTAGGAAGTATGAAAGTCGCATCTAGTAGAGTCTTGTTCATGGGTGTTTTGCGCACCATATTTATGTATTTGAGGCTATGAGATGTTTTAGGAATAGTTCCCTTTGTTCAGTATTCATGTCATTCTAGTAAGCATAATTTCAAGTTAGTCTCCCAGTCTAATCCGCTCTTCTCTTATTTCAGAAACATGCCATCAAAGAGATGAAATCACCCAGCTCCTCAGCCTGAAGATCCTTTGGGAGAACATGTTTCTCATGCGGAGTTTAGGACTGCATTTACCACTCTTGCTCAGTCTATAGCTGCCCAGAATGAACGACCAACAGTTATTTCAGCCAACCTAGTGGCCAATTCAGCAGCAGCTAGGATTCGAGACTTTACCCGAATGAACCCTCCGTCCTTCTTTGGGTCTAAGCCAGATGATGATCCTCAGGAATTCATTGACCAAGTCAAGAAGGTCATTGATATCATGGGAGTCAATTCTTCTCAGAGTACCTATTTAGCTGCATACCAATTGCAGGATGTCGCTCACACTTGGTACAAGTAGTGAGTAGCAGAAAGATTAGAGGATAAAGGTCTTGTTAAGTGGGAAGAATTTGTCACGGATTTCTTAGATAGATTGTCTCCTCAATAGTTAAGAGAGGCCAAAGTTCTTGAGTTTATCAATCTCAAGTAGGGAAATATAACAGTCAGAGAGGTTCTCTTAGATTTACTCAGCTAGCTAGATATGCCCCTCATGTGCTTGTAAACAATAGGGCTAAGATGAGCAAGTTCATGTCAGGGGTGAATGATAGCTTGGTAAATAAGTGTAGTACTGTGATGCTGAACAGTGATATGACTTTAGCAGGTCTCATGACCCACACTCAACAAATAGAGGAAAAGAAGGTAAAGACTAGGGAGAGGCAGAATAAGTGAGAAAGAGCAAGCAGTTTCAGTTTTGCTCAGCCCAAATTAGAGGGAGGAAATCATTCATAGTTTCATCCTAAGTCAGCAGTTCCATCCCTTTTCTTCGATAGTGCCCTAGTACTGAAGTTCTGGGACGACAAAAGAGACAGGGCACCAGGCTCTAAATCTCAGAGCAGTGTTAGCAGTGCCCGCACTTATCCTTAGTGTCAGACCTGCAGTAAGCACCATCAGAGTGTGTGCAGAGCGGGTTAAGGAATTTGTTTTGGTTGTGGCAAGACAGGACATAGAGTTAGGGACTATCCTAAGCAAGGTCCTCAGGGTCAGCTGAATCGTTCCACAGCTCAGTTTGATTGCCACAACCTGCAGGGTGCCACTTCTAGTGCTACTAGTGGGCAACGCCCAAATATACTCTATGCTCTTCAAACCCAACAGGATCAGGAAAATTCTCCTGATGTCATTACTGGTATGTTACAGATTTTCCATGTTTATGTTTATGCTTTGCTAGACCCAGGTGTATCCTTGTCTTTTGTCACTGCATACATAGTAAGCAATTTTAGAATCAGTCCTAAAATTTTAGCAAAGCCCTTTTCGGTCTTTACCCTAGTGGATAAAACCATCATAACTCGACGGGTATACAGAAACTGCCCGGTTATGATATTTTAGAAATCCATGTTAGCAGATTTAGTCAAGTTAGAGTTGACTGATTTTGATGTCATTCTTAGCATGAATTGGCTTCATTTCTGCTATGCCATAGTCGACTGCAGAAATAGGATAGTTCAGGTTTTTTTTCCCGAATGAGCCTGTCCTAGAGTGGAAGGGTAGCACTTCGTCTTTCAGGGGTTAGCTTGTTTCCTACCTTCAGGCAAGGAAAATGATTTCTAAAGGGTGTGTGTATCATCTTATGCATGATAAGGATTCCAGTTCTGAATCTTTCAGTCTCGAATCAGTCCCAGTGGTTAATGAATATTCAGACATCTTTCCTAAAGATCTTCCAGGCATTCCTCCCGAAAGGGAAATAGACTTCAGCATAGACCTTCTCCCAGATACTCAACCTATTTCTATTCTTCCATACAGAATGGCACCAGTAGAACTCAAGGAACTAAAATATCATTTGAAGGATCTATTAGACAAGGGATTCATCAGGCCTAGTGTATCCCCATGGGGTACGCCAGCCTTATTAGTGTGAAAGAAAGACAGTTCTCTTAGATTGTGTAATGGTTACCATTAGCTCAACAAAGTCACAATCAATAACAGGTATCTGCTGCCTAAGACAGATGACTTGTTTGACCAACTTCAGGGTGCCAGTTATTTCTCCAAGATAGACCTCAAATCAAGCTATCATCAGCTCAGAGTTAGAGAATGTGACATTCTGAAGACATCTTTTCATACTCAGTATAGTCCCTTTGAATTTCTAGTCATGTCCTTTGGTCTTACCAATGCCCCTGCAGCTTTTATGGACTTGATGAACCGGGTGTTCAAGCAGTACTTGGACTAATTCATCATAGTCTTCGTAGATGATATTCTGGTCTATTCTCGCACAGAGCATAATCATTCAGACTATCTCATAATTGTTCTTCAGACTCTCAGGGATCACCAGTTGTTTGCCAAGTTTAGTAAGTGCAAATTTTGTCTAAAATCAGTAGCATTCCTTAGCCACATTATTTCCGGTTATGGGATTAGAGTAGATCCTCAGAAAGCCGAAGCGGTAAGAAACTAGCTTTGCCCTATCTCTCCATCAAATATCAGGAGTTTCTTGGGTTTGGCTAGCTATTACCAATGTTTTATTGAGGGATTTTCTTCTATTACATCTCCTATGTCTAGATTGACTCAGAAGAAGGTCAAGTTTCAGTGGTTAGAACCTTGCGAGAAGAGTTTTCAGGAGTTGAAGACTCGACTTACCTCAGCTCCAGTTTTAGCATTTCCCAACGGTTCTATTGGATTCATAGTATATTATGATGAATCCAGAGTAGGTTTACGTTATGTCCTCATGCAGCATGGTAGAGTCATAGCCTATGCCTCCAGACAGTTAAAGCCCGATGAGAAGAATTATCCTGCTCATGACCTTGAGTCAGCTGCAGTTGTCTTTGCCTTAAATATTTAGAGGCATTATCTATACGGTGTTATGTAGATGTCTTCACAGATCATAAGAGCCTTCAGTATATCTTTTCCCAGAAAGATCCAAATCTTCGTCAAAGAAGGTGGTTAGAGCTCTTGAAGGATAAAGACATGAGTGTCCTTTATCATCCTGGCAAGGCCAATGTAGTTATCGACGTACATAGTAGACTGTCCATGCGTAGTGTTTCCCATGTTGAGGATAGTAAGAAGAAATTAGCTCAGGAGATTCATCAGCTTGCCAGACTAGGCGTTCGCTTAGTTGACTCTTCAAAGGATGGTGTATGTGTTTAGAGTAGTTTAGAGTCATCTCTAGTTTCCGAGGTGAAAGTGAAGCAAGACAGGGATCCTATAATTGTCAAGATAAAAGAGTCAGTTCAGAGTTAGAAAGTAGATGTTTTCTCCCAAAGGGGGAGATGGTGTTCTTTAGTGTCAGGGTTGTCTGTGTGTTCCTGGTGTAGATAACTTGAGGCAGCGAATTCTAAAAGAAGCGCATGGTGTGCAATACTCTATTCATCCAGGGGCCACTAAGATGTACCGCATCTTGCGGGAGATCTATTGGTAGAGTAGGATAAAGAGGGATGTTGTAGAGTTTGTGGCTAAGTGCTCTACATGTCAGCAGGTTAAGATAGAGCATCAGAAACCTAGTGGTTCCATGCAGGAGTTCACTTTTCCTACTTAGAAGTGGGAAGACGTGAACATGGACTTCGTGATGGGTTTGCCTAGAACATGTCATCAGCATGATTCAGTTTGGGTCATTGTAGGAAGACTGACCAAGTCAGCTCATTTCCTTCCAGTTCATACCTCTTACTCAGCCAAGGATTATCCCAAACTCTATATCAGGGAGTTGGTTAGATTACACAGTGTTCCACTCTCTATCATCTCAAACAGAGGTACCTCATTCACCTCTCACTTTTGGAAAGCATCCTAAAAGGGTCTTGGTACCCAAGTTCATCTCAGTATAGCATTTCATCCTTAGAAAAATGGTCAAGCAGAAAGGACCATTTAGACTCTAGATAATATGCTAAGGGCGTGTACAATTGATTTCAAGGGAAGCTGGGATGACCACTTGCCTTTGATTGAGTTTGCATACAACAACAGCTACCAGTCCAGTATTCAGATGGCTCCATTCGAAGCTCTCTATGGTAGGAGATATAGGTCTCCGATCGGTTGGTTTGAAGTTAGTGAAACTACTGTCATGGGCCCTGACTTAGTATTCAATGCCTCAAAGAAAGTTCAGTTAATCAGAGAAAGACTCTGTACTACTCATAGCTAATAGAAGTCTTATGTGGATATTCGTAGAAAGGATATCGAATTCCAGGTCGATAACTATGTCTATCTAAAGATCTATCCCATGAAAGGAGTGAAGAGATTTGGCAAGAAGGGAAAGCTCAGTCCCTGATATGTCGGTCTCTTCAGCTTTCTTAGTCGCATTGGCAAGGTAGCCTATGAGCTTGATTTGCCTTCAGATCTAGCCTCAGTTCATCCAATCTTCCATGTCTCTTTGCTTAAGAAGTGCATAGGTGACCCAGCATTTGTAGTCCTTATTCAGATCATTGACATTCAAAATAGCCTCTCTTATGAAGAGATTCCAGTTGAAATCCTTGACTATCAGACTAGTAGGCTGAGGAACAAAGAAGTCCCTCTAGTCAAGGTTCTTTGACGGAATCATTCCATGGAGGGAGATACTTGGGAAGCAGAAGCAGACATATGAACTAAGTACCCTCATATTTTCTCTGCTAATTTAGGCTTAGCTCGAAGTAACCATTTTCCTTAAGATTATTCAGTTACATGTTCAAAATTCTAGTATAAAATTGGTATAAAGTATCAGTGCATAGCTTATGATTCATTCATGAGTTTATCTTATCAATCATGCATCAGATATGCATGTTCAGTTGGGCTATATTCAGTTTAGAATTCAATTCAGTCCTAAAATTATATTCCTGTTGAGCGTGATTATTTTATGCGTCGTTTTGTCATTTCTCCCCTCTCAAGCAGTCATCATTCGAGGACGAATGTTTCCAAGGGGGAGATATTATAATACCCTAAAAAATCCAAAACAATATTAGATCCATATACCAAGCTCATTCATAGTACATAATGGTTTTTTTATAGTTTTATGAGTAAGTTAGATGTATATTAATGTTTTAAATAACTCCCAGCTATAAGACGAATCAAAACATTCCTTACCGATTGAATTCTTAAGAAGAATATTGGTATAGTCAACTTCAAATGAACATATCTCACATTATACTTGGAATTTTTTATCTCATGAAATATGAACAGATATATAATTGAATTAGCTTTCCAATGATACCAATTTTGGCTAAATTCGATATTGGAGGAAAGAGTTATTCCTATTTTACTTTAGCATGTCAGGCTCAAAATTGTGTGACGACATTTACGGTAGCTTACCACAATTGTGTCGCCCTACCATGAAGGTCATCAGCCTTAGGCAGAATCTAGCTCCTGTGTGACGAAATTCGTGGTAACTTACCATAGTTAGGATGCCTTACCACGAAGGTCGTCAGCCTTAGGCAGAAACCAGCTCCTACGTGACAACATTCGTGGTAGTTTACCACATTTGTGATGCCCTACCACGAAGGTCGTCAGACTTAGGAAGAGACCATCAATTCCAGCTCCTGTGTGATGACAGTTTTGATGGCTTACCACATTTGTGATGCCTTGTCACAAATGTCGTCAAACTTGATTTTTCAGTAACTAGGAATTTATTCCATAAGGGTATTTTGGACTTTTCCTTTCACTTCCCATGACTTATAACGCTCAAGGAATGTATTATCTTCCATTCTCTTTAGTTAAAACATCTGAAAAATTCTCTCTTACACTTTCAACCAAAAGATTAGGGTCTTCTCTCAAGATCATCTCCTCAGGAAAAGATCTTTCTTTCCCAAAGGGGTTAAACCCTAGTCAAGAAAAATCAAGGGCAAGCCTAAGGATTTCTTCAGGAACCTTAAAAAACATTAGATCTCTTTCAAGATCAAGATTTAAGGTATGCATAGTGTTCATCCATGGATTCAATTCGTTCATAGAGTTCAAGAACCATTCTTTTAAATGTTATTTTGTAAACTTTTGTGGTGATATAAGAATGTACACATTGATGATTATTGTTGAAGTTTCAAGATGGTATCTGAGGATGTTTTTCATGGAATATATGTGATTGTTGATTCAAAATCATGAACTTTGGGTGGGATAAACTAATGTAAGTATGAAATCCACCTGTGCCTTAAAGAATGCATGTAAGGTGTTTGATAAAATGCCTAGGATGTTAGAAGTTCATATTTACATGATTTTATGATATCTAAATGACAAGTCCATGTTAGAGAAACACTTCAATATGAATGCCCATGCTATTTATTTATTCTTATGGTGATGGCATGAAGTATGTATAATGATAGAATTATGAATTTTGTGTGCGAATTATATCCATGTGTTCCCTACCATGTTTGTGGACTCCAATCTTATGATCAAGTCATATAATGTGTGTCAGTTTTCTTCATTCGAGTCCTGGGGGTATTCAGCCCTGAAAAACGTAGCTGTGTGCCTAGATCCATGTCATGTTGTCACGATAATCTTAGTCAAGCTATAATCTATATAACTCAGTCAATCATGTGACTCAGGAAACCTCAGAAATCTCATAATCTCAGTTAACTCTCATATAATAGTACTACTCTGTCAGTCAACAGAATTCAGTAAGTTCCACTTACGTAAAGTCAGTTAAATCATGTTAAGTCTCTTTAGATGGGAGTAGGAGTTAGCACCGAGTGAACCCAAGGATGGGAACTCACCTGTATATGATGGTGTGATTCTTAGCAGTCATCCTTGCATTTCAGAACTATGTAGCCAGCATAGGTTGTGACATCGCAACTTGTTATATGAAGGTAGATGAGGTGGCTTAACCTGTTACATGAGGGTTCCCACCATTCTCACTAAAGTTACCTATTATATGAGGGTTGCTCATATGTTGTCCTTACCAGTGGCACGGTATTGACCCTCTTCCAATCTGGGAAGAGATTGGACCCCAGCTTAGCCATAATGGGACATATGGGGCATGTAGGTTAAACAACTACCTCCCACAGTTTCAGTACCAGTCTCAGTAAAAGAACTCTGACAGTTCTTCAGATATCAGTATACCGGGACTATTAGATACGGTCAAAGTCAGTTATAGCACAGAACTCAGAGAGTTCAACCAGATTCAGGGCTGTCAGATACACTCATCTATGTTATCAGAACTACGGTTCCAGCCATGTATTAGCATACAGATTTAGGCATTATGTACTCATGATCTTAGTTACTATGTATGTATATTTGTACTCTTACGTTCATATTAGTCAGTCAACAATATTATTCGTGCACGTAAACCCTTGCATTAGCCTACCTCACTCGTATACTCAGTACTCCAGTTGTACTGACGCATTTGTGCTATGCTATTTTCTTTTATATTACACTATGGGTTCAGAGGCACGAGTCCCAGACCAGCAATAGCAGTCACATTAAGCATACAGATTTGTAGTGAGTCCTCTTCATTTGAACATTATTTGATTTATTCATTTATTTCTTTAATTCTATTTTACAGAGTTAGTTAGATACATGTTCCTTCAACTCCTTATTTCAGACAGTACTTAAAGGATTTTAGATTTACGCTCAGATTTATCTTTCAGATTCAGTTTTCAGTTGCTTTAGGTATTTTTTGCCCATATGGATCTTATATTATTTCAGTTGAACCTTATGGCCTATTGTACATGTTTTTTGCATTATTATGTCATGAATTGTAGTCTACAAGTACAAATATCAGTCATGGGTTAGCTTGTGGTCCCTTGGGGTCATAACCACCATATAGCATTTCAATACAAAAAATTAGGGCGTTATAAGAATTCAGCGCCTAGTGCACCCAAGGATGGTGACTCACTTACCAGTAGAGGGTGTGATCCTTAGGAACAGTCCTTACATTCCAGAACTACATAGCCAGCGTAGGTTGAGATATCAACCTACCCATTGAGGGTGATGAGGTATTCTACCTTCCAGTTGAGGGTAAAACCATTCTCATTAAGAGCACCTTCCAGGTGAGGGTGACTCAACGCTTGTCTTTTCCCGTGGCACAGTAATGATACCCTTCCAATTAGGGTTATAGGTGAGACCACAGTAAGTTCAAAGAGGGGCATGTTGGTTAGATGATTACTTGCCATAATTTTAGTCTTAGACTTAGTATAAAACCTGAGTTAATTTTTATAATTGGAACTGTCAAATACCATCACCCAGCTCATTACAAAACTTAGTTTAGTTCTACAAAATTAGGACTGCCAGAAATAGTCACCCAATTATCAGTAACTCAGTTCAATTTTAGGTTTTCTTGACCATAGCATACATTTATCATTTATCATTATTTCAGTACCTCAGTTTATAGACTATTTGATAATCAGGTTATATACTGGGTCTTGCTTTCTTAGATAATATAGTTTTCATGAATTCATGCCCAATTATCTCATGCTACTCAGTCAGTCCCTTTTTTATATGCATAATACTATGCAATTCCTGTCCAATTTTTCAGACTAAGCATAATTAAGTCTTATATGCCTAGTATTCATCTATCGGTCATTCAGTTAATCAGATAAGTTAGTATGTTTATTTACTCGTGCTCAGTGTGATTGTATATTCATATCCTAAATCTATTTCAGCCTCCATCACATAGTTTCAGACCTAGTATTCATACAATATCCATGTTTTATCATATCCCAGCTTTAGTTATGCTTATATTATTAAAGTAAAGTTTACATAAACTAATTGTAGAGATTCGCTATCTTATCAGAAAATGTTTGTCACTCATGCTTTAAGATATTACAGTTTTCAATGTATTCCAGTCTATTGGTGAGTCTACATACAGTTAGCATGCATATTTTACGATTACATATGAAATCCATTTTACTTATTGCATTCACCCCTGCATACTCAGTACATTCCAGAAGTACTGATCCATATATATGTCTATGGGGTACATTGTCTCATAATAGAGGTATCAATTATGGCCTACACATCATGATCAGACAGTTGTAGATTCCAGCCAGCAGGTGATGAGTTCTCCTACCTTGGGAACTCTAGACAGTTTTAGTTCATGTACAGTTCATTTATTTTCATATGTATTTATTAGTGGTAGTTGGAGGAAATTCCCAACTATCTATAGTTAGTATAGTAGAAGCTTCATAGATGTTAGTCAGAGTCAATTATATAATTAAAATTTCATCCTTCAGATTTATCAAAATATAAAGATTTATTTGTATTGTATCTATTTTAGATTTTTAGTATTATTATGTTTCCACACAGTCGAACAGCTATTTATTATGCTATAATTCAATTACTTTATAATATGGTATTTCATGGGTTAGCTTAGGATCACTTGTGATTCCAAGCACTGTGTGACGACTTAGGGGTAGTCTCGGGTCATTACAAACTTGGTATCAGAGCATAGAGTTCAAGTGTCCTAGGTTGCCTATGAAGATGTGTCTAGTAGAGTCTTTTAGAATGGAACAGAGACATTTGTACTTTTCTTCGAGAGACTGTAGGGCATTTAAGAAATATTTCCTTTGTTTCTAGTCTCAGATCGTGCAGTAGAGGTATTATCTAAGAAATTTATCTAGATCCTTATCTTACTCGATTCATGCTAACTCTGCTTTAGTTTTAAGGCAACAAAAATAGTGAAGCTTAAGTTCTTATAGCAAGTATTTCCTCAGCCAGTCTCTACAGACTATTATGAGATTGTATGTTGGCTCAAATAGAATCCCATTAGTGACCTTATGTCGTAAGGTTTGAAATATTTTAGACATGTTCATGAAAATCATGCATTAAGCCAAACTCAGATATGCTTTTAGATTTCCTTCTCAAAATCTCTTTTACAGTAGGTGATTTAGAGTTAGAAGTATAATCCTAGAAGTTTAGCAGTAGTAGAGTTGGGATAGCATAATTCAGATTGAGCATATTATATATTTATGGGCCTAGTTGTACGAAAGATGAATTAGTAGGCTTGAACAGTGTATGCAAGAATTTATGTTTGTTAATTTAAGATTAAGTATGATGGTGCAGATGAGTTTATCATTCATGTGTATTATTATACCCCTGACTCTAGAGTAAATTAATTGTAATTCAGTTTAGAGTTTAGTAAAGTGGTCACAGACTTAAGATGATGGCTTAAAGCTAAGGAGGAGATGATAGAAAAACTAACCAAGTCAGGCTCTCAGATTCTAGTAGTAGTGCTAGTGAGTGTAGAAAAATAGTAAGGGAGGACGATTCCCAACCAATTCTTATCTCAGTACAAAGTTTTTTGGTCATCATGATATCTACTCATACCTAACATGTCAGCTCCCTCATCACAGCTTATATTCATTCAATTACTAGAAAAACCACATACACCTTCAGTTCTTAGTATAAAGAGGTCTAGTTCACTCAACAGTATGAATCATGTTCTATGAAATCATGAACTCCAAACTAAGGTCATGCAAATCATGACTCATGTACCTATACCTTATAATAAGTTCAGTTCTAGGTGCTTATGTTACACCTCTAATGATCAGTAAAATTCAGTTTATGTCATGTATGTCCTCAGTTCAGACCTCTCTGATGAATTTATGTCATTGATACTTTATTTCTCAGGCCTCAATTGAGTGTCAAATTTATTCTTTCATGTTTCAGGTCCTCATGTTCTAACCTTTTAGTGACCTCTCCTTATGTCATGATTAGTTGAAATTCTATGTGTGTTTTTTTAGGCTAGTGCATGAAAATTTTAAGGATAGAGGTTTAGAGGAAAATGAGAAAGATGTTTTTGTAGTTGCTTTCCTACAAGTTCATGTGTGATAATGAAGATAGGTTTGAATATAATGTTGGTGTACAAGTGGATAGTTGAGTGTAAGATTTCAGTATAATTCAGTTCGTCTATCAAGAAATCTAGTCTAGCAATCAGACAGACAATTTCCTATGGTTTTCCATCTTTTCTATTCATGAGGTAATTCACGTTCATGCAAATTTCAAATTCAAATCATTTTATGCATATGCATCAGTTTTAGATCCCAGATATTAAGTCATGATTCAGTCCATAAGTTTCCCATGCATCATCCAAGGCTTTCCTTACTATTTCAGCCAAGTCGTTATCATTGGGGGATGAAGTATCCCAAGGGGGTGATATATTTTAATACCCCGATCATTCATGTATTAAACCCTTCATTTTACTTCACGAAATTGGATCCATCTTGAAGTAATAGTTACTCATCAGTTGACCCTCTCATTTCTATCCAAACCTTACAATCATTCTCATGTCATTACATATATTCAAGAAATCAGTTTAGTTCATGATATTAAGTTCATGTATCATGTTTCAGAATTAGTTATGCAATCATGTTCCAAGTCACTAATGTTCATAATATGATCTCAGTTGCCTTTGTGCAGTACTCTCAGTCTAACCAGTCTCATTAGAGGATGAATGTTCCCTGGGGGAGATAATGTAATATCCCGTATTTTTGGACTAGTCTTTAAAACGTTGTTCCTACGTGTATAAGCTATAATCTAAATAATTCCCATGTGAATATAAGTTTCATGATCTTTATTCTCGTGTTTGGTTTGCTTTTGAGGTGAAAAATGTTCAAAAGACTAAATTATAACAAAGTTGAGCTTACAACCTTTGCTTCGTCAAAAGTTTGGTATTCGATTCTACAAGGGTCTACTTTAAATGTGTATAAATTTTTATATACGTAAAATTTTACATCTCAAGACCCACAAAATTCTATATAATTAAATTAGCTTTAAAAATGATACCAATTTCGCCTACATCCAATACTCGAGCAAAAATTATGGCATTTTTTGTGTGAGGCAGTAAGCCTACGCTACGCGTTAATGAACTATTTCATATGCTAATTCAGTTTGTAAAGGGTCTAGGGGAACTTTGATCATTTATCCTCACCCAAATCCGCCCATAACACTTAATTTCAGCCCCCAAAGGCAATACACACTCAATTATTCATCTTTTATCTCTAAGAAAAATCCTAGCCTCCTCAAAAACACCAAGAACTTATAAATTTTTCTATAAGAAAAGCAAGAACTAAAGTTTTGTAATTCAAGAATGATTTCAAGATTGTGTTCCCCCTCAAGATTAAAGCTTTAAGGTATGTGGGAGTTCATCCATGGGTCCTCTTTCACCCATGGAGCTCAAAATCTCTTTTCTTTCAATTAAAGAATAAATCTTCTATTACTATGATATTTTGTATGTTCAAGAATGATTTAATTTCATGATTTCATGATGTTTTTAATTCAATTCATCCCATGTATGATTCCATGAAAGATTTTAAATTCATCATGCTATGAATTTAAATTTCCCATGCTTTATTCAAGTAAATTCCATGATAGGTCCTAAATTCATGATGTTTAGCAATATTCTCAGGTTTTAAATTCATACCTTCCACATGTTTGATAAAATTCCCATGTCATGTTAAGTCAATTTAAAGATAAATCCCCAAGCTATGAACTTTTCCATGTAACTTTGTTGTTCCCTCATGTTTAATACATTCCTATATTCAAGCTATGAACTTTACATGTTTTGATGAAACACTCATGTCCTATTTCAAGCTAATTACATATGAATTTCCCAATTCATGATCTTAGTTATGTAATCATGATATAATAACATGTTTTAGATATTCCCATGTCCAAGTTCATGATCCCCATGTTTTTAGCGAATTGCACCATATTAAATTATTAATCTCCACGTGCTTGATAGAATGCCATGTGAATTGAATAGTGTAATAATAACACATTACCATGTGTTCTGATTCATGTACAAGTCCATAACTTCTAAGTGTTTGATAAACTAACTCAAATTGTGAACAATTGACTATGGCTATGCTTTTCAAGATTATCTTATGCTTTACTTTTCGTGTTATCAAATCATAGGGTATCAAATCAGTAACACTTCCTTCAAGCCTAAAATAGTTTAGAAATCAGATCAGTAAGATTCTACACCGGGTGAACCCAAGGATAGGGATTCACCTACTAGTAGAAGGTGTAATCCTTAGAAGCAATCCTTGTATTAAAAAATTACGTAGCCAACATAGGTTGAGACATTAACCTTCCAGTGGAGGGTTGATGAGGTGTTATACCTGCCAGTTGAGGGTACCACCATTCTCGTTCAGAACACCTGCCAGATGAGGCTGACTCAGCACTTATCTTTACCTATGGTAGGGTAATGACACCCTTTTAACTGGGATTACAGGTTAGACCCAAATTAATTTAGAGAGGGGCATATCGGTTAGATAATTACTTTCCACAGTTTCAGTCTTAGACTCAGTATAAAACCTCAGTTAAGTTTCAGAATTAAGACTGTCAGATATAGTCACCCAACTCAGGACAGAACTCATTTTAGTTCTACAGAATTGGGACTATCAAAAACAGTTACAAAATTATCAGTAACTCAGTTTAATTTTATGTTTGCTTCACCATAGCATATATTTATCAGTTATTTAGTTATCAGTATTTCAGTACCTACGTTGGCATACTATTTTAGAATCATGTTATACGCTTGGTCGTGCATTCTTAAATAATGCAATATCCATGAATTCATGCTCAGTTATCTCATGTTACTCAATTTGTCCCTTTCTCATATGCATAATACTCTACAGTTCTTGTCCAGTTATTTAGATTAAGTATAATTCAGTCATACAAGACCAGTATTCAGCTATCAGTCATTCAGTTAATTAGATAAGTTAGTATGTTTAGGCATTCGTGCTCAGTGTGATTGTATATTCAGATCCTAAATCTATGTCAGTCTCCATCATATAGTTTCATACCCAGTATTCATACTATATCCATGTTTTGTCATCTCCCAACTTCAGTTATACTTATATCAGTAAAATAAAGTTTATAGAAACTAAGTGGAGAGATTTACCATCTTAATAGGAAATGTTTGTCACTCATGCTTTAAGATATTTTAGTTGTCATTTTATTCTAGCCTATTGGTGAGACTACTTACACTTAGCATGCATGTTTTATGATTATGTATGAAATCAGTTTTTGCTTATTGCATTCAACCCTTCATACTTAGTACATTGCAGTAGTACTGATCCACATATATGTCTATGTGCTACATTGTCTCATAATATAGGTATTTGTTATATCCTATGCATCATGATCATACAGTTGTCGATTCTAGCCAACAGGTGATGAGTTCTCATACTCGAAAACTCCAAACAGTTTTAGTTCATCTACAATTCATTTATTTTCATATGTATTGATTAGTGGTAGTTGGAAGCATGTCCCAGCTATCTATAGTAAGTATATTAGAGGCTTCATAGATGTCAGAGTCAGTCATGTAATTGTAGTTTGATCCTTCAGATTTATCAGATTGTGAAGCTTTATCAGTATTGTATCAATTTTAGATGCTTAGTATAATTATGTTTCCGCATAGCTGAATAAGTATTCATTAGGTTATAATTCGGTTGCTTAACAGTATTCTAGTTCATGGGTTAGCTTGGTATCTCTTATGCTTCCAAGCACCATGAGATGACTAGGGCGTATTATTTGGTCGTTACAATTTCCTTGCAAAATAAACACAAAAACTTATCATATCTAGAAAAACAAACCTAAGTACTTGCATATTCTCTAGTTTTAAGTATCAAAAGTTCCATAAACTATGGAACATCAATTCCTAAAATTATTGCCTTATTTGACCAATTTCAGGATACTCATTGGTTTTGAAAGAATGATCTTAGATTTGGATATTATTAGTTGAAGGTTAGGCAATGTGACATTCCAAAAATTTCTATCAGAACTAGATATGGTCTCTTCATGTTTATGGCAATGTCTTTTGGAATAACAAATAATCCTATAGCCTGTATGGAGTTAATGAAAAAGTAATTCAAGATGTATTTGGAAAAGTATGTTATTGTCTTCATAAATGACATACTTCTCTACACTCAATGTGAGGAAGAGTATGCAAACCATTTAAGGATAGTGTTGCAGACACTGAATGACTGGTAGTTGTTTGAAAGGTTTAGAAAGTGTGAATATTTATTGGAGTCGATTACCTTTTTGGGGCATATGATTTAGGGTGAAAAAATTCATGTATATCCTCAGAAAATAGATGTAGTGATGCGCTAGCCTACGCCTATTAGTCTATACAATATTACTAGATTTCTACGTCTAGTTAGGTATTACCAAAGATTTATTTAGGGCTTTTCCTTAGTAGCTGCACCATTGAAAAACTTGACACAAAAGAAGGTAAAGTTCCAGTGGTAAGATAAATGTGAAAAAAGCTTTTAAGAATTGAGGGATAGGTTAACTTCAACACTAGTACTAGCTTTGCTAGATGGTTTAGACGGATTTGTTATGTATTATAAGGCTTTCAAGGTTTTGTTAGGATGTGTTTGGATCCAGATTGGGAAGGTGATAGATTATTCCTCAAGACACCTTAAATAATATGATAAGAATTATCCAACTCATGATTTAGAGTTAACATTTGTTGTTTTTGGTTTAACAATTTAGAGATACTATTTGTATAGTGTGCATGTTGATATCTTCACTGATCATATGAGTCCTTAATATGTATTTATGTAGAAAGAGTTAAATCTTTAACAAAGAAGGTCATGGGAATTGCTAAAGTATTATGATATAAATATGCTCTACCATCCGGGTAAGGCAGATGTGGTAGCAAATTCTTTGAGAAGGATGTTTATGGGTAGTGTCTCCTACATTGAGAAGGTTAAGAAGGAGTTGGCCAAAGAATTTCATAGATAGGCTCATTTGGGAGATTTTTTTCTTGATGTTGATGATGGTTTCCTAGTGGTTCAATATGGTTCAAAGTCATCCATAGTGGTAGTAGTGAAAGAGAAACAACATAATGATCATAAACTTATCCTGGATGCATTTCATTAATTAAAGGTTGAGTTTTTTCCTAAGGGGGATATGGTGTCCTTTTCCATCAAGGTTGGTTATGTGTTCCAAATGTTGATGGGTAAAGAGTAAGTATATTAGTAGAAGCCCATAGTTTTAATTATTTGATTCACCTTGGTTCTGCCAATATGTACACGATATGCAGAAAGTTTATCGGTAGAATGGTAAGAAGAGGGACATAGAAGAGTTTGTGTCTAAGTATCCCAATTTTCATCAAGTTAAAGCTAAGATGAAATATAAAGAGGTACACTTTAATATATTGACATCCTTACTTTAAAGTAGGAGGTCATTAACATGGATTTTTTTTATCTAAAGTGGATTTATGCACCTTAATGTCATTATTTATGCATGTTTAGAAATTTTTACGGCCTCTTATGTGCTTAAGGATTGGTTAATGATATTATTGAGAATTTTAATAGTTACAATTCTAGATTATAATGTTTAAGGTATCTTTAAAACAAGCTTGGAATCAATTTGGCCACTTAGAGTTTAGACGAGGAAACTAATTTTACTAGCTTGCGCTATGTGTTGTTCTAGTTGTTCTAGATGGATTATAGCATGTTTAATGAGTTAACAAGGGTATAAGTGTGGAATTATGTGTGGAATTTTTTTTGTAGTTTTTAAAATTCAATTGAAACAAGTCAAGAGTCAAAACAAAGTTATAGATCAAAAGGACAAAACTAGTACTTTTAGCTTAAGTTACTAGTTCATCGTCTTGGATTGAATGTTGTTTTGAGATCTAATTCATGGTGTCTGATTCTATAAGTTTATTGGTGAGTTGATAATAATGTTATATGGATGATCCAAAATTTGGAAATAAATTGGAAACAATACTACAGGGCTTTGAACGTATGGACAAACACATGGGACAAGACGTGACAAAAAGTGGATGTTTTGGAGTCATTGGCGTGCCACAGAACGTAGGAACCATGTTAGGTCCGTGAAATGGACTTAGGATAATCATAAATTACCAATTACAGTAACTCACCACTATTAGGGCGTGCCAAAGACCCTAGGAACTGTTATAAGTGTGTGGCACGACGCTAAGTCAAAAACGACAGTTTTGGTCCAAGTATAAGTAGGGCACTTTGTTGTTATGTTACACACCTTGGAAGACCTTGGGAAGTGAAGTTATGATGGATAAAATTTAAATTAGGGTATTTATCAAATAATTTGGGTTTTTTATGTATTCTAACATGAATTTATTTGTTGTGATTATGGTTACATCTATGATTGGATAAACACCCTTTTTCACGGTTAAGGTCAAGTAGATGAGGACTATTATTTTGGATTGATTTAGTTATGGTTGTTTATTTATCCTTATTATCACTTTTTTAAGGCTTCAGGACACTTACATTACATACATATTCAACTTGTGAATCCGGAGGAGGAACAAGAGGATAGATCATGGGATAGATAGAATAGGATTGTAATCTTCTAATTGAATGAAGTTATAATTTGCATCTAGGATAGGAATATACATAAGATCCATATTTGGTACAATTATGAGATGAAATATTAATGATTTTAAGTTTTTTCTTGCATCCCCACTCAATGATCTAGTAGCAAGGCTAAGTTAGATAATTGACTAGAGTATCAGACAACAATAGTCACAGTACAGACCCCGTGAACCAACAACAACAATAAGTAACCTAACCAATGATGTTCTATAATGTAGTATGATTGTTCATAGTGCTTTAACCCTGGGCTTGTCCTCATTTATTTTTCAAACCTTTAATTTACCACATTGTTAATTTTACTCTAGTGTAACTTTTAAAGAATCTTTTGTTAGGTAACACTTGATTAATCTTAATAATTGAACTATAATTGGATAGTTGTTTAACACAAGTCCTTCTGGGATCGATGCTTGGATTTTAAAGGCCATTTTACTACTTGGTGGACCATGTACACTTGCATATGAACTTGGACAAAACAAGTTTTTTTCACCTTCGTTGGGGACTTATAATTTTGTATCCGTTGTAGTTTTAATTTTACTTTTTGATTCTTTAGTTCTTTTCACTATGTCTTGGTTTATAAATTTACAGGCAATAGGTTAGCAAGATAATAAGTTGGTAAGGGATTGGTAACTAGTTGAGCCAGACCCTAAGCCCGAGTAACACATTTGCTAATAATGGAGAGAAGCAGTGCTTCTCTATTATATCCTATAAATTCATGAGGAAAAAGACACTACCACTCCTATGACTTAATATCCACAAGCCAATAGGAAAGTTCGCAAAGTGGCCTTTTCTCTTGCAAATAATGTGACCTCTATCATTCAAAGACCATCTTGTAGAGGTAGATTTGAACTGAAGTAGAATATGGCGCAACGTTTTCATAGTGGTGAACAATTCACTAGGCTATCACATAAAGATCCACAAGTCCACCAGCAAAATTTTTTGGAAATTAGTGACACTTTTGTCCCTATGAGTGTGTCAACTGATTATGTAAGGCTGACACTGATTACCTTTTCACTCTTAAGGGATGAAAAAAGTGATTGAACGCTGAGCTAAAAGGTTCAATCACAACTTGGGATGACTTAGATGAAAAGTTCCTAATCCTAATCTTCCCATCTTCTAAGATTGGACGACTTTGTAGTGAGATTTTAAGCTTCATGTATAGGCCAAATGAGAACCTGTATCATACTTGGGAGATGTTCAAAGCTCTTCTTTGGGACTATCCATATCATTATTAGTCTAATGAGGTATTAGCTAACACCTTTATAGAAACTCTTGATCATAATACGAAGATTTTGCTATATTCAACTTTAGGTGGTCAAGCATTGGAAAAGTCTTATAATTAGCTAAACACCTTGTTAAACCAGATTGCATAAGAAAATCTAGATGGTCATGGTGATACCTCAAAGAGCTCAGTAAACAAGGTTGCATGCATGATTGAAACAGATAGCATAATAGCCTTAGCTGCCCAACGTTCATCCATGCATAGTAAAAATATGACTCAATTCAGCAACTTGGATGTACACCAACCTAAGGCTCAAGTTAGTGTGCTACAACAGGCTCTAATTTGTTGTGAGATTTGTGGCAACTGTGGCCGCTCTATAAATATATATGGTGACAATCCTTAATCTGTCAACATTATGGACAATCCAAAAAAGTTTAATTATGGTAATGCCTACAATCAAAAGTGGAAGACTCTACTAATGTATCCTTGTGGCAATAACCAACAACACTAGTTTTGCTACCATCAACATAATAGTCAAGCTAGTAATATTGAAGAGACTTTAGAAAGGATTTGGGCCAACCAAGAATATGTGGCTGCTAAAATAAAAAATCAAAAACTTGCATAAAAATAGTTAGAGCAATAAGTGGGGAAACTGGTGAAAAAACAAAATACAAGGCCTTAGGGTGGTTTGCCAAACGATAATGAACCTCCTAAATAAGTAAATTGGTAAGAAGATAAATAATAGGCCACCAAAGACAAATAAGGAGGTAGATACAAAGTTGATTCCTTAGATAGTTGTAGACAAAGTTGCTAAAAATTTAGGGAAGTATAGTAAATAAAAATAAAATCTGTTAAGAATGAAAGACCACCACACCCTGTCTGTTCCAGAAATCAATAGAGGATGCATACTTCAACAAGTTCTTTGGTACCTATAGAGAGATTCACATTAACCTTCCTCTTCTAGATGTTTTGCTGGGAATGCCCAAGTACGCTAAGTACTTAAAGGACATGGTGACTAACAAAGATAGGTTAGAGAATATCGAGACCATGACACTGATAGAGGAGTGTAACTCATTGGTAATGAAAAATATGCCCTAAAAACTTAAGGACCCGGGAAGTTTCACCCTCCCTATTTAGATTCTTGATGGTGAAATATTATATGCCTTGAGTGATTTGGGGGAAATTATAAATTTTATTACCTCTGTATATGTTTAAACATCGTGGGTTGGCTGAGCTAAGACCAAGCCCTTTGATGATCTAATTGGTGGAAAAGACAATAGCTAAGCAAAGAAATAATTATGGAAATCATTATAAGGGATGGTATATTTGCAATTCTATCTAATTTTATTGTTATGGATTTTGATGCAAATAGTAGGGTACCAATTATTTTGGGACGTCCGTCCTTAGCCACGGGTGAAGCATTGATTGATGTGAGAGAGAGCACTCTCTCAATGAGATTTGATGATGATGTAGTGGTTTATAACGTGTATAATCCACTTAATCCACCTTCCCACTAGAAAGAATTATGTAATCTTAAAGTGATAGAAGTAGATAAGTATGGGGTGGTAGAAAGTGCACCACTAAATACCTCTTCGAACATTCTCATTGGAGTGATTGAGCCACCATCTAAGCCTAAACTGATGATGATTGATGAGCCTGAAAAGGCTAAAATTGAAAAATCCATTGAACTTGAGAGTTCACACTTAATAGGCCAAAAAAGAGCAAGAAAATGGCCTCTAAGTACGCGGGAAAGGATGAAGGAATTCGACTGAATAGTGATACTGGGTCATGCCACAACACTAAATTAGGCACTGTTTGGGAGGTAACCCAAGTTAAGGTAGGTATTTCTTTTTCTATATTTTAGTTTTTACTTTACGTAGTTTTTGTTTTTGTTGAGTTATAGGCTGATGGAAAGTTAGAGTTTTGAAAGACTAAGCTAAGGAGCATGGTATGGATGAAGTATGGGGTCCCCAAACCCTCTTGATGTTTAAAGATGCTACTAACTAGGACTAAAGGCCTCAGGGAGCAATTCTATCACAGATTTTTAGTTCGACTCTAGGGATAAAGTAGATTTGTAAGTATGGGATGGGAAAATTCACATGTTTTGTGTGAAGCGATGTTATAGGATATTAGACTTTATTTTTTTTTTCAAGTCTTTGGTTATATTTGAAAATTTCGAAAAAAATTTAAAAAGATTTTTTTTAGTTTTAGTTTTTGTTTGTGGGTGTCAGTCTAGTAGGTACACATTTCACCCACCCCGTGGTTATTCTTTTTGGTTTTTTGATAGGGCATCCCTTGAACTAGTATCCTTTTTATTTTAAAGAGTAGATTTTAATATTTTTGAGTTAGGTAAGTTAGATATCTTATTGGTGCTATGTATGATTGCATAATGCAAATTGTTTCATGTGTTAAAGCATATGATTTGTGTGAACTACTATACTTAAGACTCCTATGCTCTGGTTTATAACTCTGGTATATTGTTGGCTTAATTCTAAATTCGTGTGATTAATTGGTTTAGAGTCTATGATGATCCTAGTTGACATAAGCATCTACTATGTGAAGTGAGGTTTTGGGTATTCCTTGTTGTATGTGATGTTTAGAACATACCTTTTGTGTGTACAAAGTCAAATAAAGACTGTGGGTTAGGATATTATATAGGCATTTCCTTGATAACCATGTCTCATACCCACTGTTTGACCTACCCTTGGGCATAGTGCTAGTTAGCCCCGTTTAGCCTTCAACCTACTTTGTTGGTAGACACATATATAGCCTAATTCCCTTTTTTTGTTTGACCTTAATTTGATGAAAAGATTCTAAGAGCTTTAGTTGAAAACTAATAAAGTAAAGAAGTGCAAAAATAACAAGAAAAAAAGGTAGAAGTGAGGCCCCAAAAGTAGCTATTGTTGTTGAAAAATTGATATGTGTTGTGAGTGGGAGTTGGGTAATGAAAAAGAGAGATATTTCGCTAAAATTTTATCTTGAGCTGATGAAGAATACTCCCTCCGCATTCTAACTTACTATCTTAATAAGATGGGGAAAAACAAAAGAGAATGGGTATGATAGAAATGGAGAAAATTGGTTGTTGATATATTAATATTAATGTTCATGTGATGTATTTTTAGCCAAATATTTCCTTCCTTTACCTCAGCCTGCATTCCAACCCATCAAGAACTATATGATCTGGAGCCTTAATAATTCGATATTAGTAGATTACTACACTAAGGGCAAGCCTACGATTCGTCTTGTGTAACTTGTTAATTCCATGTGAGAGTGAGTGTAATGTGATTGATATACCTATTTTGTGATAAATTTCATGATAAATTGCATCTATATTTATGATAATGAGTAACTCTCTAATTTTAAGGGCATATGTTTAATGATAGTAAGGTCATTTGTATGATCTCATTTATTGAGTAATTGCAGGAGTTTGCCAACTTGGTGATTCAATTCTTGAGGGTAGGATGTTTTGGGAGTAGTGTTCATAAGATTTCAATTGTGTATAACATGCATAGAATAAATAGTTTCATTTTATGTAGTCATTGTAGTTCTAGCTTGAGTGTCCTGGTAGAAGAATGAAGTCTTCTCTTAATATGATTCTTAGAGTAAAGAGTTTTTCATGTATTAACAAAAGCTTTAAGTAAGGGTGATGATCTAAGGTGGATTTATGCACCTCAGTGTCATTATCTATTCTTTTTAACCCTTGTTTTGATGACTTCCTATGTGATTAATGAGTGGTTAATCATATAATTGAGCATTTAAGTTTTAAAATACTTTATTATAACGTTTAAGGTGTATTTTAAACATGTTTAGAATCAATTTCGCCACTTAAAGTTTAGACGAGGAAACTAGCTTTACTAGCTTGAGCTAGTGTGAGTATTGAGATAATAAGGGTATAAGTGTGTAATTAAGTGTGGAAAAAATTGTTGATAGTGTTTAAGGTTCAATTGAAACAAGCCTAGAGCCAAAGCTAAGTTAAAAATTAAAATGGCAAAATAGGTACTCTTAGTTTAAGTTACTAGTTCATCGTCTTGGATTGTATGTTGTTTTGAGCTCTAGTTCATGGTGTTTGATCCTATAGGTTTCTAGGTGATTTCATAATGATAAAATAGAAATGATACACAAGCCTAAATTATCATGCTCTTTCACTAATTTTTGTAAATTCCTTACTTAATGCTTATTTGTGCAGGTAAAATTTGAAAGCGGAAGACGAGTAAACAAACTTGATAAAAATGAGTTGAGGAATAGGCGAAAGAGAAGAAATTTGAGTAAAAAGAACAAAAGCTGAATTGCAGGCCCAAAAATTGACCATCATTTTCCGCGATCACGACTTGAGATTGCGATCACGACTAGTAGACAAGTAAACCAGATGGAGATCATGATATTACTACCGCGATCTTGGGATTCACAAACACTATTAAAAGATGGCGATGTGGTAGCATGGAAATGTTTTAAGGGAATTTTTGTAATATTGGGCAATAGACGAATTGGGGCTAAAATAGGGGTTTTGGCTCGTTTTTACCACTTTTTTTACCCATCATAAATTTATCATCTTTGGGAAATATTTTTGTACTAATGTTGAGCTAAGAAGACATTAGAGTAACTTCAGTGAAGAATTGGCAAATTCCATTAGAGATTTATTGGAATTTAAAGTATGGTTTGACATTCTCTTTATCTTTCCAGAATCAATTTGATGGATATCTTTGTATATTCTTTTTTATTATCTTTATGAGTTGCTAGTTCTTCCTCTTGTGGTAATTCTTGAATAGGTTGTAATTTATGCATGGGTGTTTTTTTATTTATCTACCTAATTAGCTTTTTGTTGTGGGTTATTCTATTACCCTAGGTTCCTAATAAGATTTATGGGTGAAAACCCCAAATTTACTTAAATCCCATAGCATCCTTAAAAGAGGGATGTGGGTGATGAGTAATTGTGAACAACTATTTGATACTAGTTATTTCCTTAGCATTATCTTAGAACCGAGGATGTTATGTGATTTAGCTAGCTTGATGGGCATCATCCTATAAATAGGGATGCTAAGTTTAGGTTTTGAATAGGTAAGTAGGGCATGATCATGAGGTATTCAAAAAAATCCATGTGTGCAATATAGGGTTTTGTTGAAAGACTAACACTAATACTTTAGATCTAGACCATTACTTCTTGCTAAATTTGGATAAATTCTCAATTACACATTTATGAATTTGCACCTAAAATGGCATAAACTCAAGATCTATTCCTAATTGGTTATATTCTAATTATTCTTAGCCCAAGTTATTTTGCTAGAATCCCAAAATTGTGATATTTTCAAAAACATTTTAAACCCCTAAATATTGTTATCATAGGTTTGAATTTAGCAAGCATCTTTCACTTTGAACATACTCAATCACCTTTCACATTATTCCTTCTGGATTCGACCCCGACTTTAATTGGGTTTTTATTGACAATGCTCGCCTTGCACTTAATTTGATGTGTAAGTTGAGCGTTATAAAAAATGACACCTTTGCTGGTGAATAATTTGGAGTATTGAGTTAGTTTGAAGCTTTAGCTTACTTGCTTGGATTCAAACTTGTAAATATTTTTTGTGATTTTATTCTTTTTCTTATGTTAGGTAGATTTTTAATTTTGTTTTCTTGGTACTATGGCATCTTGGAATGAATATGAGTTTGGGGATTGCAAATTTTAACTTGATTATCAATGTTCATATTATGGTGGACCCCACTTTTGGCAATATTTTAAATATGCTCCCCAGTAAGAGACGTGTGCGCTATCTTGATCCTATTGGGAGTATGATTTTTATTTATATGGTGGTCAAGATAGACATTAGAGTGATTTTTCAAATGCCCTCTCTTCTATTTATTCTAACAAAAATTCTAGTTCTTTTTATGAGTTTGATAATTCTCACGATGTGATAAAGGTAGAACAACGTGCCGAATATAATGGTATTGAAGAAATGCTTCTAGTTTTTTTGAATTGGGCGACTACATTCAAGGAGGAGGTTCATGTCTTTCATCAATCCATGGCAACATTTGGTTAGGAAAGTGAATGAGAAGAAAAAGTAGGTGAGGAGACCGATCTTTCAAGTACCATGAAGAGGCCCAATATTAAAAATCCAGCTGATAAGGAAAAAATATAAAGCCATGTGGTTGATGGCGAGCATGATATAAAAAAAATCTTGGCGATTTTCCAACCAAACCAAAAGTTGTGACAGATGCCAAAATAGAGAAAACAACAATAGAGTCAAAATAAAAGCCAATAAAATCCTTTGTGAATGCTCTAATTAATTTCTGGGTGAGAATTTCAAGAAGAATGCAACGCTAAAATTGGGAAGACGACCACATTCCAACCACTTTTTGACATTATTCTTGGTGGATATGATAAGAGTCGAACCATCTGAGAAATAATGAACTTCTTAGGTAGTCCAATGTCCAATCCCTTTCAGTTTTGTCTTGGATACGACTAGACCATGCAAGTTGTATGGTATGATAATGAGTGGGGTCATGGAGTTATAGGGTGGAAAGTGTGTGGGGGTCCAATTCACTAGTCATAAGGTTAACAATTTGTGGTTGTCCAATTCACTATCTTGGTGATGACTCAAGGGTATAAGTTGTATGTTGTGGTCACGAGTCAATAGAGTCGACTCGTAAACGCCTACGGTGTTTTTGAGGTTTTTTGCAATGGGAACTTTATATATTTCTCACTTAAATCCCTTGTCACCCTACATCCCTATAGCACTTTTTTGTATTTCATTCCATACTTTATAAGATTAAACATCCTTTTTACTCTCTTAAGATCCTCACAAGCAAAAATGGCTAGGGTTTCTCATAAGTGGTCATCTAAGGGCTTAAGGATCAATTTCTCTTTATGAATCTTGGTAATTCAGGCATATGACTCTTCTCTCATTGTTATTTTACTAAAGGCATATGTTTCAATGTATGGTTTTCATGGTATTGTTATGGTTTTGAAATAAGATTGGGGATTTTAGGGTTTTCATGGTTGAATGATGTTTTCTCATGATTTAATTAAGGTTTTCATGTTTTAATAACGTTTTTTCCACATGTGGGTGCATGAGAATGGTGATTTAATTGCGGGATCATGATTGAGCACCAAATATGATGATTTTGGCTTTATTAATGGTATGCCCTCAACCTGTTTATTAAATTGTAAATGAGAATGATTTTGTCACATAGTTTAATTACTCTTAGAATCCTTGCATTACATAAATAGTTAAAGAAACATTAATCTGTTTGGTTGGTTTCATATGGTTTTGGAAAGGCCTTAATGGTCATGGTTGAATTATAAATGGTTTTGGTTTAATTGTAAATGGTGGAGTCTAATTTTATTTAATGGTGTATATGCTATAAGGTAATAGACTTGGAAGCTCTAATTTTGGTATGAAGATACCAATGGTTCTTTCCTAATTAAAATACTCCTTGGAAAATGGTTAGGAATGTGTAAATGATTTTATATAGGCTTAAAGGTGGTTGAGTAACAAAGCCAGAGAAGGTGGAGGCCCCGGGGGACAGAAAGATAAAACTCACGTTTGTCGATGTGAGGGTGTTATTGGTAACTGGGTGCATGATGAAACACTTCATATTTTTGGAATGTACTAGTCATATCATGTGTTTTTCTCTGGTCGTGCAACTAACACACACTGAGGCCTTTCAGTAGGGTGAACTGAACCCATATAGCCTGTGGGAAGTTTTAGGATGAACAAGCTACACAACCTAGGTTAAGATTTTAAATACATGATAAACCTTGTTCCTTATCCCGACATGATATATATATATGTGTCTAATGTTGTTTGATTGTTTTTGTTTGATGGAATTACTTTATCTTTATCCCTGAGTTACATACTAGCATTTACCTCGCTAACTATCTTTGGGCACTGTATACCCTTACGATGTAGGAATCAGCCAAACTACCATTCCTTCTCCTCTATGACTTGGATCCAGGGATAGATTTTGAGTCAAATTAAAGTAGTAAGATTTCATGCTTCAGAAAACTTCATTTTATGCTATGTACTTCTTTTAGTTATTGTTATTTCCTTGGTTATGGTTATAGACTTAAATTTCTATCTTTTTATTATTATTGTATTATCTTTTTATATGTTCATAATTCATCCGACATGTGGCATAGGGTGGTTAATGGTGGGGTATTGGGAGTGGTCTCTGATTCTAGTTAAACTTGAGATGCCCGACACAACTAAGCCCTGATTGAGGTCATGTTAGATTGGTATTAGAGCCATAGGTTCATGATCTATTAGGTTTCCAACAAAAACGTGTCAAAGAGAGTCTTTTTAGGGGTCTATTAATAGCCACACTAATAAGGGAGAGGCTACAAAGCATTTAAGAATGTTTCTCTTTCTTGTGTTCTATTTTTAAGCTCTATAGTCTAAGGTCCTAAATTCTTCTTTAATTTTCATTTGTTTGCTTTTTAGATCATGCCTCCCTGGTGATCTGAAGCTTATGGAAACTCCTCTATCCCGCTAGGGGACAATGCTAATGGGACACACTCTACTAATAGGGTCCAGACCTGGTCTAGGAGTCCAGTTCCTGATTACCAACTAGTCCCCTCCAATCCTTCTCAAGTTCCTCAGGATGATATGATGAATGTGGAATTCATTAGTCCATCCATATGTTGGTTAAGCTAGTAGATTCCAAAGATGAGCATGGTGGTTTTGTTATGCTATCTTCTGAGGCAATAAGGGTTGGCCAGTTTATGAGGTTGAACCCTTTTTTGTTCACTGGTTTTAAGGTTGAGAAGGATCCTAAAGGTTTTATTGATGAGATGTAAAAGATCTTCCACACTATGTATGCTACTAACATAGATGGTGTGGAATTTTCTTCTTACCAACTAAAAGATCTATCATATCCATAGTATGACAAATGGGAACAATAGAGCGCTGATGATGCTTAGTTAACCCTATGGAATGATTTCTCTGCTGCTTTTCTGGGCTGCCTATTTCCTCAGGAGTTGAGTGAGGCAAAAGTAGAAGAGTTCGCTAACTAAAAGCAAAGAAAGATGTCAGTCAAGGAGTATGCCTAGAAGTTTCACCAGTTATCGTGGTATGCTCCAAAGTTGGTTTCTATCATGAGGGCTAGAATGAGAAAGTTTGCTTTTGGATTATGTTGAGACTTGATTTTGTAGATTAAGGCTACCTTTTTGAACAAGTGTATGGACTTCTCTAGGTTGGCTGTGTACATACAGCAGGTTGAGGAAGAAAAGAAGAACCAGGTAGAGATAGACGAGAGGCAGAGCAAGAAGTTTAGTTATTCTAATCAGGGTAGAGGTCAATTGAAAAGTGGCGGGCATAGTGGAAAGTGGTCCAAGAAGAGGTGGGGAAATTTTGGGTCTCACTCAGCGGCTAGTGCTCCCTACCTAGAGCCATTTGGTGACCTGCATTTTTAGTATAGGGATAATTATAAGAAACAGGGTTTCCAATCTCAGGTTAGTGGGGCCTAATTTTCTCCATCATATCCTCTCTATAGATTTTGTGGTTGATTGTATTATGGTTACCGTGATGAAGAAAGGGATAATTGCTTCAACTATAGTCATCCAAGGCATATTGTTAAAAGATGTCTAGTTGGTAAGGTTACCCTTGGGGAAAAAAGTTTCCTGTTGACTCTTCTTCAGTTCTTGAACCATCTTACTTTGAAACTGGTCAAAACTTACTCCATGCTCTCACTACTTGTTAGAGTCTGAGATATCACCTTATGTCGTTATTGGTTTGTTAAACTCTTTTTCCATGATGTGTCTTATTTACTTGAACCGGGGTCCACTTTTTCTTATGTGACCTATTTATGGTTGTGTATTTTAGTTTTTGTCTTGAGTGTATTTCAGACCTCTTTTCTATTTCTAACTTTGTGGGTGACTCAATATTTGCTAAATATGTCGATAGGGGTTCTGTGGTGTCCATCGGTGGTCGAAAGATTTTGGTGGATCAAGTTGAATTGGACATGGTGGATTTTGATGTCATATTAGGGATGTATTATTTGTATTCATGCTATATATCCTTAGATAGTCAAACCCATAAGGTTGTCTTTGAATTCCCTAATGAGCCTATTATTGAGTGGTAGGGTGGTTTCCTAGCTCCTGAGGGAAGGTTCATATCTTATTTGAGATCAATGATTAATCTTTAAGGCGCGTCTTTATCATACGGTTTGAGTTTAAGATTCTAACTCATATGATCTTTTATTACATTCCGTCCCGGTGGTGAATGAATTTCTTAAGGTCTACATAGATGACCTTCCTTATGTTTCTCTGGATATGGAATTTGATTTTGGGATAGATCTTATTCTGTACACTCATCCTATTTCAATTTCCCTATATATAATGGCTTTGGCTGAGTTGAAGAAGCCTAAGAAGCAATTAAATGATAGTTTACACAAGCATTTCTTCTATCTTAGTATGTCTCTGTGGGGTGCACCAGTTCTATTCATGCGTAAGAAGGATGGTTCCCTTAGGATGTGTATTTATTACCGACCATTGAATAAGGTAAAAATAAAGAATAAGTACCCTCTTCCAATGATAGATGATCTGTTTGATCATGTTTAGGGTTCTAAGCTTTTCTCTAGGATTGATCTTTGATTCGGGTATCATTAGTTAATGATTAGGGAGGTTGATATCCGTAAGAGCACTTTCTGCTCCTAATATGGGCATTACAAGTTCATAGTCATGGCTTTTAGGTTGACTAATGCCCCAACAACAATCCTGGACTTGATGAAAAAATTCTTTCATCAGTTACTTGATTTGTTCGCCATTGTGTTTATAGATGATATTCTAGTCTACTTTAAAAGAAAGATGGATCATTCTAACTACCATAGAAATGTGTTGCAGACCCTGAAAGATAAGTAGTTGTATGCCAAATTTTTGAAATATGATTTATTGTTAAACATTGTCACTTTCTTGGGTTATGCCATTACTGGTGAAGGGATCATGGTGGATCAAGAAAAAGTTGTAGTGATTAAGAAGTTTCCTTGAACCATGACTCTAATTGATATTCGAAGCTTCTTGGGTTTAGTTAGTTATTACAGGAGGTTTGTGGAAAGTTTCTATTTTATAGATGTCCCGTTGACTAGGTTGACTTAGAAGAAGGCAAAGTTCTTATAGCCTGATGCTTGTAGGGAGTAGTTTTGTGAAGCTAAAGGATAAGTTGACTTTGGATCTAGTCTTGACATTTCCTAAAGGCACCAATGGGTTTGTGGGCTCTTGTGATACATCCCATATAGGGCTTAGTTGTGTTCTAAGGCAGCATGGCAAGGTGATAGCTTATTCCTTGAGACAATTGAAGGGACCTAAGAAGAATTATCTAACTCAGGACTTTGAATTATTGGCTGTGGTAATCATGTTTCAAATTTGGTATCACTATCTCTGTGGAGTACATGTGGATATTTTTTCCGATCATAAGAGCCTGTAATAAGTGTTTACTCTAAAAGAGCTGAACCTCAAGCAAAAGTGATGGCTTGAGTTGCTCAAGGATTATGATATGAGTCATCACTAACATCTTGGTAAAGATAATATGGTTGTTAATTCTCTTAGTAGGTTATCCATGGGGAGTCTAGCTCGTGCGGTTAAAGGAAAATAATAGTTGGTGAAAGATATCCACCATTTGGCTAAACTTGAATTCATCTTTTAGACTCGGAGGATGCTGGTGTGTTCATACAGAAGGTGGCGTAGTTATCTCTTGGTGTTGAAATAAAGGAGAAACAAGTGTTGGATCGTGTCTTGATGAGGATCAAGGGTTTTATAGGTGGGCAGAAGGTGATGGCATTTGAGATTAGTGGTGATGGTTACTTGTGGTTCCAAGAGATCTTATGTGGTCCCGATATAGATGGATTGCAAGATAGGATGTTGGCTGAGGCTCATATGATGCATTATGTTATCTATCTTGGTTCATCAAAAAAGTATCATAAACTTAAAGAGATATATTTGTGGAACAGTATGAAGTGGGATATGACTAATCCTTTGGCTAAGTACTTAGTGTACAAACAAGTGAAATCAGTTTAATTCAATTTGGGTCATCGTGGTGGATAGGATAACGAAGTCTTCTAATTTCTTGCCATTGAGGACAGTTTTTCAATAGTGGATTATACGGGACTGTACCTCCAAGAGATTTGAATTTTCATGGAAGACCTATTTTTATGGTCACAGATTGTGATACGTAGTTTTCATTACACTTTTGGCGGTCATTCATAAAGGTTTTGGGATTAAGGTGAGTCTTAGTATGGCTTTCCACCGATTGTTTGATAGAAAGGTGGAAAGCACTATTCAGACATTAGAAGACATGCTTCGAGGTTGCGTGATTGATTTTGGTAGAAGTTGGGTTGAGCATTTTCCTTTTACAGAGTTGGCATATAATAATAGCTGCCACTATAGTGTGGGATGACTCTGTTTGAAGCTTTGTATTGTACGAGGTGTAGGTCTTTTATTGGGTAGTTTGACATTGGTGAGGCTGAGATGTTTGACCTATATTTTGTTCTCAAAGCCATGAAGAAGGTGAAGGTGATTAGGGATAGGCGTAAAGCAACCCAAAGTTACGAAAAGTCCTATTTAGATGTTTGGCGTATGAAGTTAGAGTTTGAGGTTGGAGATAAGGTGTTCTTAAAGGTGTCTCCATGAATGGAGTGATGTAATTTGGGAAAAAGGGGAAGCTTATTCCCTATTATGTTGGTCCATACTTGGTTTTTAGAAGGGTTGGTAGTGTTTGCATGTTAGTTGGAGTTACCTTATAGTTTGAGCTCCATTCATTCGGTGTTCCACGTATCTATATTGAGGAAGTGTTGAAGGTGATCTGACACAAAATTTATATATCAGGGATATGGGTATTTTTGATTCCCTGTCTAATGAGGAGGTCCAAGTTGAAATTATAGATCGACAGGTTTAACAATTATGCACCAAGTTTATAGGTTCAATGAAGGTTCTATGGAGTAACCACAAGGTCGAAAAGGCTACTTAGGAAGCTTAAGAGGATATGAAGTTCAAGTATTTATTCTTTTTTCTCATTCCAGAAAAATGAGCTTAAGGTATGTGTTCTTCTTAGCATTTTTGTTTTCTAACTTGGCTAAAGGTAAGAGTAGAGACGTGTGGGGTTTAATCAAGCTTGTTAATGCCTTTTCCTATCATTCAAGGACAAATGATCATACCAGGGAGAGTTGAAACACCCTAGGTTTTGGGACTTGGAAATTTCCTGAGCTTTGAGCTTACTGTCCTATTGATGCCTTAACTATATGAGTCGTATGGAGTGGGTACAGGTCTGGTGACCTTAGTCGCTACATGTCCAGTGGGTTGTGGTTGGATTTTTCATCTTAGTAATGACTTGGTGGTACGAGTAATTAGTGATGGTGATGAGTTATTAGGATGATCCTTAATCAAATAAGTAACTTAGTGACTTGCTGTGGCTCTGAATATGACTGGCTCATTAAGAGCCGTGAGGATAAGTTATGAGTGGTAAGGTTAAGCCATAAGTTGTCAAGTGTCCAATCCCTTTGGTTTCTATCTTGGATACGAGTAGACCATACGAGTCGTATGGTCTGGTAAAGAGTGGGGTCATGGAGTTGTAGGGTGGACAGTGTATGGGTATCCAACTCACTGTCTTGGTGACGACTCAATGGTATGAGTTGTATGTTGTGGTTGGGATTCAAGGGGGTAGACTTGTAACCACCTACGATCTTTCTATGTTTTTTAGCTAGGGACACTTTAGATATTTCTAACTTAAAACCCTTAAGACCCCACTTCCCTATAACACTTTTTGGCCATTCATACCATACTTTAAAATATTAAACATCCTCTTTACTCGCTCAAAATCCTCTGAAGAAAAATTTGCTTGGGTATCTCCAAAGTGGTCATCTAAGGACTTAAGGTTCAATTTCTATTCGTGAATCTTTGTAATTCAGGCATTTGACTCTTTCCACATTGTTTTTTAACTAAAGGCATATGTTTTAATGTATGGTTTTTATGAAATTATTATGGTTTTGAAATAAAGGTTAGGGATTTTTGGTGTTCATGGTTGATTAATGTTTTCTCATGATTTAATTAAAGTTTTTATGTTTTAATTATGGTTTTCAATGTGTGGGTGCATGAGAATGGTGGATTTATTGTGTAGTCTTGGTTAAGCCCAAAATATGACGATTTTGGCTTTGTTAATGGTGTGCCTTCAACCTTTTGTGAAATTGTCAACGAGAATAATTTTATCACATAGTTTGACTACTCTTGGAATGCTTGCATTGTATAAATGGTTAAAGAAACATGAACTGGTTTGGTTGATTTCATGTGCTTTTGCAAAGGCCTTGATGGTCATGGTTTGATTATAAATATATTTTGTTTAATTAGAAATAGTGGAGTCTAATTTGGTTTAATGGTTTATATGGGATAAGGTAATAGACTTTCATGCTCTAATTTTTATATGAAGATACCAATGGTTAATGCCTTATTAAAATACTCCTTTGTTAATGGTTGGAAATGTGCAAATGATTTTCTATTGACTTAATTAGGGTTGAGTACAAAACCCATGAAATATCGCGGTCCTGGGGGACCGACACTGGAGACTTACATTTGTTGATGTGAGGTAGTCTTGTTGACCATGTGCATGATGACAAACTTTATAGTTTTTCGATGTACTAGTCATCTTAGGTTCTTTTTTTCGGTTGTGTGACTAACATACACTGGGGTCCTTCAGTTGGGGGAGCTGAACCCATATAGCCCGTGGGTGGTTTTAGGATGGCCAAGATACACAACCCAGGTTAAGATTTTAAATGTATGCTAAAACTTGTTCCTATCCTGACACGATATATATATATATGTATATGTGATAGCATATGTTTATTTTATTAGTTTTTATTGATGACATTATTTTATCTTTATCCTTGAGATACATGCTAGTGTTTACCCCGCTAACTATCTTCGGTCGTTGTATCCCCATGCGATGCAGAAACCGACCATACTACTATTCCTCCTGCTCTGTGACTTATATCTAGGGACAACTTTTGTCATATTGAGGTGGTGAGCTACCTTACTTCTGAAGACTCAATTTCATGCTATGGACTTCTTTTCATTATTGTTATTTCCTTGGTTATGGTTATAGACTTACCTTATTGTCTTTAGATTATTATTATATTATCTTGTTACATGTTTGGAATTTATCCGACATGGGATGTAGGATGGTTAACGGTGGGGGTATTGGTGGTGGTCTCTCATCGTTGTGGGAATTGAGATGCCCAATACGACGAGGCCCTGGTTTGAGTCGTGTCAGACATCCCTTACTTGAAGTCTAATAAGTGCAAAATCCAATGTTTGACAAGTAATTTTTTGATTTTATAACCAATACTCAATGAGCCTACATGGAAGTTTGATTCAAAATTGGGTAAATGGTTCAAGTCTACAAAGTTGAGAGATCGAATATGTGTCATTGTGCCCTTACATTTACCCAAAGTAACTCAAAGATATATCGATAAAAAGTTGGCTAAATGATTCAAAACTACTAATTGGAGACATAAATTATAGTCAAAAGATGTCGTGTCGCGACTTTAACTAAGGCATTTCTTAGGAGGCAACCTAAGAAAAGTTTCTTGATGTTTTCCAATGTTTTTGATTAAATTTTTTTCTTGTTTTTGGTGTTTACCGGTGATGGCATATGTTGGAAAGGGTATCTCAAGAACGAAATCCTGGATAAGTATATTGGACTTTCATTTTATCATTTTTTTCTCTCTTAAGTAAGCTCACAAGGTATGATCTTATGTGAAATTCTCCTTAAATAACAAATGATGACCATATTACATAAGTTCTTTTGGTTTAAATTTAATACATTTGAGCTTAATTGGTTTGAATATTGTTGTTGGGATGAAAACTTTTGAATGGGCTCCTTGTTCCAAATGCTCAGTTACAAAATTCTTGCTTCCATACTATAGTGCATACCATATGTTCGACAAAACACCAACTTGTAGTTTGTTTGCTTAATTGAGTGGTGGGAATTTTAATGAGGTTAGTATGATTAAAAATGGTGTGTTTGGTGATTAACTGGTGCATTGAGTTTGTTCACATATGTTGTTATTCTAGTTTCCAAGCTCTTACCTTTCATGCACACCATGTGTCTGTTATAATTTCAATAAGAGGGGAACACCTTATGTGTTAAGGTTAATGAGAACTTTCTTAGGGTGTTATGTAATTATTTTTGGAGCATAGTTCTGAGTTTAATTAGTCTTAAATGTTTGAAAACCAGTGGTTTTTGGTTGAAATTATTGATGAATGTTGTGTCCATGGTTTGATCAATTAATGTTCTTATCATAGCATCCCCGGGTGAAGTCAAAGTAACCCGAGAGAAATGAATTCTTGCCTTGCCCTATGAATAAATTGGGTGACACCATTCTTAAGAGTATTGGGTCGTTTGTGCTTGTATTGGTTCCGTGAGTGTTTTGTGAGATAAATAGGCAATATGTGAAGTTGTGAGGAATAAATCCCATGAAATGTAATGATAATATTGCCTTGCATTCACCTAAGTTTTTCATTAATTGTTTAGGAAGAGGCAAAAGCGTAAAAATACTTTCTAAATGTCATTGGCAAGAAATTAAATGATTTATAAAAAAACCAGAAAAATATGTTTTTCTTTTTAAAAAAGGATCATGGGTGGTTATGAGCTTTCTTTTGCGTGATACCATTAAATTCAATTTTGTCTCTCTCTTTACAAGGATGAGTCCTTGACTTAAATTGCTCAAATTGGTTGGGAGACTAGCTTCTTACTCTATAAGGATGATGGCATATGTGGTGAAATTTTTTAAATAATTCTTGTACATATGTGTAGTTTAGAACTTGCCCCGAGTGTCTTCATAGCGAAATCCTAGACTAGCTTTATTTGGAGGATGACCCAAGGCCATTTTTGACTCATCAAATGGCCAAATTCCCACCTTAACAATTTTTCCTAGTTAACCCGTTTGTTCATTTTGACCCATTTCCCTTTCTTTTAGTAATGATAACCTTGCTAAAACACCAATACCCATTTTAAACCTCTCTTTTGGCACCTAACCTCCTTTTATGCTTGACATGATTCAAAGCAATGAAAATAGGAAAAATCCTAAGTTTTGGAGGATTGTATAGTTGGGAGAATAATGTAAGGGTGGTTCAAACTCCATGTTTGGGGGATAAATGTGATGTGCTAATATAATCCAAGAAAGGTGTATATAAGTTTGTCAAATTATGTTCTTACAAGTCAAGAGATGTGCTTGATGATAAAGTTGAATAGCTGTAATACCCCGCAATGTTCTCTCCTAGTCTAAGCCTTAGAGCATTTTTGGAAAAACAAAAATCTGAGTCTAAAAATTTCGGAAATAACTTCTCAAGTATGAAATATTTTGAATCATGTTGTATTTCTTTAATTTCAACTTTTTGTCATGTAGATCATTGAACAAGCTTTCCATCGATACCAATTTTATCAAGATCCGACATCGAACGAGGGAGTTACGACCGTTTTACTGAATGGTATCGGAATCGCCTAGGTTTGACGGTTGTCCTGGTGGACCATCAGGTCCTTGGTGGGCCGTAAACTGTCCCGTCAAGCCAAGGAAGTGACCGCACTTTTTGGTCATCATGTGATGGCCAAAGTAGTGGACTGTCAATAAGTTAACGGACCATCAAGGGGTTCGTCAGGTCGAAACAGAATGGCCTATTCCTGACCCCCGAGTGACGGACGATATGGTGGACCGTCATATTTCTGATGAACCATCACTTCGACCTTCACGATGAGGCATAACGATGTTTGTAGTCACAGAATAGACCCCGTGAACCAACATCCAAGATAAGTAACCAAAATAATGATGTTCTGTAGCATAATATGATTGCTCACAGTGCTTTAACCCTATGATTTTCCACATTACAAATGTACTGGTATGCAGAGCATATCCAAAATAATCATTTATTATTCAACATATATGATTGCAATTTAAAATAGTTCATAAGTTTATCAAATAGTAAGAATTCACATGGGCATTTTAAAGACACT
>JAPEIP010000002.1:80365768-80424731 GCA_026120095.1 Capsicum chinense
AGCTCTTACCTTTCATGCACACCATGTGTCTGTTATAATTTCAATAAGAGGGGAACACCTTATGTGTTAAGGTTAATGAGAACTTTCTTAGGGTGTTATGTAATTATTTTTGGAGCATAGTTCTGAGTTTAATTAGTCTTAAATGTTTGAAAACCAGTGGTTTTTGGTTGAAATTATTGATGAATGTTGTGTCCATGGTTTGATCAATTAATGTTCTTATCATAGCATCCCCGGGTGAAGTCAAAGTAACCCGAGAGAAATGAATTCTTGCCTTGCCCTATGAATAAATTGGGTGACACCATTCTTAAGAGTATTGGGTCGTTTGTGCTTGTATTGGTTCCGTGAGTGTTTTGTGAGATAAATAGGCAATATGTGAAGTTGTGAGGAATAAATCCCATGAAATGTAATGATAATATTGCCTTGCATTCACCTAAGTTTTTCATTAATTGTTTAGGAAGAGGCAAAAGCGTAAAAATACTTTCTAAATGTCATTGGCAAGAAATTAAATGATTTATAAAAAAACCAGAAAAATATGTTTTTCTTTTTAAAAAAGGATCATGGGTGGTTATGAGCTTTCTTTTGCGTGATACCATTAAATTCAATTTTGTCTCTCTCTTTACAAGGATGAGTCCTTGACTTAAATTGCTCAAATTGGTTGGGAGACTAGCTTCTTACTCTATAAGGATGATGGCATATGTGGTGAAATTTTTTAAATAATTCTTGTACATATGTGTAGTTTAGAACTTGCCCCGAGTGTCTTCATAGCGAAATCCTAGACTAGCTTTATTTGGAGGATGACCCAAGGCCATTTTTGACTCATCAAATGGCCAAATTCCCACCTTAACAATTTTTCCTAGTTAACCCGTTTGTTCATTTTGACCCATTTCCCTTTCTTTTAGTAATGATAACCTTGCTAAAACACCAATACCCATTTTAAACCTCTCTTTTGGCACCTAACCTCCTTTTATGCTTGACATGATTCAAAGCAATGAAAATAGGAAAAATCCTAAGTTTTGGAGGATTGTATAGTTGGGAGAATAATGTAAGGGTGGTTCAAACTCCATGTTTGGGGGATAAATGTGATGTGCTAATATAATCCAAGAAAGGTGTATATAAGTTTGTCAAATTATGTTCTTACAAGTCAAGAGATGTGCTTGATGATAAAGTTGAATAGCTGTAATACCCCGCAATGTTCTCTCCTAGTCTAAGCCTTAGAGCATTTTTGGAAAAACAAAAATCTGAGTCTAAAAATTTCGGAAATAACTTCTCAAGTATGAAATATTTTGAATCATGTTGTATTTCTTTAATTTCAACTTTTTGTCATGTAGATCATTGAACAAGCTTTCCATCGATACCAATTTTATCAAGATCCGACATCGAACGAGGGAGTTACGACCGTTTTACTGAATGGTATCGGAATCGCCTAGGTTTGACGGTTGTCCTGGTGGACCATCAGGTCCTTGGTGGGCCGTAAACTGTCCCGTCAAGCCAAGGAAGTGACCGCACTTTTTGGTCATCATGTGATGGCCAAAGTAGTGGACTGTCAATAAGTTAACGGACCATCAAGGGGTTCGTCAGGTCGAAACAGAATGGCCTATTCCTGACCCCCGAGTGACGGACGATATGGTGGACCGTCATATTTCTGATGAACCATCACTTCGACCTTCACGATGAGGCATAACGATGTTTGTAGTCACAGAATAGACCCCGTGAACCAACATCCAAGATAAGTAACCAAAATAATGATGTTCTGTAGCATAATATGATTGCTCACAGTGCTTTAACCCTATGATTTTCCACATTACAAATGTACTGGTATGCAGAGCATATCCAAAATAATCATTTATTATTCAACATATATGATTGCAATTTAAAATAGTTCATAAGTTTATCAAATAGTAAGAATTCACATGGGCATTTTAAAGACACTATAAAAATCATCTCAAGTTTGAGAAATCTATGTTACTTCTACGCTAGGTGGTATATCCTACAACTTTGAAAAATTTCATGGGCTATATGGAAACTGCCTTTAACTCGGCAGTGAATGCCCCAACCAAAGTGTGCCGCAAGGGTCGGAGTCTCTGAATCTACTATGCCACACGGCTGTTGCCAGCGTACAATAATAATCTACCCGTATCAACAGATACAGTTTTAGGATAAGAGTTGCTTGAACTCGCCCCTTCTTCGGGTAACCACCTAACCCTCTTTAAGACCCTTTTTAAAATCTATTAAAACATGAAGTATCTGAAAACATACTCTGAAAAAACATGTTCTGACAACGTACTCTAAAAACATACTCTGAAAACTTAATTTGTTATGGCATAAATAAATATGGTATCTTCATACCATTGACTTGCAAGTGACATTTCTGAGCCATTATTAGTGTATCATAAATCTCGATATTCAAAACATATGTTTTGAGACCAGCATTTCAATAATTCAATACAATAATTTTTATTCTCGAACCTTATGTAAACACATGCAATTCTTTCTTATACACACAAGAACATAGCGATAAAAAGAAACAATCTCTCAACAATTCCAAATCATGTTCAAGTGCTAGGATATTGAAAAAAACATCTTTCAAATCACAAAACGATAATCATTAATTTAACACAAGAGAGGGAGTTCGTAATTTGTACTCTCAAAAATCTTAAATCTCAAATTCATACATATTCATATATATGTAAATCAATATAGGGAAAAAGACCACAAGGCCAAAGAAATTGTAGCATTGAAACTTTCAAAATGCAGAATCAATAATATAGTTTTCAAAACCCCCATAAAATACATGCATCAAAACCTTTAAATCATGCTTTAACAAATTCAAGCCCATGTAGTTTTTAAGATAAACCCCACATACCTCGATTATGAAGAATAAGGGATGATCCTTGAAGCTCAAGTTTTGATCATTTCAAATTTTCTGTCAATTTTTAAAACCCATAGTTGAATCTTGAGTTTCTTGGAGGAGAAGTATATGAACTAGGGTTTTAGTTTTGAGGAAAATCTTGAGAATGTCATATATTCTTCTTGTATAGGTCTTAATATACTTTTTGGACGTTTTACGAGAATTGAAAAAAGTCCAAATTAGCCTTATTAACCTCTGAACGATGCTGGAAAAAATTTAACTGGGAACCCAATTTTATGGGCCACCACGACGCACCATTTTCGTGGTGGCTTACTGGAAAATGACGAATTAGAAATTGGGATCATCCATGATGCGCCACTATCGAGAGGTCCCACTGGAATTTGATAATTTCCAATTAAACCCTCTCCACGATGCGCTAAACACAACAATGACGATGTTTTATTATTAGCACATAAAATAGCCATAACTTCTTAACCGAGTACCCATTTTGGACAAATCTTATATCGAAGGAAAGCTTATTAAGTCATCTACGTAATGAAAAGATGAAATCTAAGGGTTTCCATAGGGGAATAAGTATAAATCATTCTAGAAGCCAATGCTTGATATTTTAGGGAGAAAATTTAGCTAAAAAAATATCAGTGCATTACAATATCCCCCATTGGGAACATTTGTCCCCGAATGTTGACGCGGGATACAGACAAGTATAATTTTAAGAATACTAAGGCATAGAGATTATAAGGAAAGGATTGTACCTTCCATTTCGTCATCCATTGGATCAAAAAGGTTCAATATCTAGCTCTCATGTCAACTTCTGATTCCCAAGTGGCTTCTTCAGTTTTCTGGTTTCTCCACAACAATTTAACTAAGGCTGTCTCTTTGTTCCTCAATCTTCTAACTTGGCGATCCAAAATCTCTACAGGATCTTCTTCATAGGATAAGGATTCTACCATGTTGATTTCTTTAATAGGTAATACTAATGAATGGTCCCCAATACACTTTTTCAATATAGATATGTGAAATACCGGATGAACGAAACCCAAACTTGTAGGAAACTCTAACTCATACGCAACTCTACCTATCTTTCTCACAATCTGGTATGGTCCTATATAGAGAGGACTCAAATTACCATTCTTCCCAAATTGCATGACTCCCTTCATAAGAGAGACTTTAAGAAATACCTAATCACCAACCTCAAACCCTCAGTCTCTTCTCCTTACATCAGCATAAGACTTCTGGCGACTCTGAGCTGTCTTGAGTCGTTCTCTAATTATTTTCACATCCTCCATTACCTAAGGAATAAGGTCAGGCTTGACCAACTGAGTCTCGCCCACTTTAAACCACCTTCTAGGGGACCTCCATCTCCTCCCATACAAGGCCTCAAATGGAGCCATCTTAATACTGGCATGATACCTATTATTTTATGCAATCTCTATTAATGGAAAGTGCCCGACCCAACTACCTTTAAAATTAATCACGCAGGCCCTCAACATATCCTCAAGGGTCTAGATGGTACGCTCAACTTGACCATCTGTCTGATGGTGGAACGTCGTCCTCAAATTTACTTGGGTACCTAAACCCTTTGGAATGATCTCCAAAAATATGAAGAAAACTGTGTACCTCTATCAGATATGATGGACAAACGTGCCCTATGGAAATGAACTATTTCTGCAATGAATAGCTTGGCATAATCCTCTCTTGAATAATTTTTCCTGAAAGGTAAAAAGTGAGCTCACTTGGTCAGTCGATCCACAATCACCCAAATGGAATTATACTGGTTTGGGGACCTCAAAAGTCATGTAATAAAGTCCATATTAATCATCTACCACTTCCACAAAGGCAAAGCTATTTCTTTGAAAGAACTACCTAGCCTCAAATTTTCCACTTTAATATGTTGACAATTCAAACACTTGGCAACATAGTTAGCCACATCACGCTTCATATTATTCCACCAATAAATTATTTTCAAATCCTGATACATCTTAGTAGAGCTAGGGTGAACAATATACCTTGACGTGTGTGCTTTATCAAGGATTGTCTTCCTCAAACCATCTACATCTGGCATCACAACCTTCCCTGCTAACTCAAAATACCATCGCAACCAATTTAAAAAAACATTACCTTTTGTTGACCCACATCTTTCTTGATCTACTTCAAGATGGGATCTTCACCCTGCTTTCCTTTGACTTCTGCACAAAGGGAATATTTAGCTATCTCATGAACAACCACTCCTCAACCCTCGGAATCTAAAAGTTACACTCCTAGGTTTACAAGCCGATGAATATCTTTTACCATCTCCCTCTTCTCTTCCTCAAAATTAGAAATACTGCCCATAGACAACCAACTGAGGGCATCGGCTACCATATTTAACTTGCCCGGATGATAGTGCAGACTTATGTCATTGTTTTTTAGAAGTTCCAACCACTGCCTCTACCTGAGATTCAATTCTTTCTGTGAGAAAACATACTGTAAACTCTTGTGGTCAGTAAATATATTAAAGTGTACCCCATTTAAATAGTACCGCCAGATCTTAAGTGCAAAAACCACAGTCGCTAACTCCAAGTCATAAGTAGGGTAGTTCTGTTCGTGCACCTTCAACTGCCTAGATGCACAAGCTACTATCTTACCGTCCTGCATAAGAACACACCTAAGTCCTACTCAAGATGCATCACAGTATACAACAAAATGTTCTGTACCGTTCGAAAGAGTCAGAACAGGAGCAGTAGTCAACCTGTCTTTCAACTTCTCAAAAATATTCCTACAAGAGTCAGACCACAAAAACCTTACCTTATTCTGAGTCAACTTAGTATGTAGTGCAGCTATGGAAGAAAAAATCTCAACGAATCTTCTGTAATAACCCGCCAAACCCAAGAAGCTCCGAATATCGGTTGGAGTCATGGGTCTGGGCCATTATCTCACTACCTCAATCTTTTGGGGATCAACCTTAATGCCCTCAAAAGACACAACATGCCCCAAGAATGCAATAGCATTCATCCAGAATTCTCACTTGGAAAATTTTGCCTAAAATTTATGATTTTTAAGGGTCTAAAGGATAATTTAGAGGTAATTGGCATAGTCCTCCTCGCTCTTAGAATATACCAAAATGTCATCAACAAATACAATGACAAACATTTCCAGAAACTGATGGAAAACCCTATTAATAGGACAATGAAAGTTGCAGAGGTGTTAGTCAACCCGAAGTACATGACTAAGAATCACAATGGTCGTATCTGGTTCGGAAAGTTGTTTTAGGAATATCTGACTCTCTAACCTTCAACTGGTGATATCCCAAATGAAGGTTTATTTTTGAAAAACATTTAGCAGCCTAAAGTTGATAAAAAAGATCATCAATCCTAGGAAGAGGATATTTATTCTTAATCGTGACCTTATTGAACTGGCGGTAATCTATCCACATACGAAGGAAATAGTCTTTATTTCTCACAAAAAGTATAGGGGCACCCAAGGGAGGCACACTAGGGCAGATAAAACCTTTATCTAGAAGATATACGAGCTGTTCTTTCAACTCTTTTAGCTCTGTAAGAGCCATCCTAAATGGTAGAATGGAGTTAGGATGGGTATCAATGAATAAATCAATAACACAATCTATCTCCCTATCAGGTGGTATTCCTGGGAGATCATCTGGGAAGACTTTCGGTAATTTATTCACTATGGGTATAGACTGAAGAGGAAGACTTTCGGCACTAGAATTTTTAACCCGAATAAGATGATATAAGCAACCTTTGGAAATAAGTTTACGGGCCCTGAGATAGGATATGAAATTCCCTCTAGGTGCTAGAGAATATCCCTCCCATTCTATCACAAACTCATTCAAAAAAAAAAGGTGACTCTTTGGGTCCTATAATTCAGGGTAGCAGCATGAATAGAGCTAGTCCATCCCTAATATGGCATCAAAATTAACCATATCAAGTACTATGAGATCTGCCTAAGTATCTCGGCTGAAAATAGACACAACAAAATTTCTATACACCCTCCTAGCCACAATAGAATCTCCCACAGTGATGGAAACCAAAAAAGGTTTAGCAATCACATCCGGATCAAACCCAAAACCAACAGCCACATATGGGGTTACATAAGACAAGGTAGACCTGGGATCAAGTATTAAATACACATCATGAGAAAAGATTTGCAACATACCGATGACTACATCTGGTGAGGCCTCTACCTCCTGGCGGTTGGTTAAACCATACAACCGGTTCCAACTATTTTTGGCGACTAAAGTGGCACCAATCTAAGGTGGTAGTGCAGATGAATTTGCCTGCAACTTGGCTCCTCCAATATTACTCTTTGTTGTCGGATAGTCTCTCTAGATATGGCCTAGTTGGATGCATGAATAATACACTAAAGCACCAAACTGACATATCTCTAGATGATTCCTCCAGTATCTCCCACAGTGCGGATAGGACTGAGATGTCTGGGCTACACTTCCCTATGACTGTGTACCCTTCATTCGCGGCCCCTGACTAGATTAAAAATTTAGGGTATGCTACTCAACTGTGGGTCTGGAAACTGGAGACCTAGCTGCCGACTGTGCATTACCCCAATTCTTTTTCTTTTTCCATTTGCCAGCCCCAATTATCGCTCTTCATTTGACTATGACTCTGGTTTGTCGCTCTGGCTCTCTTTGCCTGCCTGTCTTTTTCCCAAGATTCGGCTATCTTTTACTTCTTCTCCTCAACTTATTGTATGTGGATTGACAGTCTAGCAAAGTCAATATCCTTATTTAGTATAGCTCCCTGACACTCAAGCACCAGATCATCTAAAAGGCCGGAAGCAAACTTCCTTATTCGGGCCCTCATACTACTCGTCATCTTAAGAGCATAACCAGCCAGCAGATTAAACTTTAAAGTATACTCCTAAACACTCATATTACCCTACTTAAGGTTCATAAGCTCCTCTACTTTAGGTTCCCTCAAATCCAGAGGAAAGAATCAGTCAAGAAAAGCTTCCACGAATATGTCCCAAACTGTGGGCTCAGCACTGTCACCCTTCACATCTTCCCACTCATTGTACTATTGGTTTGCTACATCCTTTAGCTAGTATGATGCTAGCTCAACACACTCTACCTGATCAACATCATTACCTTGAAAATCATCTCTATTTAGTCTACGAACTCCTGCGGGTCCTCTTTTACCTTAGCGCCAGAGAACTTGGGCAGGTTCATTCTCATAAATTGGCCCAATCTAGTAACTTCAGAAGTAACAAACGCAGAACTAGTATCCTCTGACCTCTGAGTCTGTGCGGCTTCCAGTTGTGCAAGCATGTGAATACATTGTCTAAATTCAGTATTAGAAACCTCTCCTTCACAAGACTGAGTGCGATTGTTCCCCGTACAGGGTGCTCTGGGAGGACCGGTCGGTACAGGAGGTACTCTTAGAGTAGGAACAAGTTCTGGTATATGTTCTTTGTTCTGGGTCCGCATCCCATGGGTGGGACAAACTTCATAATCCTGAGCATTAATGTTGGTACGATGGGGAGGCATAGTTTGTTTTTTGAAAAGTAAGAGGTCATTAATTAGAGAACAGATTAGACTCTAAAGCACGAACTAAATCACAAAGAAGGGAAACATTCTTAAATGACTAGTATACTCTTTCTTATAAGTGTGACGTGCTTCACACCCATAAACAAGACTCTACCTAATACGATTTCCCAGACACCCTGGGACCATGAACCATGCTTTGATACCAAGTTTGTCATAACCTAAACTAGGGCCTGGCCGTGACGGATATCTTGAATGATAAAGGCCCAAAATTCCCTTATTTATCTAGTAATCATGAACAGCATTCATATAATAAAAGAATATGCAGAAATATAATCTACTACGGAAACATGGTCAACTCTGAATTCAACATAAGTATGGAAACTGTAAATCAACTACATCTAAATAATATCTGACTCCGTCTGTGTAATCTCTACTATATGAAAATCTCACATTTGTTTGAAACTAGGACAAGGCCCCCAGTAGACCAAAACTAACATAAGTGAAATAATTTGAAAAGACAGGCTTTCTGGAATAGAGAAGGCTCACCGCTGCACAATCTGATCAAGTGTCTGAATTGTCTACTGTTTATCTGGACCCTATATAGAGTCTAAGAACCTGAGAGCTAGGGGCGAGGGGGTCAATACAGATGTACTAGTATGCAGAGCATATCCAAAATAATCATTTATTATTCAACATATATGAGAGCAATTTAAAATAGTTCATAAGTAGATCAAATAGTAAGAATTCACATGGGCATTTTAAAGACTCTATAAACATTATGTCAAGTCTGAGAATTTGTGTTACTTCTGCGCTAGGTGGTATACCCTACAACTCAAAAAAATTTCATGGGCTATATAGAAGTGTGCCATAAAGGCCGGAGTCTCTGAATCTACTATGCCACATGGCCGTTGCCAGCATACAATAATAATCTACTCGTATCAGTAAATACGGTTTGAGGCTAAGAGTTGCTTGAACTCGCGCCTTCTTTGGGTAACCACCTAACCCTCTTTAAGCCCCTTTTTAAAATCTATTAAAACATGTAGTTTCTGAAAATATACTCTAAAAATATGCTCTGAAAATATACTCTGAATACATACTCTGAAGACATAATCTTTTATGGCATAAATACATATGGTATCATCATACCATTGACTTACAAGTGACATCTCTGAGCCCTTATTAGTCTATCATAAATCTCTATATTCAAAACACAATTTTTGAGACCAATATTTCAATTCAATGAATTTATTTTTTCTCAAACCTCATGTAAACACATGCAATTCTTTCTCATACACACAAAACATATTGATAACAAGAAACACCCTCTCAAAAATTCCAAATCATATATAAATGGCAGGATATTGCAAAAAACATCTTTCTAACCATAAAACCATATTCTTTAATTCAATACAAGAGAGAGAGTACATAATTTATAATCTCAACAATCTTAAATCTCAAATTCATACATATACATATATATGTAAATAAATTTAGGGGTAAAGACCACAAGGCCAAAGCAATAGTAGTATTGAAACTTTTGAAATGCATAATCAATAATATAGTTTTCAAAATCCCTATAAAATACATGGATAAAAACCTTTAAATTATGCTTTAACAATTTCAAGCCCATGTAATTTTTAATATAAACCCCACGTACCTCGATTACGAAGAATAAGGGATGATCCTTGAAGCCTATGGTTTGAGGATTCCAAATCTTCAGTCAATTTTGAAAACCCATGGTTGAATCTTGAGTTTCTTGAGGAGAAGTATATGAACTAGGGTTTTTGTTTAGAGGAAAGTTTTGAGAATAACATATATTCTGCTTGTAGAGGTCTTAATCCACTGTTTGGACATTTTAAGAGGCTTGGAAAAAGTCCAAATTACCCTCATTAACTTCTGAACAAAGCTAGAAAAAATTAAACTAGGAACCCAATTTTTTGGGCCACCGCGACACGCCACTATCGTGATGGCTTATTGGAAATTGATGAATAGGAAATTAGGATCCCCCGTGACGTGCCACTATTGCAAGGTCCCACTAGAATTTGTCAATTGCTAATTAAACCCTCTCCGCAACGCGCTAAACACCGGAATGACGATGGTTTTTCACTAACACATAAAATAGCCACAATTTCTTTATTTAGTATCCGATTTGGATGAATCTTATATCAACGGAAAGATTATTAAGTCATCTACATAATATAAAGTTGAAATAAAAGGGATTCCATAGGGAAATAAGTATAAATCATTTTAGAAGCCAAATTATAAATCATTCTAGAAGCCAATGCTTGATATTTTAGGGACCAAATTTAGCTAAAAGAAAACATTCGGGCCGTTATACTTAGGTACATAGTTCATTTCTTAGTTTGGGCAGTCATTTTAGAAAGGCCTTGGTATAAACATAAAACTTAGTACTGCTTTCCACCCTTAGACAAATTGTCAATCTAAGAGTACTATTGAATCTTTGGAGGACATGTTGAGAGCTTGTGTGATTAATTTCAAAGGAAATTGGGTTGATCGTATACCCCTGATTGAGTTCACTACAACAATATCTACCATTCTAGTATTAGGATGGCCTAATTTAAAGCAATGTCTGGGCATAGGTGTAGATCACCTACAGGTTGGTTCAAAGTTGGTGAAATAACTTTGGATCGGCTGGATTATGTTCTTGAAGATATGGAGAAGGTTTAGTTGTTTTGTTAGAGGTAAAAAATGCTCAAACTCGAAAAAAATTACATAAAGATGTTAGAAGGACAGATATAAAGTTTACAATTAGCGATTCGTAATTTTTAACGTGTTACTCATGAAGGAGAGATATAAAGTTCACAATTAGATATTTCATCAGAATTAGCCACCTTCCATCCAGTTTTCCAAGTTTCTATGTTGAAGAAGTTATTTGGGGACGAATAATTAGTCATCCTCATAGGAGACATTGGAGTGAAACAAAGCTTGTACTATGTGGAGATCCCAGTTGGAATCGACAAGTTCGGATGCTAATGAATGAAGAAGTTTCTTTGTTGAAACTTCTTTGGAGAAATCAATCAGTTGAGAGTGGACATGGGAAGAAGAAGCTGACATAATGAGTTTATATACTCACCTATTTCGTTATAGTACATAGAAATCATGATGTAAGAAATCTTTCCAAGTCTATTTGACTCGTCGACATCCATACTCATATCAGTTTATCTTATAAAGTTTGTTAATGATAAATCATTTTAGTTTAAAGTTCATGTTTAAGGTATGTAGTTCAGTTGTATAGTAAGATAATCTTGAGACACCAACATAGAATGTTCGTAAGATATACTTTTCCCCATACCAGCATTCATTCAAGGATGAATGGTCCTAAGAGAGATAATATTAGACCCTAAGATTTCAAAGAATTTACTTTCACAACTTTCTTATGGTTTAATCTGATTTCTAAGTTGAATAATGACAAGGGATATTAACAAGACCATTAGAAAATATTTTAGAATTTTTTTAAATGCATTTTAGGTAACTTTGGGTCACCAAAATAGTTAGGGTCCATGATAAGGGCGTGCCACAAAGGTATGACACACCCTTACGTGAAAACTAGGGGTCTAGAATAATAAAATTGTGTCGTACTAGTTGGCTCTTTCAATAAGGAGGTTCCACTCCCTTAGTGTGGCACAATAAGAGCATGTCACACCCATGAGCACAAAATACCAATCTTCCATCTTTCATTTAATTTTTCCAGTGCTTTTTTGTATTTTTCCTCTTAGTTAATCCCATACCATTATCAAACCCATTTCTTTACCCTCACAAGACGTAATACACATTTCTCTACTCAGTTTTATGAATTTATTTATTTATGCTCTTAATCTAATATCATATTCTTAGGATTTAGTAAGGATGACTATGTTGTATTGGGTGGAATGTTAGCCAGTCCAAAACTCCCACATCCAAAAGTTGAAGGTGGCAGAGATGTGAACATTGTTATCGATGTGTGGACATACCTGGAAAGATCTGGTGAGGAATGAGATTATTTGAGAGTAGATAGAAGTCATGTCAGTGGTGGATAAGATGCGAGAAATGAGTTTATGTTGGTTTGGGCACCTGATGAGGAGGGACTTGGATGCTCCAGTACAGAGGTATGAGACACTGCTATTGATGGTTTTTGATAGGATAGAGGTAGACTGATGAACTATTAGAGATAGGTAATTGGGCATGATATGGAGAAGTTACAACATATGGAGGACATAACCCTTGATAGAAAGGTGTGCAGGACGCGGATTTAGGTGGAGGGTTAGGGGGTGAGAGTTTGTTGGCAATAATAAGGGAGTACTTTTTTGTGTCTTTAGTTTTTATGCATGGTTAGTTTATTTTTGCATTTATATTTTGTGTTTATTATTATGTTATTGGTTCTAAGCCGGGGGTATATCGGAAACAACCTCTGTACTTCATCTGAGGTTGTGATATGGTATGCGTACACTCTACCCTCCCTAGACCCCACTATGTGGGAATACACTAAGTATATTATTGTTGTTATTGATATTCATAGGATTTAGTAATTAGTAGATATCATCAGTTAACTTGGCTACTTGTAATCCTAACCACCATAGGATGTCCAAGGGGTAGACTCAGGTCATTACACCTTATTTCTCCATATGCATTATTATGTTTAGTTTCTTGGATAGCTGTTTGGAGTTTATATTCTGGATTTAGATGTCATTTATCCTTACATTATATTTGGACCTCTGACGACTGATGCCTACTAAGTACCAAATGTTTGGTACCCATACTACACTTCTGAAGCTTGTAGGTCATAATATGAATACTCATTGTTAAAGTGTGCATTATGCGGAGTAAGCATGGATTGGAGATTCGGGCTGAGCTCCTGACATTCAGAGTATTCCCACACTTCCTATTATTGTTTGACAATTCTCTATTTTTTAATTAGATATATCTTTGCATGTATAATATTTTTATTCTACATTTCACTTGCACTCTTGTTGTATTAGAAGCTCCTATGTTTATTCCATTAGGTTTTGGATTTCATATTTAAATTAGCCTATTTATTAGATTTCTTTACAATTGCTTTCTGTATTTCTCTTGATAGTCTATGACTAATAGTTTTAGACTATAGTTTGACTTACAGGTTGGTGGGTTATATTAGGTACCATCATGACAAGAGAAATTGGATCATAATAGGTATTGACTTTTTTCAGAGATCGATTGATGAAGACCATCTTATGACAAGCTAGTCATAGGATGTAGTGGCATTAGAAATGTCCGCATTTTGAATACTAGATATTTAGCTTTGTTCATTATAGACATCTTGGGTAGTGCACTTGAAAGAAGAATAAAAAAAGTAGGAAACTTCATTACAAAAACATAAGCTCTTTATTTTGTCTCAAAAAAGTAAATATGGGCTTCATAATGATAAGTCATGTAACTTGTTTGTGTTGTGGATATGTTGTGTTCAAAAATCATTTTCAAACATTGTGTCATTTGTGGTGATCATTTTTGTGTTTCAGTTATATATTTATATATTAAACTTGCCTCGGGTGTGTAAAAAATGAATTTGTTTGTCAAATTGTGGAAGGCATTTCTTTGTTAGCAAATTTCTTTAAAATATTATATGTGTCACCTTGTACATTATTGTTAGTTAATTTCATTTGAGCCTTGTATCCTATTTCTTTCACTAGCCGCATCATTAACCTATTTCCTTTATTTTATATATGTTAATTTGATCCAAAGAATCCTGACCGTACTTTATAGTTGATAAATCAAATAAGGATGAAGGGAACAAGAAAGAAGGGATAAAATAGTGGGAGGTTGTTGTACTGAGAATATGAACAAAATGTGGGTGCCCTTGTGAAAAATAAATTAGAATGTTTTAGTGAGGAGAAAAGAACCAAAAAGAGAAATAAAAGACATGAAAAATTTAGAAAAGTAAATAAAAAGAATTTTTTAAAAACCTTCTTGCTAGCAATCAAAGAATAAATGAATAGCACAAAAAACGAAAGAAAAGTGGTAAACAAAAACAGAATCACATATATAAGTTGATGATGAGGTGTAAAAAGGAGTCTGAATGGAAATGGTTGAAAGAAATGTCTGACGGTGCATAAGGAGTATTCGATTATGCAAAGTATTTTCTTCCCGTCCTTGAGTTGACATTACACCAGGTTATGAGGACCTACTTTGGCCCATCTATTGTAGATAAGTCAAAATATACAAAATATAGGAAAATCAAAATACAGAATAAATAATGCAAAACAAGACATATAGAATGAAATCAAGCAAAAATATAACATATTTATCCATATGAAATAAATAAATCCCTAAAACTTGGTGTCATAGGTGTGAGGAACATTTAATAAAATGTTAAAGATGTAATAGTACATAATTCTATATTTGAGAATAAATAAAGAAAAATAGGATAGGATGAGTTCAAAAAGTCTACCCTGAAAGTAGGAGCTCATTAGTACCTCAAAACATCAACCTCCTACAACACTAGATAACCAACGTAGATTATATTCTTACTGACATTAAATTCAGAAGCGAATTGAGGTAGGAGTGAGTACAACCCATTGAATTGAAGTAGGAGTGAGTACGGTCCATTTATGCTTAGTAGGTATCATAGGCCGACTGAGAAAAGTAGATAAAACTAAACAAGTAAAGATTACTATGAGCACACTTCCACCTATATAGAGAAAGTTCCCAAACGATCTCATACATTGAATCTGTTAAAAATTTCAACAAAATAATATATGAATAAGAATTAACAATAGAAAAGAATATAACAAAAACTAAGTATATGACAACAAAGACATAAAGGAAATACAATTATGCAATGCAATACAATGATGGTAGGATAATGATGATGTAGGCCATCTCATGAGTTTTTTTTATACATTAGCCTAGCCTCATCGCTTCATGTCTAGACCCCTTGGGGCTTGTAACCATTATACTTTCTCAAATTACAATTTCTTATCTCATTTACTGTACTGACATAATTCAAGATCAAGGATTTTATAAAATGTTTCATTTTCTTTTTAGTGTTTCTCAAAGGTACAAGTATCTCATGACTATGTATGCATTAAATGAGAATATAATCCTGACAACCAATCAGTATAAAGATGATAATTGATTCAATATAGATAAAAATGAGCTAATTTGTCAATGATTCATGATATAAGCCCTGCATGGTACTAAAATAAATTCCCATGTTAGACATCTATAATTTTATTTTAAAAACCCTTTACTCGAGTAACACTATAATGATAGATTAAATTAATGCTCCAAAAAGGACTATAATATCTATTCAATCCCTCCGTAAGAGCATCACAATTAATATAGTGGAAATTAATGCTCAAACAAGGCCTATAATATAAAATAAATCCCCCACTTAGGTATTACAACAAATATATCTATTAAGTCAACAAAAATTAATAAATAAGACCCACACTGGCAACAAAATAACAATAAAAATCTTTAAATACAATTCCCATGCCAAAGACATATCTTACGTGAAGGGTTAATTACCTAACCAACTATTAAGAAGGTTAAGTAGTAACCTACAACTAAATGTCAAAATCTAAACCTAAACCCTTCATCATAGATCCATTCCATCATGGAATATCTTGAAATGGAATAAATCTATCAAAAATGTCATCTACACATCAAAAGAAAGCTAGTGATTTCCATATATTCTGTATTTAAATTGATTCCAAGAATAGTCTTAAAAACAGGTTCAAAATAAAGAGGGACAAATCTAGAATTTATTTTAGAAACATATTGCTCATATCAACAGGATTCTAAATTTGAAAACAAAAGTAAAAATGAGGTGAAAATTGATTTTTAATTTTAAAAAATTCAATTTAAGCCTTACCAGGTAAAACCCTAAAAATCCAATTTAAAATCAAGTTTTTAAATATATTTGAAAATGAAATCCTTGGAAGAGGATTAGAATTTATGTTTTTGAGCTTTTCCATAAAATTTGGCAAAAATCTCCCTTCAAATTTCCTTAACCCAAGATCTCAAATGTAAAAAATAAAGAATCACCATGAAATGTTGTGTTTTGACTATTGTAGTTAAGACTGCCTCTTGATTGGGGTCAACCATTCACGATCGCAAGGATCAATGATTAACTAGAATAAAAATAGCCATCGTAACCATGAGCACTCTATCACAACCACAACGTACCTCAAACTGAAAGACTAACAACCAAGGGAAAAGAATTGTGAACAAGATGAATGAGAAAGTCAATGCTTCATAAATGAGTTTCTATCATCATATTCGCGATAAAAAATATTTTCCTTCTATGCAATTGTGACATAGGAAAGGTTTTTCCTCTACAACAAATACAATAAGTTAGTTTTTGGGAATTTGAAATATGGTCCTGATTGAATCCTCAATATTTATTTGGGGCTATACAAAAATAAACTAATAATACTACTAGGCTAATTTCACATTTCGAACTCAATGGAACAATGAAATTTTTGAAAAGAGATTCTTTCCAACAATTTAGGCCCTGATACCCCATTAAATTTATTTTACCTAATTTTCATCCAATGGGTCGAAATGCCAAATAAACACTCCAAACCCTAAATAACTATGATATTAACCAAAAATTGACATTATGGATTAAATGGAACTATATAAATCACCATCCAATGCTCAAAACAAAAAATGTCAACTCAAGTCAAACTCATGGCTTAAAAGTCTTACAAAGTCTCAAACTCACCTAAACCACTCCTGAGTGCACCAGGGAGTGCACCAACCAATCCTACAACTCACAAATAGAATATAGCAACTATGGAGAAGGAAAAATTGGTCAAAATAGATAAAAAGATGAAATTCAAAATTATGGTAGTTACTTTATCCACCACTAAAAACACAAGTTCATCCTCAAACTAAAAAGTAAATAAAGTACCTAAAGTGATAAAAAGCTGGAAAAATCTATGTCAAATATCAAACTCGGCCTCCCAAGTAGCCTCCTCAATTGGCCGATGTCTCTACTAAACATTAATTTAATCAAATGCTTAGACCTTTACTTTCTAGTATGCTTATCTAGCATGACAACGGGCTCCTTCTTAAAGGATAAATCATGGTCTAGTATAATAGAATCCCATCTAATCACATGTTAAACATATGAATTATATCTCTTTAACCTAAAAATATGGAATATCATATGGATATATGAGGAGGCAAAGCTATCTTATACACCACATCTCTATACTTTGCAAGGATCTCAAAAAGGCTAACGAATCTTGAAATAATATTCCCTTTCTTCCCAAACCTTATCACACCCTTCATGGGTAAAACTTCAACAAAACTCAATATCCAATCATGAAGGCAACGTAACAAAATCAATGGTCTGTATAACTCATCTTCATACTCTAGGAATCCACTATTCTTTGTTGAATTAGTCTAGCTATATCCATTAAGTCTCTTAAAAAAACTATTCCCCAAGGACTCACTGCAAAAAAGTCAAACCATCACATTAGGGATCTGTACCACTTCCATATAAAGCCTCATAAAACAATATTTGAATGTTGGAATAGTAACTATTATTATAGGTAATCTCTGGTAAGAATTGGTCCTAATGACCACCAAAAACCATTATCCACACTCGAAGCATGTCTTCTAGCACCTAAATTGTCCTATTAGACTAACCATCCATTAAAGGATGAAAATTTATGCTCAAATCAATCTAATTACCTAACTCACTTTGCATAGTATTCAAAAAAACACAATGTAAATTGAGTACATATTTTTAGAAATAGTGGATAAGGAACTACATAAAATCAAACAATCTCACTAATATAGATCTTGGCCAACTTTTGGGTATTATAATTAACTTTTACTAGCAAAAAATATGCTAATTTTGTTGATCTATCTACGATTACCTAAATTCATTCAAACTAACACAAGGCAGGTTTAGGCCAACAAAAAAACCTATGGTGATCTGCTACCACTTCCACTAAAGAGTGGGCATCCTTTTCATATTACCACCTAGTCATTGATGCTTATACTTCACACTCTGTCAATTCCAACACTTAACCATGAACTCTATAATATTATTCTTCACATCACTTCACCAATAAAGCTACTTTAGGTCATGATACATCTTATCCACTCCTAGGTGAATAGAATATCCATAACAATGAGCCTCATCCAAGATTAATATAACCTATACAAAAAATTTCCCCACATAAACTCAGCCATTAATAATAAAAATGCCATCCATATCAACGAGTACAAAATGTTAGCTATCTCTTGACTTTTGGCTTTAGTGATTCAATCTTTAGTTAACCAGTTCATTATGCTTGATATTTTGTCACCTGAGTATATTTTGACCTTTTTGGAGTCCATGTATTCCATGATTGAGAAAATTCAAGATCATTAATTTGATGATGATGGATTTAGGGTGATTCACCATATTAGCCTTTTCTTTATGACACAAAATAATGAGATTATAGTCTATAAGAAACTCAAGTCAATTTCATTATCATACATTAAGATCACACTAAGTGAAGAAGTATTTAAGGCTATGATGACAGGAGAAATCTCACAATGAACTCCTACGAGTAATGTCACCATAACTTTAATACAAACATAAGTACAACAAACTCCAAATCATGGGTAGTGTAGTTATTCTCATGAGGCATCAAATGATTAGAATCATATGCATTCACTTTACCCTCCAACATCAATTCACTATCAAAGCTAACTACCGAAATATCATAAAGCATGATAAAACCCATGCCATTCATAGACAAAGTGAAGATTAGAGTCGAAGTCAACAACTCCTTGAGCTTTTGAAAAATTGCTTCACAAACATTCGACCACTAAAATACAATCTTTTTCTCTCCATGAACTTGGTCAAAAGAACAACAATAGAAGAGGAACCATGTACAAAGTATCGATAATAGCACACTAACTCAATACAACACTAAATCTTGGAAGGACATGTAGGCTTATCTCAATCATGAACTATGGTTATCTTATTTCCCTCTACCATGATGCCACTCTTTGTCACTATATGACCCAAGAAAGAAGTAGAATCCAACATTAAATTTCTCTTGTAGAACCTCTGAAGTACAATCCCTAAGTGTCTCACACAGTTAGTCTCATTCTTTTAATAAACAAAGGTATCATCAATGAATACAATCATAAAATTATTATTATAAGTTCAAAATACTTGGTTTATCAACTCCTTGAATGTTGTTGGGGTATCATATCTGAAAAGCTATTTTTTGAACATTCAAAGATGTAATACTAAATTAATAGTACTCGAATCTCAATTAAGCATTAGAAAAATACCGAGGCACCCTAAAGGTGGTCAAAAAAATTTCATTGAACATTTCTACATTACCTTACTATTTTAGTCTCAAATTCTATCTTGGGTAATAGATTTATATATATTTACTCAGCTGATGCATCTGCTGAAGTGCCCTTTATGTCAATTAAGCATAGGTCTTCTACAGTAGACAACAGACTATTTATGCATCTATACTAGTCCAGCTGAGGTTTGCTTAAGCAAAGCCCTTACCGCTGAAATAATGGTCATAATAAGGGGAATGCTTAAGCGGTAGGCATACAGGTAGAAGATGACACTAAAATGGTACTTGGTCACAAAAATAGTGACTACTTAAGTAGCATAGTGTCAACTTATGTGACACTTAGGCACCTAGGAACCTCATAAATTCACCACTTAGACTGATTTTCTCTGATTTTTCGCACGAATTCAAGAGTTGAAAATCCCTAAAACATATATGAACTTGGAAGAAACATTGATAGGATATTTTGGAGTTTTCATAAGCTTAGATTATAAATTTATTCTCTAAATCTTTGGTATGTTTTCATCAATTCCATGGTTAATTTCTCTATTATTTTCCAAAAATCACTAGAAATTAGTGGGTTAAATGTAACACTATTATAGCTTAGAATTTATCCATTCTTTATGTTAAATATTACATTATTTTAGACCTAAAGGACAAAAGTTCAATATGGGTATCGTTGTTCTAATTTTATCATTGTTCATTAATAATATCTTTGTATAGTATAGGAGTAGAGAGGAGTATATTCAGAATCTAAGGTATGTGATCCAAAGTTTGCGAGATCATAGGCTTTTTGCCAAATTCTCTAACTATGAGTGCTGGCTTGAGTCAGTTATAATCCTTGGACATGGGGAGTCTAAGGATAGAATTATTGTATATCTAGTAAATGTTAATGATATTCATGATTGGGTTAGGCCTACATCTCCATCTAAGGTTCATAACTTCTTTTGTTTATTTGGTTACCATAGATTATTCATTGAGGGTTTTGCTACTATTATAGCACCGATGACCAAATTGACTCAGAAGAAGGTTATTTTTAGGTGTTCCAAAGAGTGTGAGTCAAGCTTTGGGAAGCTTAAGGGATTTCTTACTTTTACTCATATATTTGCTTTTCTTATTGAGAATGATGGATTTACCATATATTCTTATAATTTAAGTGATGGTTTGGGTTATGCGTTAATGCAGCAGGGTCAAGTCATTGTGTATGTGTCAAGGAAAATGAAAGGGCAAGAGTACAACTACCAAACTAATGATTTAGAGTTAGGGGCGATAGTTTTATACATATAATTTATATACATTATAATTATTGCATTCATTGTTTGATTTTCACTAATCATCATAGTTTTTAATATCTTATACCCCAAAAAGAGCTTATTTCTTGGCATCATAGATATATGAGTTGCTTAAGAATATGATATCTCTATTTGTATTATCTGGTAAAGTCAAATATGATGGAAAATTATTTTATTTGAAAGGAAATGAGTACACATATCTTGGCTTCTATCATAGTTTCTTAGAGGCCATTGGAATGAGACATCCAGTCCTTATCCAACTTTATAGTGCAACTTCAGATTTTTGATCCTAGAGATGTTTGAATAGTATTAATGTGATTTATACCTTATTATAGAAGATTTAGAGTCATCAAATTGAGGAAAGAAGACTTTAAATCATTCATGATTAAGTTTTAAGTAATAAGTCTGAGAGGGCTACTATAGATTCATAGGGTGTTTTGGGTTTGATAGATGCATTTATGTTTTGAGGGTTGATGACTTAATTTAATTAAATTTATGTTAGGATCACCACTCTATATATTCTATTCAGCTCAGAACAACTAAGATATATAGATACTTGAGGTAGTATTAGTAGTGGAGTGTTATAAAGAGAAATTAGCAAACTTTTTAGCTTGTTGCCTAAGTTTTCAATAGGGGAAGGAAAAGCATCAGAGATCTAGTGAATTGATTCAAAGTTTGGCCATTATTGAGTAGAAGTGAAAGCGGATTACCATGGACTTTGTTAGTTGTTTCCTTTGCACTTTCCATAGTTATGATGTTATTTGGGTCTTTATGGATAAATTGACCAAATCAGCATATTTTATTCCTATTCAGATATTCTTTGTTGTTGAGAGGTTAGGCCATATCTATGAGAGTAAGATAGTAAATTTTCATGGTGTGTCTACACCTATTCTTTCAGATCGGGTCATAGTTTTAACTTCTAGCTTCTAGACAGATTTTTAAGAGGAGTTGGTTACGTAGGTAGATCTTCGCATACGTTTCACTCTTAGATCGATGGTAACTTAATGCATACTATTAAGGCTCTTGAGGATATTCTCTTAGCCTATATTATAGATTTTGGATGTTAGTTGGAGAAGCACTTATCCATGGTAGAGTTTGCATGTAATAATAGCTACCATTCAAGTATTGAGATTGCATCCATTAGGGTTTTGTATTGTAGGCAATGTCTTTCTTCAATTTAGTAGTTTGAGACCTCTAAGATTAGAAACTGTGGTACTGATTTGCTTCAGGAGTCGTTGGATAGAGTCAGGGTTATAAAGGATTGATTGAGGGTATCTAACACTTGGCAGAAGTTTTATATAATCTATAGACTTCATTCCTTTAGATTTGGAGTTAGAAATATGGTATTTCTTTGAGTATTGTCTATAAAGAGTGTGATGATGTTTGGGAGAAAGAGCAAACTTAGCCTTAGATCTATTAGATCCTTTGAGATTCTTCATATAGGTTTTCAGATAACTTATGAGTCAACCTTACCCCAAATTTGGTTTTTGTCTATCTAGTTTCCCATGTTTCTAAGTTAAGGCAGTACATTATCTATGACTCTTATATGCTTGGGTGGGACTCAATTTAGTTGGATGAGCCGCTGACTTTCCTGGAGAAGCATGTTTTCATTCTAGATAGTGATGTCAGACAATTGTACTTAAAAGAGATTCAAGTAGGTAACATTTAGCGGATACACCATCTAGGTTAGGAGGCTACTTAGGAGAATGAGAGAAAGATATTGGCCAGTATCGTCACAGGTTTGAGGATTCAGGTACAACCTAATCCTTTACTTACTTGGACAAAAGATCTTTTAGTAGTGGATATTATAATGATCCTCCAAGTCCTTTTCTGCATTTTCTATCATTCTTATTATTTAGAGCTTTCTTTTCTACCCCAAGTCATTTATGACTTGCTGGATCTGATAGTTAAGTTGTCAGACAATTTGTTTAATTTTTAGAGACAATTCCATATTTTGAGCTCTTCCCTAATAAGAATTAGATAGCAGACAATAAATATAGTAAAATCACCTTGTATACAAATTCTAATAGTTCCAATAGCTCTAGAACACCTATTTTAGGCTATTAGGCCCCTTGGTTTGAATCCCGAGGCTTTTAAAATCATTCCAACCTATTGGCCAAAAGTTAAGAAAAATGGAATGTAGGTGTGGGACTTACTTTTTGCTGAAACAACCTTGGATGGAAATTTAAAGAGTGTGATTGAGTCCAACATATTGAATCTGATATTGTATCATAGTTTATTTGTGTATGCAGGATCCCAAATAAAACTCGAGGGGTTATTATAAACTATCTCTATCTTGTGGACCTACTAAAGCATCGTTAAGGTCACTTGAACATAGGTCCTCTAAAGGGGACAGAAGATCTCTTAAATTGCTAGGATGGCCCTACTAAGGTACGATTAAGTAGATCCCTTATCGTTTAAGCGATGGTCATTGTAAGGGGATAACTTAAGCAGTAACCGTGTAGGTGGGAGATATTACAAAAATGCAACTTGTCCGCAAAAGAGGTATTGCTTAAGAGGCCTAGTGTCCTCTTAAGTAGCACTCGGGCACCTGGGATCCTTATTAATTCCCTTCTTAGCCCGACTTTCTCCCATTTTTTACTCAAATTCAAGAATAAAAGCCCTAAGTGTGTGGGAACTTGAGAAAAATATTGATTTGAGAGTTTAGCATGTTTGTAAGCTTGGATTACACATTTATTCTCTTAATCCTTTGAAAGTTTTCATTGATTACATGGATAATTCCTCTCTTATTTCCCCAAAATACCTCTAATATTTGTGGTTTTATTGTATGAACATTTGATGTTGAGATTTCCCTATTTTAAAGGGTAAATGTCCCTTGAGTATAGAGGGACGTACTATAGGTCTTGAAAGTTCGATTCAGGAAATGAGCCCCATATGGAATTTTTATGTGATTTTGGATCCAAAGCACAAAAGCACAATATAGGTATTGTTGTTCTCGTTTTAATGAGTAAATTATGATTTTAATAGTGTGACAACTTGTGAAACCCTCTTGGATGGGAAAATTGATGGTTTAATGAATTTCTTTAGGATTTTCTTTGCTTATAGATTGAGACAATTCATGGTATAACTATCAAAATACTATAGCTATGGGATACGAATTAGACCTTGGTGATATAATTAGTATAATTAGTATTATTTGACTTTCCTAGACAATTCTGTAATTGTAAATGAGGTGTAATTGACTTAGTTAGCCTTGATTAGGTAGAATTGCAATCTTAGGGATAATATTTTTCCTTAATTTGGATCTATAAGTTAATTTAGATACCTTTTCCTAGTCCAAAGTAAAATTTTCTTCAGAATTTTTTTTGGATAATAGAAGTGGGCCCCTCTAATCCATCTTAGATCTTTAAATGGCATATTTTAGAGGTTGAAGAGACCAGATTCTTGATGTTTATGTTAACCTGGTACTTGAGAGTTGGTTCTAGTTTTAGACTGTTTTGTGATCTATTAAAATTGAGTTTTGGTTCAAGTTTGATAATTGATGACATGAGTCTTGATTCAAGTTTGGCAAAATAATGATGCTGATGATATGAGTTTTGCTTTGTGTCCAACATGGTGAGGTTATTTATGGTATGATATAGTATGGATGGATTCACGGTTATGGCATGATATTTGGCAAATCTATGAAATTTTAGTTATTTATTTCCTTGATTACACCCTTCGAGCTTATAGGGGGCCTCATTTTTTTATTTACTTTTCTGCACTTAATGACTTATAGGGGCCAGTCTGGTAGTATTAATTATTCTTTTATTCTTTCATATTATATTTGTCTAGATCATTTATGTATAGTGTTGGAGCTTTATTCAAGGTTTTAATGTTTACCTTGACTTTTTCTATCTTGCATGTTTATTGTACTTGTATTATAACTTAGATTAGTTGGCTGATAATTCGTACTAAGTACCCATATCTTTGGTACTCATACTACACTTCTATACTTTTTTGGTGCTGATGTATGTACTAGTGGCCGCTATTAACATCGAGATTGTGCTGACTTGGATTTGGAGATAGGGTGAGCTCTTGAAGTTGGAGATGCCTTTCTCTTCTACTATTTATATGTAGACTATCTTAATTCTAGACTAACGTATATTGACTATTACAGTACTAGAATTTTATTTTGGCTTGTGTCTCGTCTACCAACAATACTAGGTTGTGGTTTTGTTACTAGTGTTTTATCTATCTTTGAGACTAATATTATTAAATGAATTATTATTGTAAGTCTTTATTTCTAAATTTCAAGTTGTTATGCATTTTCCCCAAAATTAGCCCATTGTGTCTAGCTCCAAGCTATAGTTTAGCTTACTTATTGTTGGGGTAAAATAAGTGTCATAAATGATTTGTAAATTAGGTTGTGATATGAAGGCTCATTTACGTTATTACTTGATCGAGCAAGAATTTTATATTATTACTGTTTGGATTGAAACACCCTGAGTTTGACCTTTAAAAATTTCCTGAGTTTTTGAACTCTCTAGGAACCATAAAATATAAGTATACTATTCATTTGTTGTTATAACCACTTAGGAACCCAAGTCATATAATAAATATTGTGTTCAAGGTCTTTTTTAGTCCAAGGTATGATAAAACTCCATAAGACTTGTACGGAGATAGTACGAAAGAGTAAGGCCAATCATATGTTAAATAGTGTGCATTCTTACTTATGTACTTCCTAGGGTAGGACTATAGGGCACTAATCATATGATGTTGATACGTGTAAGCCCATGAAGTCATATGTTAGAAAGAATTAAAGTCTACGTTTCTACCTATTGTATGAGTTAGGGATACTACTCGAATAATTTGATAAAGGTGAGGGGTCCAAACTGTACCCACCTGTGTTATATTTATAGCTTTTAAGATGAGGGTATTCTAGATATTTTCCTCACAAAACCACTAAGATCCCAAATTCTATAACACTTTTTGGCCTCTAATTACTCACTTTAGAAGATTAAATAACTCTCAAAAATCTCTCTAAAGGGTCTTACAAAGATTGGGCTAGGGTTTCTTCTAGGTGTTCATCTAGAGTCTTATAGACCTAAATATCTCCATTAATCTTCATGAATAAGGCATGTGGCTCTTCCTTCACTATTAGTTCATGAAAAATCATGTGTTAAAGCTTTGTTTATGAATTATTAATGGCGGGTTTTTAAAATAAAAGTTGAGGGTTTATTTGCATAATGATGAGTATTGTGTACTATTGCTTTAAACTGTGAGTATAAATATATTTTAATGATGGTTTTGCACATATGGGTGCTTGGTAATTGTGGTTTAACAGTTGGGTCATGGTTAACCCTAAAATATTTGTTTTTTACATTGGTTTTGGTCTTGGTAATAGTATCTCCTCAACTTATTTGTGTAAATGTCTAACAGAATAAACTAGTCATATGTTGAATCATGGTTTGAACTGAGGCATCAACCTAAAGATTGTGAATCATTGGTAAATGGCTTTGTAAAGGCTTTGTTGGCTATATATTGATTTAAATTATAACCTTGCAGGTTTAGTTTGCTAAATGGGTTAGTGTCCCAACATATTTAATTGAATTTATGTCTTTTTTAGACAATGGTTTTGAGTCCCAAAATAAACAATTAATTAATAATAGCAATGGCATGTGTATTCATGCAAGTGGTATTTGTATGGTGATGACAACCGGGTGCCTTAGTCATTAATTGGTTTAATGGTTGTGTATCTGTAATAACTATTTTAAATGTACTTTAAAATAGGGTATATAGCCAGGCCGTGAAAGTTGAGTCCAAAAGACTAACACTAGAAACTGTACTAGTCACTACAGGTGTCTTTATTATTGGGAGGTTTGAGTCCCCCAAATGTATACATGAATCAGAGGTTTGTGTCCCATATATTGTATACATTGGTGCCTATGTCACCTGGATTATGCTGGGGGTTTTGATTTCCTATATAGGCAACACAGTTATGGATATTCTCTGGTTCGTACAGCTATATGCGTTGGAGGCCTTCCAGTATGGGGAGAGTTGGACCCATATAGCTCGTAGTTTCCTTGTTATAAGACCGTCATGCTACACAACCTATGTTAATGTTCTCAAATTTCATTCTAATCTTGTTCCCTTTCTTGGCATGGTATATATATATGATGTATTCCATTGGTTATGTGCATTGGTTAATTGGTTTTGAATTGTTGGCACTTTATTATCCCTATCATTGAGTTACATGCTAGCGCTTCAACTACTAACCATCTTCATAAGTTGTATCATCACGCGATGTAGTAATTAGTCATACTATTATATCTCCTGCTTAGTGACTTGGATTTTGGGACAACTTGAGTTGAATTGAAGTGGTAAGCTTCCATACATCAGAAAGATCTTTTTTGTGCTTTTAGTTTCTTAGGTATTTATTGGTTTAGACTTGGATATTGGTTTTGGCTATGGTCGAGGGCATGTATCAATCACATATTCTTGGTTTTCTTTAGAAGATTTGTATCGTCAAACTGTAAACTTGGTTATGAAATAGATATGGATTTTGTTATTGTTTTGGGGTTTGTTGCTTTCGTTTGGATAGTTTACTTGGTTAGGTTGTTCTTAGTTATAAAACTATCCTTAATTCATTAAAGTTCAAATAATCTTCATCTTTTTATATTTTTAGAATTAATCCGACTCAGGATATATGTTTTTTGGTTGGATTGGGTATTGAGGGTGGTCTTCAGTCCTTGTTAGACATGAGATTCCTATCACAACAAGGCCCTAGTATGGGTCGTTTCAAGTTGTTATCATATCCGAGGTTCATGGTTAATTGGGTGTCCAAAAAGTTATGTCAAGTAAAGTCTCTGTAATGAGTGTGTAGAATGCCACACTTAAAAGCGAGAGCCAATGAGAGATTTAGGAATGTTTCCCCTTCTTGTTGTCTTAATTTGAGCTATAGAGTCTAATGTATTAGACTATTTTGATTTTTGTTTGTTTGTTTTTCATATTATGACTCCGAGAATATCTGATGTTCATGTAAACTCTTTTGTCATGCTTGAGGACAATATGGATGGAGCTCATCAAACTCTTAGAGTCAATACTTGATCAAGGGTTGCTACATATGACTGTCCTTATGGGGTTCCACTTGTCCCCTCTGATCCTACCCCTGAGGGTGAACTCCAACTCAGTCACCTTCCGGGGAGGTTACTAATGCTAAGTTTCATTGTTGCATTACTCTGTTGACTCAGTTGGTGACATCTCAGTCATAGAAGTATTGTTCTATTAGTGCTACTATGTGTTCGTTTGAAGCCACTAGAGTTGGCCAAGACTTGAGGTTGAATCTACTAATGTTTATTAGTACAAAGTTTGAAGAGGATCCTTAAAACTTTATTAATGAGATATAGAATATCTTACAAGTTATGCATACTTCAGACGTTGAAGGTGTAGAGTTTACTATCTACCAATTAAAAGATGTAGCATACCAGTGCTACAAATATTGGGAATAATTGAGTGGTGAGAATGCGAATTCAGTCATTTTGGATGATTTCTCTAGTGCATTTTTGGACCGCTTCATTCCTCTATACTTGAAGTAAGGAAGGATGACAGTCAAAGAGTATACCTTAAAATTCCATTAATAGTCCTAGTAAACTCCTAATTTGGTATCTAATATGAGATCCCAAATAAGAAAGTTTACTTCAGGATTATCTCGTGAGTTAATCCTTAAGAATAAGGCTGCCTTGTTGTTAAAAAACATGAACATATCTAGATTTGTTGTTTATATACAATGGGTCAAAGAGAAGAAAAGAAATAGGCTGAGATTGGTGAAAGGAAGATTAAAAGGACTTAGTTTTCAGAACAGTGTGGGAAGTGTCCTAAGAGGAAGAATTGAGGGAGTCTTAACTCCTATTCGATAGCTGGTTCTCCCTACCCAAAGTCATTGGGAAACAAACATTTTTAGGATGGTGATGCTTCTAGGGCACATGGTGCTTATGCTCAGACTAGTGGGGGTTAGTTTGCTGCATCATATCTTTCTAACAGATTCTATGGTAAGCTGCACCATGGTTTATCTGAGAAGGGGAGAAATTGATATTTTAGTTGCAGTAAGATTAGGCATATGCAATGTGATTGTCCCTCTAGAGTTGCTTCAGGGGCGAACAAGGTACCTATTGCTTGGTCTTAGGTCCTTTCTCTATTATGTGACCCTATTTGTGGCTGCGCATTTTTGTTTTAGTCCTGAGTACTTGTTGGACCCTTTTTCTATTTATGCCCCGATAGAAGACTTTGTGGTTGTCAGAAAAGAGTATAGGGGTATGTGATAGTTGTTGGTAGTAGAAAAACTCTAGCGAACTTGATAGAGTTAGACATGGTTGATTTTGATGTTATACTAAAAATGGACTTTTTGCACTTGTGCTATACTTTCTTAGATTGTTGGACCCTTAAGGTCATATTTAAATTTCGTAATGAGTAGGTCATTGTATAGCAAGGGGGTTTCTTAGTTCCTAAGGGAAGGTTCATCTCATATCTTCAAACTTGAAAGTGTATTTCCAAAGGGTGTTTTTATCATTTGGTCTGGGTTAAAGATTTTAACTCGGAAGGTCCTTCTCTTTAACCCATTCCAGTGGTTAATGAGTTTCCTTAGGTTTTACCTGGTGATCTTCCAAGTGTTTCTCCCGATTGGGAAATTTATTTTAGTATTGATCTTATTTGGGACACTCATCCTATATCTATACTTCCTTATAGAATGGTTCCGACTGAGTTGAAAGAACTTAAGGTAAAATTAAAAGATCTCTTAGATGAAGGTTTTATTCATCCTAGTATGTCTACTTAGGGCTCTCCTGTGTTGTTCGTGTGCAAGATATATGGTTATCTTCGAATGTGCATTGATTACCATCATCTGAATAAGATGACTGTAAGGAATAAGTATCCTCTTCCCATGATCAATGACGTATTTGATCAGCTTAATATGAGAAGTATTTCTCTAAGATTGATCTTAGGTCAACTTATCATTAGCTTAAGATTAGGGAAGGAGATATCTCTAAGATTTCATTTAGGACCCGGTATGGTCATTTTGAGTTCCTAGATATGTCTTTTGGGTTGACCAATGCTCCAAGAACATTTATGGATTTGATGAATAAGGTCTTCCATAAGTTTTTATATTTGTTAGTCATTATCTTTATAGATGTTATTCTGGTATACTCTAAGAGTGAGGTGGATTATGCCGATCGCCTTCATGTTGTGTTACAGACCTTGAAGAATCAGTGTTTGTATGCTAAGTTATATCTTAGTGAGATTATAAAGTTTTATGGTGCTCTTGTTTCTACCATCTCGGATCATGGTTCATCATTCTCATCTCATTTTTGGCAGTCGTTTCAGAAAGGTTTAGGAACTAAGGTTTGCCTTAGTACTACTTTCTACCTATAATTGGATGGACAAGCGGAAAGGACCATTCACACATTGGAAGATATTCTTCATGCTTATCTGAGAAACTATGGTAGTAGTAAGGTTGACCATTTGCCTCCTATAGAGTTTTCTTGTAATAATAGTTATCACTCTAGCATTTGTATGCCTCTTTTTGAGGCGTTATATGGTAGGAGACATCCTTCTGCCATTGGGTTGTATAAAGTTTGTTAGTTTTAGTTGTTTGGCCCTGGTTTGGTTAACCAAGACTTAGAAAAGGTTAAAGTAATTCATGATAGGTTGAAATATTCCCAAAGTCGCAAAGAGTCCTATGCAAATGTAGGGTGTAGGGATTTGTAGTTTAAGGTTAGCTTTTGGGACTTCTTAAAGGTGTCTCCCATGAATGGGGTTATGCGGTTTGATAAGAAGGGGAGGCATAGTCCATGATATTTTGGTCTGTCATTGGTCATGAAGAGGGTCGATAATGTTGCATATGACTTAGAGTTGCCTTCTAGTTTGAGCTCCATTCATCCGATTTTCCATGTATCGATGTTGAGAAGTTTGTAGGTGATCCTTCAACGGTTGTTCCTTTAAAATGATTGGGTATTTTAGAATCCTTTTATTATGAGGTAGTCCCGATTGAGATCTTGGATCATCTAATTTATCGATTGCAGACGAAGAATGTGGCTTCAAAAAAAATTCTTTGGTGGAACCATGAGGTTGAAAAAACTACTTTGGGAAGCGGAGGACGACATGAAGTCCAAGTATTCGCATTTGTTCTCAATTCAGAACATTTGTGCTTAAGGTATATGTTGATCTTCACATCTTTGTTTTCTGACTTTGTTAAAGTAAATGGTGAATCCTTGATGTGTTTGTTTTTAACTTTGTTAAAGGGATGTTTGATGGGTAATAATATGTTAACTTGTGTTTATTTTTGCCTTTGCTCTTCATTTGAGGGTGAATGATCCTAGTTGGGGAGAATCGAAGCACTTAGAGTTTGGACCTTAAAAATTTACTGAGTCTTTAAACTCTCTGGGAACCATATGAGTCAAGCATACTAGTCATATGTTGTGCTAACTACTTAGGAGCCCAAGTCGTATGACAAAAAAAATGTATTCAAGGTATTTTTCTATCCAAAGTGTCGACTCCATATGACTCATATGGAGATGGTACGAAAGAGTAGGGCCAATTGTATGTTAAATAGAGTGCATTCTTGATCATGTAATATCGAGGGTACGACAATAAGGTACCAGTAGTATGGTGTTGATATGAGTTATGCCATGAAGTCGTATATTGGACAGAATTGTCGTCCAACCTTCTGCCAAGGGTACGAGTTAGGGATACTACTCAAATGATTGGATACAGGAGTGGGGTCCAAACCATACCCACCTGCATTATTTTTAAAGCATTTAAGCTGAGGGTATTTTGGATAATTCCCACCCAAAAACCATAAACCCACATCCTATAACACCATTTGGTCTCTTATTACTCACTTTAGAAGATCAAAACACTCTTAAAATTCTTTCTAAAGGTTCTAAAGAAGATTGGGCTTGGGTTTCTTCAAGGTGTTCATCTAGAGACTTAAAGACAAATATTTCTCTGTAACAATATATGAATAAGGCATGTCACTCTTCTTTCATTGTTAGTTCAAGAAAATCATGTTCTTAAAGCTTTGTTTATGAATTATTAATGGTGGTTTTGAAAATCAATACTGAGGGTTTTACTGCAGAATCTTGAGTATTGTTTACCATTAGTTTAAATTATGAATATCCATGTTTTAATGATGGATTTTTATATATGGGTGCTTGGTAATTGTGGTTTAACAATTTGGTCATGTTTAAACCTAAACTTGATGGTTTTTCATTTGGTTTTGTCTTGGAAATTGTTTGCCCTCATCTTGTTGCTGAAAATATCGAAGAGGACAAACTAGTCACATGTTGAATCATAGTTTAAACTAAGCATCGACCTAAATATTGTGAATCATTGGTAAATGGTTTTGTATGGCCTTTTTTCTATATATAGATTTAAATTGTAACCTTGGTGGTTTAATTTTCTAAATGCGTTCATTTATTAATCTATTAGATAATGGGTTCGAGTCCAAAAATGAATAATTGATAAAAATGGTAATAACATGTGTTATACTTGCATGTGGTGTTGGTATGATGATACCAAGGGGGTGTCTTGGTAAGTAATAGGATTAATGGTTTTTTCTGTGTAATGGATGTTATAAATAGGCATTAACGTGATGTGTAGCTGGGAAGTGAAATTGGATTTTGAAGGACTAACACTGGAAACCATGTTAGCTGGTGCAGGAGTCTATATGATTGGGAGGGTCAAGTCCCCGAAATGAATATATGAATGAGAAGTTTGAGTCCCCCATATTATTTATATTGGTGCTTAAGTAACATTGAATATTATAAGAGGTTCAAGTCCCCTATATAGGCATATACAGTTATGGATATTCTCTGGTTCGTGTGGCTACATGCACTGGGCCCTTTCAACTAGGGGAGAGTTGGGCCCATATAACTGGTAGGTTCCTTGGTATATGACAGTCATGCTACACAGCCCAGGTTAATTTTTTCAAAGTTTATGATAATCATGTTCCCTATCCCGGCATGGTATTTATGTATATGATGTGTTGTATTGGTTATGTGTATCGGCTGATTGGTTTTGTACTGTTTGTACTATATTATCCTTATACTTGAGTTGCATCCTATTGCTCTAATTGCTAACCGTCTTAGAAAGTTGTATCCCCACGTAATGTAAGAACTGGTCATATCATTAGACCTCTTGATCAGTGAGTTAGATGCGGGGACAACTTGAGTTTACTTGAAGTGGTGATCTTCCATACTACAAAAGGGACAAACTGTGGACTTGGGTATGTTATGATATGGTTATGGATTTGGTTATTATTTTGGTGTTTGTTGGTTTGGTTTGGTCAGTTTGTCTTAGTAATATACCTATACCAAAGACAATTGATGTTGGGCATATTATTATGTCTAAGCGCCAACAGTTACCCATACTTGGACTTTTTTATGAGCTAAAATATGTTATTAGTGTTGTTTTTAAGTTGTAATTGCATGATTTAGCTAATGGACATTATTAGTTGATAGGGTTTGATTTTTGATGAAATTAGACATAATTGGATACAGTAATACAAACAAATAATCATTGAAGCTTTGGGAATGGTTTTCTAGGCATGAGGAGACATGGATTGAACACGGAAAACATTAAATTGAAGATCAGAACAAGGAAAAGAGTAATAGATTGTAGCTATGCGGACTCTATTCTCTGGATTGAGCTCTGCGATACAGTGGTGGCTGTTTATTGGGCTAAACTTGTCCTACTATAAAAGGAACACTTCAACACAATTGAGGATAATTTTAGCATACATACAGTAGAGGCTAAAAACACTTACGATATTTATTTTAGTGTTCTTAGAACTTAATTCTTCAACATTAAATATTTAAAGATTAACTATTTATTTTTGACATTGAATTCAAACATGAGTGGCTAAACACCGTTGTTCTAGGGCTGAGGTAGAAAACATAATTACACCTTTATATTCTTAGAGTTGTTTATTGCTGAATTATCATATGTGTTATTCGTATTCTCTTATACTTAGTATTTTGATGAATGTCCACCTTAAAAATAGAGCTATATTCATTTGTGAATCCAAGAGATGAATCGTTAGGAAACATTGAAGAGTGTATTATTCAATAAATAAGTTGAATTATAATCTAGGATATAGATACACCGAGAAGCCTTGTTTGGTTCACTTGCAAGATGATATCTTAATGCATTTAAATGGATTGTTACATCCTCGCTCAATGATGTAGTTGTAATGTATATTTAGGTAGAAAATTCAAGGATTGAGAGACCATGATCATATTTTAAACCCTGCAAATCAGTAATTAGATAATCAACTAAATTTTTATAAGAATAGATATTTTTATGATTGTAAAAAGTGTCTCAACCCATGAATTCTCATGCATATTGTTTACAACTTTGCTTACATTGCTACTATCGAGCATTTATATTTCTTTATTAGTTAGATTAATCATTAAATCTTCACTATTATTTTGAGACTTTGAAAAACTTAATACATTATTTTTGAAACAAAAGTTAGTAGAATTGATAGTTAAGTAGTCCTTGTTTGCACTATATCTGATAATCTAAGTCATTATATTACTTGTACGGTCATGTACACTTGAGTCTTTGATCACCATTACCGGTGACTCAAGTATTTAGTAATTGTCTAAATTTTTGGTTTTTAAAAATAAATTTATGTGTTAACGACTTGATCTTAGTGGTTGGCTTTGGCAGGATTAGTGAGGTAATGGACTGGAAAGAGCAAAAAAATTATTAAAGCCTTACTAGAAACAAGATCATGCATTTCATCAAAGGCAAAAAACAACAACACTTTACTATCCAATTAAGCAAGTTCAACTAGGTGATCAAATAGATCCCAATCTTAATGATCCAACTGATCCTAATGCTCAATGTGTTCCAGCTCCAGTAATTCTAGTTATTACCGCTTGAGTAGATACTAGATCGGTGCGTGAAGTAGAAATCCCACTCATGAACGATGTCACTAATAGCATTCTAAAGCAAGAGGAGGGTAGTCGGTTTGAACTAAAGAAAAAATGGGGCAACTATTTTATTTAAGTGGAAAAGTTTTAGGGTTATCACACAAAGACCAACAACATCACATACATACCTTCTTGGAAATTAGTGATACCTATATTCCTACTGGGTTGTCAACTGATTATGTTAGATTGGCTCTTTTTCCCTTTTTTCTAATTGGGGAGGCAAAGAGATGGTTAAATTCTGAGCCACCATGCTCTATTAGTTTCTAGGATGATCTGTCTCAAAAGTTCCTTATTTGATTCTTTTCATCAGGGAAAACAACCCGTTTGAGAAGTGACATTTTGAGTTTAAAGCAAAAAGAAGGAGAACATCATTACCAAGCTTCAGAAATACTTAAGGGTGTGCTTACAAATTCTACTCACCATCATCCGTCAAATGATTTACTGTTTCATACATTAATAAAGGGCATTGAGAAAAACACCAGGATTCTCTTGGATTTAGAAGAAGGAGGGCAAGCTCTTGAGAAGACATATGATAATTTGTAGACACGGCTAAATAAGATTTTAAAAAGGAATCCCGAGTGGTATGCTAACTCAACAAGTTCTCCAAAGAAAGTTACAGGCGTGTTGGAAGTGTACCAATTTACTGTTATATTAGCTCAGATTCCTGTACTACAAAATCAGTTAACTAATCAGCTAAACAATATTAAATTAGGAGTTACACAACCTGCATCAACAACTAATGCAATTTATCAGGTTAATACTTGGTATGAGTTTATAGAAGCAGTGAGCACACATAAGTTGCTTGTGGGTCAAAAAAAAAATTCCGTTACTTATGTAGGGAATGCTATCATCAACGACAAAAAAACTTTTGTAACACTTAGAATTCAAACTGGTGAAATCATCCAAACTTCTTGTGAGGTGAAAATCAGGTACAAAATGCAAATCAATACCGTGGGCCAGTGAATAAAAATTAGCAGCGGCAAGTTCAAGGGAATCAAACAACAACACAGAATAGCAATATTTAAGATATGTTGAACAATATTATTGGTACTCAAGAACAGTTAGTATCATATTTGAAGAGTCAACAACTTATTACAAAGAACTTAGAGGTGCAAATGGGCTAGCTAGCAAGAGCAAAAAACTAGACCTCAGGGAGGTCTACCAAATGACATTGAGCTAAATCCAAAATAGGTAAATGCAGGCACTACTAGGAGTGGACTACAGCCAAAAGAGTTGGGACCTGTGTAGGTAAATCACAAGGCTACTAATGGTGATACTATAAAAATAAAGAGAATATGGTTGAAGAAAAAGTTGAAAGCACGTAAACCAGAGTGGAGAAAGCGATTCTACCTCAACCTTTCCCCTAAAGGATTTAAAAGAACCAAGAGAAGACTAGTTACCAAGAAGATTTTAGAGATTTTAAAAGAGGTTCATATCAATCTCCCACTTATTGATATTTTAAAATATTTTCTAAAGTTTTCGGAGTATGTAAAGAACAATTTCATGAACAAGAACCATTTGACATAATATACTTCATTTGAATTTATTGAGGAGTGCATATCTAAAATTCAGAAAAAATTACCCACAAAATTGAAAGATCTTGAAAGTTTTATAATGCAGTTTACTATTGGGCAATCCATTAGTGCTAGAGGTTTATGTGATTTGGGTAAATCATAAATCTTATGCCCATATCTTTATTTAGAAAGATAGGTCTAGAGAGTCCCACGCCCACTAGAAATATTTTGTTGTTAGCCAACAGATCCCTTGCTTGGGCTGACGGGATCATTAAATTTATACTGGTGTAAGAAGGAATGCTGTTTTCCCAATTGACTTTGTTATTCGCAATTTTGATATTGATCCATCTTTTTCATTCATTTTGGAATATCAAATCTTAGGAACTGTGCAATCAATTATTGAAGTAGTTGCAGGGAAGATGACCATGAGAGATCATGACAAGGTCAAAGTTTTCAATGTTTAGAAGGCAATGAAGTTGCCTACAATAGATGAAGAATTATCTTCTATTACAGTGGTAGACCTTAAGTTTGAGCTCAACCTTCTTTTTTCAAATAAACCAATTGATCAAGCATTGATGGGTTATGATCTTTATGGCAATAATAAGGTATCAAAATGGTGAAAATTATGGATTTAGAATGGATTGACACTAGTGTTGTTGAAATTTGAGCCATTGAATAGATCGAGCGGACCATCTTTAAAGGTGTCTATTGATGAAGCATCGAAACTTGAGCTCAATGCTCTTCTTTCTGATTTAAAATATGCTTTCCTATGTGAGGATAATACTTTGCCCATAATTTTGTCTGCAGGTTTATCTAATGTATATGTTAGAGAGGCATTGATAGTGTTTTAAAAAAAGAAGGAAATTGGATGGCTGATGTTGGACATCACAAAAAATAATACTACTTTCTGCATGCACAAAATATATATAAAAAAGGTATACAAATAGTGTGTGCAACACCAGCAAAGACTGAATCTGGTGATGAAAGAAGTGGTCAGAAAAGAAATCATTAAGTGGCTTAATACTAGGATAGTTTATCCCATATCAAACAGTGAATGGTCAGCCCTGTGCACTGCATCCCAAAGAAAGGAGGGATGACTATTATGACTAATAAAAATAATGGGTTGATTCAAAACCCGCACAGTGATTGGATGGAGGATCTGCATAGACTACAAAAAATTAAATAAAGCCACGAGGAAGGATTATTATCCCATTATGTTCAATCATCAAATATTGGATAGGTTAGTAGGGTAGGAGTACTATTGCTTTTTGGATGGTTATTCAGGGTATAGTAAAATCATATTTGCACCAGAAGATTAGGAAAAGATCGTCTTTACCTGTCCATACGGAACATATGTTTTTAGACCCATGGCTTATATCCTTTGCAATGCTCTACTAATGTTTCAGAGATGCATAATGGTTCTAGAGATACATGATGGCTATCTTCAATGATATAGTGGAAGAATTTGTTGTGATATTTATAGATGACTTTTCTGTATATGATAACTCATTTAATGTGTTCTTGCAGAATCAATATCGAGTCTTAGCCCGTTGTGAAGTTACAAATCTTGTATTGAACTAGGAGATGTTCCACTTTTTGGTCATAGAAAAAATTTTCCTTGGTAATAAGGTGTCACACAGAGAACATGAAGTAGATAGAGCCAAAGTTAAAATTATTGAAAAACTACCTTATCATGTGACGACAAAGGGAGTAAGAAGCTTTCCTGGGCATACAGAATTTTATAGGAGCTTTATCAAAGATTTTTCAAAGATAGAAAGTCCTATGTGCGAGTGTTTGGAAAATATCCAAAGTTTGATTTTTGGGCCGAGTGTAAGAAAGCATTTTAGGGTCTGAAGAGAAGATTAACAGAGGCACCCATTCTTATTTTTCGTGATTGGGCATTACCATTCGAGTTAATGTGTGATGCGAGTGATGTGGATATTGGATCGATATTGGGGAAGTGAAAATACAAGTTATTTTATTCTATTTACTATGATAGTAAGGTTTTAGACATACCCAAGATTTATTGCACAGTCATAGAAAAGGAGATTCTAGTACTCGCATATGCATTCGATAAATTTAGCTCATACTTGGTGGGTACCAAGGTAATTGTTCATACTGACCATGATACCTTTCGGTAATTATTCAAAATGTAAGATGAAAAGCCATAGTTGATTAGGTGGATTCTTTTATGCAAATTAACTCAGGGGACCCCTGTACTAGGTCGGTTTTGTAAGTTGGACACTTTTACTTACATGTTTGTCATCTGGACCCCTATATTTTAAATCCTTTGGCCGTTGACTTTGCTTATGTGGCATTAAAATGGTGACTAGGATAAGGAGAGTGATTACACTCGCCTTGGGTGCGAGTAGGGGTCGATTTATGGACAATTTTAGATTAAAATAATTACAAAAAAAATACCTCAACCTTTTAAATTTAAATACATCTTTAAAAATTAAAACATCATATTTTTATTTAAAAAAATCTCCCCCATCCAGCACCCCATCTCCACCCCACCCCACCCTGCCGTCCACTACCATCATTAATGCCCCCTCCTCATTATTCTCATACACCAAAACACAATCACACAGCATATTCACTCAACTCCCCATCTTTCTCCTCTTCCTGTTCAATTCTTCATCAAATTCTTTATTTTTTACATCTTCAACTTTGTGGTTTTCTCTAAATTGACAGGAAGTTCAGCCATTTATGGAATCTTTAAGATTTTTAAAGGCACAAGATAGTGGTGCTGACAGTTATAGGAGCAGCGAAGGTTTTAGGAAGAAAGACAATAATTTTTTTTATTTGTTTAAGGTGATTTTTAATTTAGTCGAATGGTCATATAACCATGACAATTCTCCTGCTTCTTTATTTTCTTCTTCCAATTCTTCAATTTTTACATCTTCATGATATACACATACACACAACCACCATTATTAATGTAGCCCCCCCATCCAGCCATGGCTGCCATAGCCATCACCATAATGCCCTACCACCGCAGTACCAAGGATCTCTCTTTGTCTTCATTTACTTCTTCATCATATATCCCAAATTCTCAAAAAATAGTAAGATGTCTTTTCTGTGGTTGATTTATTTTTGTTGTTCATCGTCGTGGTTGAACTTCAGTCTTGGCTGATTTTATTGTTGTTTTTTTAATTTTTAAATTTTTTATTAACTTTCTCAATTAAAATTTTTTATTTTGTTTAGGATTATATTTATAACTTTTACAAATTGTTAAGGATATTTCAATAAAAATTGAAAATTCATTATGTTTGTGTATGTGAATTTATAGTTAAAATCTTAAATTAATTGAAGAAAAATTTCTATTATTTGAAATAAATTTGATGTTTAATTAAATTTATTGTGTTTGTGTATTAGAATTTATAGTTAAAAATTTAAATTTATAGTTTAAAATTTAAATTAATTTAAATTAAAAATTTATTGTATTTGTGTATTAGAATTTCTATAATTTATAAAAGGAATTTATTTTAATATTTAATTCAAAATAACATAAAATTTAATGTAACTCTTAAAAATGATGTGGCAACTGATGTGGTGGTTGGCATTGCCAAATAAATTTAATATAATACACAAAAGTGATGTGGAAGCTAACATGGCAGCTAATGTGGCGTGGTTACGTTACACATACCATCAGAGGGGTTTAAAATTTTTCTTTTTAATGGATTCAAGGGTCCAGATGACAAACATGTAAGTAGAAGTGTCCACATTACAAAACGGACATAGTACAAGGGTCCACCAACCATTTTTCCATTCTTTTACTTCAAGAATTTTCTCTATAAATTCATGATAGAAAGAGTGCAAAAAATTAAGTGGCAGATAATCATTCGAGACTCGAGAGTCATGATCACATAGCTGATGATTCACATTGCATTTGAGAGAAGTTTTCGGATAAGCAGGTATTGGCACTGGATGTAGCGAAAGTTCCATGGAATGCTGGCATAGTAAAGTTACTAATAGTTTGTTTCAATTCTCCAGAGGCCATTAGTCAATAGAAGAAAAAATTGTTCTGTGATTATCGTGTCTATATCTTGGATGAGCCATTTCTCTTTAAGAAAGGTACAGATAGAATAATGAGAAGATGTGTTGTACAAGATGAATCTAAAAAGATACTTCAAAATTGTCATTCAACACCTTATGGGAGCCATCATAGTAGAGAAAGGATAGCTCGAAAGGTGTTGCAACCTACTTTTTTTTACCCCACACTATTTAAAGATATTGTGAATTTTGTTAGAAGTTGTGTCCAATGCCAGAGAATGGGTACAGTATCTAGGCATCGTGAAATGCCCTTGAATAATATTCTAGATGTGAAAATCTTTGACGTGTGGGGTACAGGCTTTATAGGGCCATTTCAACTATCTCATGGAATTTGTACATTCTAATGGTTGTTGATTATATGTATAAATGGGAAGAAGCTACTGCTGTCCACACAAATGATGTAAGAGTAGTGATAAAGTCTGTCAAAAAGCAGATTTTCTTTTGTTTTAACAAACTAAGAGTGATTATCAATGATGAAGGTATGCACTTTGTGAATACTTGGTTTAATAATTTGTCGATAAGATATAATGTTAGACTCTTCCATTTTTTAGTTTCAAATTTACAAAAGGAAGTTTTTCTCTCATCTTCTCAAAGAAAACTAATGTAAGTACTCAGGTTACTATTCCTTTTACTTATTGGGGTACAGGAAGTGAAATTATGTTTATGCAAGAATAAGGTAGAAACTTGAATTGCTTGCTACCTAGTATGAAGGTTTTGACTTTATTGACAATTTTATGCTATAAAATAATGTTGTTATGCTTTATGTTCTTTACTTGTTCCATTTATTGAAATAGACTAATGACATATGTTTTGAGTGGAATATTGCATATTTAGGTAACATGCGTGATTGTAACACTTGTAGAGAAGGTGTGGGTTGCATATTGGCACTAAAATTAGCATTTGGGGTGTAAGTTGATGAAATGGATGTCTCAGTACCTTGGGTTGTTAAGTTACACTGCTATTATAGCAATTATGTATGGGGTGGTTTGTAAATCTTCATAAACTTAGTGTTTTCTACGATTTTGATATATATGTGCTATTGGTTTTAAATAATGCTTGAAATTGTGTAATCACTTGCATAAAATTTTTAAGTTGGGAATATGTATGAGTTTCTTGTTGGTATGATCACGTTGAAACAAAGAAATATATGCACATGAAGCTATTTTTTATGAAGTTACTTGGAATATAAATGCTATAAGTTTAAAAAGGTTTGAATTGATGTCCATTTGAAATCTGAGGAGTTATGCACCTGCAAAATTTTATATTCAACATGGGATGTATGAGTACCCTAGTTCTCATACCTGTGCCCCTACACTAGCAACTAAGTGTGGGGTATCCTTAATACTTTCTCACACTTCGTGTTTGATTGTCCTAAATTTGTTCTATGCTTTATGTGTTTGTTGAATATTGTCCATAGCAAGTAATATGTCAAGCTGTCAGCAAAGGGGTAAGGATGTGGCTAGACCATCTGAGCCGTCATGAAAAAGGAATAAAAAAACTTAGCGCGTGCCTTAACCTCCGTTAATACCATAAGGGCAAACTAGGCGGTACGAAACTAGGTCGGTTGTAGAAGATGGAAAGAAGTGGTATGTGACGGACAATAAAACTAAGTGTCTTGCTTATCAATTCATTGATTAGGCAAGCCCATTAAGAGAGTTTCCAAGTATGGTGCGAAGAATAGAAGAGCTGCATATGAATTTCTTATTTGAGCAGCCCCATGAGTGAAACTTGTACCTTGTTTAGGAGCTCTATATAAACTGGGACCCAGGGAGTGAGACATGAAGGAATATATATGAGGCTAGGTGGTCACTTTTACTTCTTATGAATTGATTGTCCTTTTAGGTCCACTACAGGTGTATGCAGAACCACAGAAGCAAATGAACATCACATCGCCATATGTAGACATTCGCCTTTGGTTATGCAGGAACAATTATATAGCTAGATGGACACAACACAAAGACAACGACCTCTATCTCACATTCCCTTATGCTCAAATGAATAGGGAGGCCTGCAAGTGGGCAAAGATTATCTAACACTGTATCATACAGGGAATGCACATGAATGATGTGACGCGGGATATGGTATGTCTTATTTATTCTTTAATGCATGATAATTTTTATGTTATTATAGGTATTATGATCTTCTTAGTGATGAGGAAGGCTCTCTTTTATTACAAGTGCAGGTATAGCTTTGGTGGTTTGTTGGCTAGGTTTCTAAGGGATCATGGTGTAGAAAAGGAGGCACTCAACTATAGGCCAGTAGTGGACACTAAACCTATGTATATGTCTCATACACAGGTGATTATTATGACTCATGGGCCAGTATATACTATTCCTGATCAATAGACTCAAAATGACAAGATCATAGGACGGATGTATGCGCTAAAACTACTTAAGCTGCGGATAGGGAGGCATCCAACTGCACAAGAGGAGATTCGAGCTATTGTGGTAGAATATCCTCTTTGTCATTATGCTAGGACCATTCTGCGGATCAACCCAGATTTTATAGAGCCTGTAGAGGATGATGTACCCACAGATATAGAGCTACAGATGCATGATTATGGTATGGAGTTTGATAGGGAGGGAGACACAAATGACCCAGACTTGCGGGTAGAGTCCTATAGTCTAGAGATTGATGATTATACGGATGATGTTTGACTAGAGAGTTATTCCCCAACTCATACTTGGTTTGATTTGCAAGCACTGGGACAGTTCTTCATTTTAAGTGCGGGGTGGTCGTTTTCTCATTACTTGTACTTTTATTGGTTATATTTGTCAGATACTTTTATTTTTTATTCTATTGGATATTTTTATTTAGACATCAGTCTAACTATCCAGAACTATTCAGTGTATAATAGTTATTATTGATGATATTTTCTTAGTGGTAGTTTATTTATTAGTATGTGCTTACTAGTTACTTTTTGTATAAAATTAGGAGAAATTTGTTTTATTTTTCCCTTAAGAAAATTTTTAATATGTTGTTATAGTTAGGTGACTTTCCCTATGATGGATGGATGATCACCCTCTTAAGGGGAGTGAGCCTTAGAAAATTAATAAGCAAACAGAATCCAACCACAACATTAAGGAGAGATGATTTGTGTTGGGATATGTGGTTGTTTGATATGAAAAATACTTGTCCTGAAATAGAAACATGTCAAAATTTTAAAAGAAGGATTGCTAGTTTCTGACACCTAAGCTCAATAGTTTAATTCAGTGTTTGTTGGCTTTATTTTGAATTTGTGCCGTGACTAGATCAAAAATATATAGGGATCCTACTTGAATATATCATGCACCAAGTGTGAGTGAGAACTCGTAGTCGCTCTACATCCATAGCGGTGTCAAGAACTTGCCCATTGTGTTTATTATGAGAAATAAAGTATGTTGGATTTAGAAGATGATGTAGGTATTTTGTTGATATCCATATTTTAGACCTCTTATACATATCATTGCTCAGATTTTTAGTGAGCCCCGCTGAGCCTATAGCCTATTTTCTTTGGTAGCTTCATATGTAGCATCTACCCTTTCTTTGATTGAGGCTAGGATGATTGAAATGAGTAACCCCATGCTTTCAGAATTGAATTGACATGTTTTATCCTAAAGGTCAGGATTTGCTTATGAGTTCTCAACACAAGTATCTTTCTTGGATTGTTATGTGGAGCCTAAATGAGTACAATATTTGTTTGAGGTTGTTCGAGGATGAACAAGATTCTAAGTGTAGGGTGGTGATCTTGGGCATATTTATATGTTCAAGCACCATCATTTACCCATATTAGGACTTATTTAAAGATCTAAAATATGTTATTAGTGTTATATTTGAGTTTTAACTAAATGATTTAGCTAATGGAAATGATCATTTTATACACAATTGATTTTTAATAAAATTGGACATAACTAGATGCAGTAAGAGAAGCGAATAATGATCAAAGCTTTGGGAATGATTTTCTAGGCATGAAAGGACTTGGATTGAGCTTCGAAAGCATGAATTTGAAGATGGGATTAAGGAAAGAAGCAATTATTATCAAAAAAATCTTCGTTATCATTTTGTGACTCTTAAACACTTAATACATTATTATCAAAACTAAAGTTAGTAGAACTGCTACTTAAGTAGTCCTCATGGTATGATATCTGACTCTTTGAGTAAGTATTATACTTGTATGATCGTGTTCACGTGTGTGTGTGATAGACTAAAACATCATTACATTTTAAATGATCTCCATCTCATCATATGTTCAGAATTCATCCGACTCAGGATATATGTTGGTTGGTTGGATCATGGGTGGTCTCCGATCCTTTTTGGATTCATTTTTGGGATTCCATTAGAACGCCTCTTGAGCTTATTTTTAATCTGAAGTTTTATATAGTAATCTAGGTATTGTTTTCCTCATATTAATATACATATTTAGGAGTTGATATTGCAACATTAGTTTTGAATCATGGAGAAAATACAAGTAAATTGTAGACAATTTGGGATTACTGTTCAGCAAAGATATTGGCTTTAGTCTACTTATCTCTATGAGGTTTTGTTTTGTATATTTGCCATGATATGTCAGAATTATAGTTTATGTTTATACCTAGATATACCATGAATTGTTGTAATTAGAGGATTAAGAATAGTAATGTGACCCGAAGCTTAGCCCAGAGTAGTTGTTAAGGACATAAGGACCTAGTACATCTAATGAAAGACATGATTAACCATAGATCTGCATAAGAAATCTTGTAGCATAAGAATTACCATATTACTAAGTGATTAGATGATATTCCTCGATTACACCCTTCAATTAGATTTATGTCATTCCTTACCTAAGCTTTCCAATTATGTTACTAGTATCTTGTTGAAATATATATTATTCATACTAAGACCATGGTTACAACACTAGTTAGATACAAGGTAAGTATTTTATCCCTTATAAGGATGTGGTTGTGTTTATAGACTCTTAGGTACTTATGGTTGTAGTGGTTGGATACTAGTGATGACATGAATATCGTTAGGCATATCTACACATATATGGTGCTACAAGTCCAAGCTAAAACCTTGATTTTAGTACAATTTTCTAAAAAGGGATTTATCCTACTTATTTATTTTTAACTTATTTTCTAAAATAGAGGTCGTGCCACCTTTATTATTGGACTTTAGTAGTTTAAGCAAATTGTATTACTTTTGAAATTATACTAAGGTTGATTTTGGTACATAATTGATTCACTCATTTTATTACTAATTATTCCTACTAATTATTCACTTTGGTCAACGGATATTTCAATCCTTTCAACATTATAGTACATTATAGAGGTAGGGATCCTCCTAGTAGAGGTTAGCATCACGTGAAACCTATCAAGTCCATATAGGTAGCACCTAAGATTATGGGTGATTCTCTACTACATCATAGTGGTCATATAGTATAGAGTACTGGTCAGACATTATAGATTATTCGGTCTAGGTCTATAGGCCATGGCAGTCTTTCTAGTTTAGTTGGTATAGTGCATTAAGGAGTTTTAGGGGAATTTAATGACTGCGAGGTGATTGGTTATTGAATTAGGGAATGCCCCAGGCAGTACTCATAAGGTTAGAGCTTTAGGTTTTTCTTAGGACTATAGAGATATCAGCCAATGAACTAGAGAGTGCCCTTGATGAGGGATTATTAGACAGGCAGTGCAGTTGGATAGGTCGCTAAATGATGAGGCTCTTTCAACTAAAGGTAGTACACCTACTATTTAAGTTGTTTATTCAGACCCTTAGTGCTGGCTTAGATGCATTCAGATTCATACTCTTTGGAAAGTCAGGGACCATGACTTTAGATTCCATCATTGTAGGTACACTTTTGGGTACTATTGTTTAGTTTCTCTTTGGATTGAGTTCGGTTTTTTATGCACATCATTATACCTTGAGATCGATATGATTATTATTATATGCCTTTTTCTAGATTTAAGCATATATTACTACCTTCATAGATGATTTCTTTTAGTAGTGGATAGGATGGATCGGTTTAGTATTTCCTTGGGGTGTAATATTTGGGTTAAAGTCCGCTTCCTTGGGCATTTTGTCTTTGTTGTGATCTTATAGTTGTACTGGTTGTGTTTTTAATTTTCTTGTGCCACTTTCACATTATATTATTGTTTTTAATTCCATTACTTTTGACTTTTATTGGTGCTTACTTGACAGACGACTAGACTAGCAATATCTGGTTAGTGTTCCCTTCCTTGCATTCCCTGGCCATTGTTTTAGACAACTACCTTGGTTGGTTGTTTTTCCTCCCTATTGGTGAGGTAAGGTCCATTTTCATGTAGGTTGTAAAACTAAAAGTAGGTCAAGACTTTCATGTTTCTGTTATGATTCTAGCATTGGGACTCATTTCTATGGCCCGATCTTAAGGTTGATCAGTTTGAGGTTTTTTTTCTAGTTTGGCGGGTTTATTGTTTGGTAATGGTGTTTACCTATATTTAAATATTGAGTTTAGTACTGTAATGCCCCAAGATCCCATCGCGGGATGTCACACGGTGCTTAAGACCATAGGTGGCCTCCAGCTAACCCTCTATCCCTGTCATCACTTTTAGAACGTACTACGACCAAAATTAAGATAGATTAAGAAAGCTTCTACTACATAAGACTGAGGAGCCATTGGGATAGATCTCCCAACTAACACGTACTGATCTGATAGGAAACAACCATCTATTAACAAGACAAAATCAGGGACATAGGTCCTCAAACCATGAGGACTCACCAACTACTGAAATGTAGATGAAGGTACTCAAAGATCATTGTCACTACTGAGACTGAGCACCTGAACCTACATTACGAGGATTATAAAACATAAAAGAGTATGGGAATTAGTACGTGGGAATCTACTGGGTATGTGGGGGTATATGCAACACTTTTAAATAACATCATAAATGTAATATAAAATCATGCATGTTGACAATAAAGACTCTCTTCGTTTGAATTTCCTGAGACATAATTTCCCTAAATCATCAATAATAACACATGCTTCATAAATCTCACAAATCATTGGACTCTACTCAAACTCTTTGACTCATGACTTAGAGTGACTCGGTAACTCAAGAAACTTAGACTATTATGGACTTGGGAGTTTCTTATAACCAACATAAACTAAATCATGTGAGCCGTATGGAGTCCAACGTTTTGCCCTCCTAAGGAGAGAACCCCACTTTGGCAGGAGTGTCATAATATTTCTAGGGAGTAGAACCTCAATTTCGTTATCACAATCCCATACTCGGCCTATGGCCCACAATTATAAATATCAATCCTACGGTGGGATGTAGTTTTGGGGAAATACCACATTTCCTGCTCGGTGCTAAATACTCATCCCTGACTCAAGTTAGAACGCGTTATGAAATCCACCTTAATCAATATAAACTCATGGGTATATCATAGAGACCAAAAACAGAAATATATCTCATCTGTAAATCATATATAACTGTGGATTCCTAACTCAACTCAAAATCAAAACAATCTTTCTCAACCTCAAGTGTATTGTTCATCAAATCATGCCAAATATCAAAACTTTAGGGAGACGTAAAAAGACTCATTCTTGACTTTCAGACCCAAATATCAATATATATATATTGAACAATCAACATTTCATAGAAAAGCTTGAATCATGACACTTATCTCAAATCATTCAGAAATCATCAATACGTAATAACAATATGAGTCTCATGGGATAAATTCTCAATTTAAGAAATATGATGGTAAATAAATCATAATAAAAAACTTAATCAACTCAAATCTCGTAATTCTTCAATAAAGTAATTTGGGCGTAAACTAACTTGCAAAGATCATGAAATTCCCAAAGTAAAAATCAATTGTTTGGGCACAAGAATGAAACGATATTCTTGTTCAAGCCCCACATACCTTGGATTATAAATTTAAGAATAAGAGACTTGATCGGAACTTATTTCTCGCACTTTTAGGCTAAGATTCTTGATGCCTTTGACTTGGGGAGCTTAATTCTTAAACAACTTTGAGAAATCTATGGAAGATTCTTGAATTTCTTAGAGATTATTTGGATTTGAAAAAGAGAAACCCTAGTTCTCTAGATATTTCTTAGAAGAGATTGAAGAGAAAATGAATGGCTCTCATCTACATGGATATATATATATAAGACCAAAAAGGTAGAAATAACCAAAATGTTGTTTTAAAAATAGGATAAAAATTGTCGATCGGGGTCTGTGACGGTCGAACTGACGGTCTGTCAGAGCAACTGATGGTCCACCAGATTGTCTGTCACTCGAGTGCAAAAACTAGGACATTCTGCCTCGATGTGACGGTCGATGTGATGATCTGTTAGGAAACTGACGGTCCACCAGGTTGTCCGTCACTGGGGGGCCAAAAATGGGACATTTTGCCTCGACTTGACGGTCCCCTTGACGGTTCATCAAATTTTTGGCATCCCACCATTTTTGTTGTCACACGATGGCAAAAAAAAAAGGGTTACTGCCTTGGCTGGACGGGACAGCTGATGGTCCACCAAGGACTTGGCGGTCCTTTAGGTCTACCATCAGGCCTAGGCGATTCCGACATCGCTTTGTAAAACAGCCATAACTTTCTCATCCGATGTCAGATTTCGATAAAATTAGTATATATGGAAATCTTATTCAATTATCTACATGACATAAAGTAGAAATTAGAGAAATAAAACATAATATAAACATCAATCACTTTGGAAGCCACCCCTATCCACTCAAAAGATAAATTTAGGCTTAAGGAAAGATCGGAGTATTACAATATCTCCCCCTTATTAACATTCCTCCTCGAATGTTTCTATATAGGTCAAGAACAAGAGAAAAAAATAAGGACGCACAGCTGGAACGACCCACTTGAAGGGCTTACTTTACTCTAAACTTTTGGGTACCGCATAGAATGCACGAATCATAGAGAGAGTAACCATATAGATTAATGCACAACTGAATTAAGGAAGAATAGGACCTTCATCTTGATTTGAACTCGTTGAGCAGAGATGAGGGTACTTTGCTTGCTTGTCTGCTTCAGCTTTCCAAGTAGCACCCTCGACTGATTGATTTCATCATAAAACTTTAACCAAGGGAACTTTGTTGTTCCTTAGTTTTTGGACTTGATAATCTAGGATCTTGACTTGAACTTTATCATAAGAAAGACTCTCAAACATCGAAGATCTCTAATGGATCAACAACAACAGAATAACCAATGTGTTTTTTGAGCATAGACACATGAAAAACAGGAAGGACAACTGACAACTCTGCAGACAACTAAATGTCATAAGCTAGCTTCCCAACACGATTCAAAACTCTATAAAGTCCTATATACCAGAGACTAAGCTTCTCTTTCTTACCAAATCTCTTTAGCCCTTTCATGGGCAAAATTTTCATGTATACCAAATCATCAACTTCAAATTTAAAAGCTCTTCTCGTCATATCTACATACGACTCTTAACGACTCTGGGCTATCTTCAACCTTTCTCGAATCAACTTAAATTTATCCATAGCATCAAACATAACATCAGGTCCAATCATGGCAGCCTCACCTACTTTAAACCAACCAATGGGTAATATACACCTCCGACCATACAAAGCCTCAAATGGACCCATTCTAATGCTAGCATTAAAACTGTTGTTAAACGCAAATTAATTCAATGGCAAATGTTCATTCTAAACCGTTTGAAATCAAGAACACATGCTCTCACCGTATCCTCCAAAGTCCGGATATTCCCCTCAGCCTGACCGTCTGTCTGAGGATGAAAAGTGATGCTAAGATGAACTTGGGTATCAAGACCCTTCTGGAAGGCTCTCCAAAATTGAGAAGTAAATTGAGCACCTCTATCGGAGATGATAGACAACAGAACTTCATGCAACCTGACTAACTCTTGGAGGTACAACTTAGCATAGTGCTTAGCATTGAAAGATATATGTATTGGCATGAAATGTGCTGACTTAGTCAACTTTCTACAACAACATTAATAGAATCATGATGATGATGAGAGAGAGGTAAACTAGTCACAAAATCCATATTCACTTCGTCCCACTTCCAAGTAGGAATACTGAATTCATGCATCATTTTACCAGGTCTTTGGTGCTCTATCTTTACCTATTGGAAAGTTACACACTTCACTACGGACTTCGCTATATCCTTCTTCATGCCATTCAACAAATCGAAGTCCCACAAATCGCGGTACATCTTGGTAGCACCGGGATGAATCAAATATCGTGCTCTATGCACTTTTGCCATAATCCTTTGACTCAAATAATTAACATCAAGCATACACAATCTATTTTGACATCTTAATAAACCATCTCCTGAGAAAACCTCCACCTTTTGGTATTTAACTGACTCTTTTAGTTCGATCAAACGAGGATCGATATCTTGCTTCTCATTTTCTTCTGAAACTAGACAAGATTCAAAAATACACTTGACCCAAACATTACCCTCAGCTGAATTAAGCAATCTAACTCCCATCCTAGCCAAACAATGAACTTCGCAGGCTAAATTCTTCTTATCTTCTTCTATATGCGCTACACTACTGATGGATGATCTGCTAAGGGTATCTGCCACTACATTGGCCCTTCCCGAGTGATACAACACATTCATATCATAGTCCTTCAATAATTCTAACCATAGCTGCTGTCGAAGATTCTATTCTCTCTGAGTAATCACATACTATAAACACTTGTGATCTGTAAAGATATCAACATGAATACCTTACAAGTAGTGTCTCCAGATTTTCAAGGAAAAAACCACTGCAGCTAATTGGAGATCATGGGTTGGATAATTCTTCTCATAAGGTTTCAACTATCAGGAGGCATAGGCTATAACCTTACCTTTTTGCATCAACACACAACCCAAACCAACTCTGAAGGAAGCACAATACACCACAAAATCATCTACAACATTAGGAAGGGTCAACACAGGGGATGAAGTGAGTCGAGTCTTTGACTCCTTACAACTTTTCTCACAAGAATTTGACCACTGAAATTTAACTTTTTTTGGGTTAATCGGGTCAAAGGAGCAGCAATAGAAGAAAAACCTTCCACAAAATGATGGTAGTAACTAGCTAGGCCTAAGAAACTCCTAATATCAGATTGAGAGATAGGTCTAGGCAATTTTTTCATAGTTTCTACCTTTGAGGATCAACTCAATACCTTCAGAAAAAACAATATAACAAAAAAAGGCAACTTACCTTAGCCAAAATTCACACTTCCTAAATTTGGTGAACAACTGATGATCTCAAAGGTTTTGCAAGACAATTCGAAGATGATCTTCATGGTTATTTTCATTTTGGGAGTACACAAGAGTGTCATATATGAATACAATAACAAACATATCCAGGTACTGTCTGAACACCTGATTCATAAGGTCCATAAAAGTTGCTGGGATATTTGATAGCCCGTAGGACATGACCAGGAATTCAAAATGACTATAACGGGTGGAGAAAGTTGTCTTTGGAATATCACACTCTCTGACTTTAAGTTGGTGATAGCCAGATCTCAAATCTCTTTTAGTGAAATAGCTGGTGCCTTGCAGCTTATCAAACAGGTTATCAATTCTAGGAAGAGGGTACTTGTTTTTGACTGTGAGCTTATTAAGGTGACGATAGTCAATGCACATATGCGGTGAACCATATTTCTTTCACACGAATAGAACGGGTGTGCCCTAAGGAGACACATTGGGCCTTATAAAACCTTTATCTTGACTGTGAGCTTATTAAGGTGACGATAGTCAATGCACATATGCAATGAACCATATTTCTTTCACACGAATAGAACGGGTGTGCCCTAAGGAGACACATTAGGCCTTATAAAACCTTTATCGAGAAGATTTTTGAGTTGCTCTTTCAACTCTTTAATTTTGACGAGGGCCATACAATACGGAGGAATAGAAATAGGCTGCGTATCGAGAAAAAGATCAAACCTGAATTCTATCTCTCTATCGGGAGGTACCCCTAGGAGATCTTCTGGGAAAACACCAAGAAATTCATTGACAATGCTAATACACATAATAGTCGGAGTCTTGGACTTAGTGTCTTTAAGTCAAACCAAATAATAGACATAACCCTTGGATATCAATTTCTTAGCTTTAAGGTAGGGTATGAAACGACTCTTGGGTGCTATAAAATTTCTAGACCTCTCAAAAACTGGCTCATTGGGAAACTAAAACTTGACTACACGAGTACGACAGTATATAGACGCATAGCAAGAGTGAAGCCACCTAGAATAATATCAAAATCAACCATATCTAGCTTAATGAAATCTGCAAACATGATTCTACTAAGGACAGTGATAGGACACTTCTTATACACTTGCTTAGCAACAATAGATTCACCCACTACTGTAGAAACTAGAAAAGGCTCAGGAATCTTTTCAACACTGATTAAAAAATTCACAGCCACCAGTAGAGTCATATAAGAAAGACTTAACCCAGGGTCTATCAATACATGCACATCGAAATGAAATACACTAAGCATACTAGTAACAACATTGGGTGAATCCTCCTACTCCTGGTAGGGTGGTATAGCATAAAAGCTATTCTGGTGTTGATCACCTGCAGCACTAGATGAGGCACCCTGAGGAGGAGTAGGACGAACAAAAGAGGCTAGAGCACTAATAGCCTGACTTTAGGGATGAACATCACGACTCCTCTGTCTGGCATATGGGTAATCACTGAATCTATAGCCCAATATACCCAACAAAAATAACTCCTCCAATCGACAAAGCACTTACTAGGATGGTCCCTATCATAATTAGAACATAGGGGAGGACGAGGTTTATTACTCATACTGTCCTGGGACCTGGACATAGTAGGACTATTACCCTGCTCCTACCTAATTCAAAATGTTGGAGTAGTGGCTGATGAAAGCATTGACATAAGGGAACGACTTTGGAACTGAGGGTGGATACCTCCCAAATATCTAGTCTGACTATACCCCTGTTGGTCTTATCTAACCCTCTTATTTACCCTTACTCTTTCTCTCTCCTTAACCTTGTCTTCTTCAATCTGCTGAGCATGTATCACTACTCTAGAAAGTTCTATGTCTCTTTTAAGCATATCGGACGTACACTCTTTCACAACATAACTAGCTACACTAACTTAAAAATTACTCATACTAATTCTAAAGTCGGCCATCATACCGGCAGAATACTTAGATAACTGGTTGAACTTATGACAATACTCCTTAACTATCATAGAGCTCTATCTCAAGTTCATAAATTCTTCTAATTTTGCTTCCCTCAGCTCTGGGGGAAAGAATCTATCTAAGAAGGCATCCTGGAACAACTACCAAGTCATGGGAGCGATATCTTCCCCTCTACCTTTCCTCTATATCTCCACCCATTCATAAGCAACATATTTCAAGTAATAGGAAGCTAGCTCCACAATCTCTTCCTCAGTTACATGCATAATTTGGGTGATCTATTTAACCTCATCAAGATACATCTGTGGGTCCTCACCTGACTTTGGCACATAAAACTTTGGTGGATTCATCTACATAAAGTCACGAACCTGAGCTACGACTGAATTAACTTCTTACGAAGGTGGAACTATAACCTATGCACGGGTCTGAGCATTGGTGGTAACCACCTGGGATAGCGCCTAAAAGGTTATCTGGAATTCTATGTAGGACATCGTCTAAACTAAAGGATCAATGGGTTGAGGTCGTTCATAGTTTCTGCGAGATCTACGAGAAGGACTTTTCTATCATATAAGAGCTCAATTTAATAGCAGAGAGAAACAGTCATAGGCACGATAGACTTTTGAATAAAATAAATAGCTTTTCCTAAAATGCCTCATAGCCTCTTTCTCATAGATGTTGCGCACAACACACCTATGATCAAGACTCTACATAACGCAGCTTGTCAGAATCCCTATGGATCTTTGAACCTTAGGCTTTGATACCAAGATTGTAACGCCCCAAGATCCCATCCCAAGATGTCACACGGTGCTTAAGACCACAGGTGGCCTCAAGCTAACCCTCTAATCCTATCATCACTTTCAGAACTCACTACAAGGATAATTAAGCTAGTGTAAGAAAGAATAATCATGCCCTGAACACACTAGAATATGAATAGATACTGTCTTATAAAATCAAAATATTGAAGTTCTGCACAGACTGGTATTCAAGTCTGACAAAGCCTCTACTCCATAAGACTAAGAATCTATAGGAGCAGATCCCCAAACAGACTAATACTTATCTAAAAGGAAATAACCATCTATTAATAAGACAAAATCAGGGACATAGGTCCTCGAACAATGAGCCCTCACCAACTGAATAAATGTAGATGAAGGGACTCGAAGATCACTATTGCTGCTAAGACTGAGCACCTGAACCTGAATCACAAGGAAATATAGAACACAGAAGAGTATGGGAATCAGTACTTGGGAATGATCTGAGTATGTGGGGGTGTATACAATATTTTTCAATAATATCATAAATGTAATATAAAATCATGCATGCTGACAATAAGGACTCTCTTCTCTTGAATTTCTTGAGACATAATTTCCATAAATCATCAGTAATAACACATGTTTCATAAGTCTCATAAATCATTGGACTCGACTTAAACTCTTTGACTTATGACTTAGAGTGACTCGGTAACTCAAGAAACTTAGACTATTATGGACTTGGGAGTTTCTTATAACTGATAAAAACTAAACTATGTGAGCTGCATGGAGTCCAACATTTTTTCCTCCTAAGCAGAGTACTTCACATTATCGAGAGCACCGTACTCTTGCTAGGTAGTACAACCTCAATTTTATTATAAAAATCCAATACTTGGCCTCTGGCCGACAATTATCAATATCAATCCTACATTGGGACGTAGTTTTGGGGAAATACCATATTTCCCACTTGGTGCTAAATATTCCACCCAGACTCAGCTCAGAATCCATTAGGAAATCCACCTTAATCAATATCAACTCATGGGTCTATCATAGAGACCAAAACATAAATATATCTCATCTGTAAATCATATACAACTATTGATTGTTAACTCATCTAAATATCAAAACAATCTTTCTCAACATCAAGTGTATTTCTTATCAAATCATATCAAATGTCAAAACTTTAGGAAGACGTTAGAAGACTCATTCTTGACTTTCAGTCCCAAATATCAATTTATATGCAGTCAATAATCAATATTTCAAAGAAATTTTAAATCATGACACTTATCTCAAATCATTTCGAAATTATCAATACGTAATAACAATATGCATCTCATGGCATAAATTCTCAATTTAAGAAATATAATGGTAAATAAATCATAATAACAAACTTAATCAACTCAAATCTCATAATTCAATAATAAAGTAATTTGGGTGTAAACCCACTTTCAAAGATCATGAAATTCCCATAGTAAAAATCAATTCTTTGGGCACAAGAATGAAAGGATATTCTTGATCAAGCCCCACATACCTTGGATTATAAATTTGAGAATAAGAGACTTGATTGGAACATATTTCTTGAACTTTTAGTCTAAGATTCTTGATGGCTTTGACCTGGGGAACTCAATTCTTGAACAATTTAGAGAAATCTATGGAAGATTCTTGAATTTCTTTGATTTGGAAAAGAGAAACCCTAGTTCTCTAGATATTTCTTGGAAGAAATTGGAGAGAAAATAAATGGCTCTTATCTACATGGATATAAATATATATATATGACCAAAGGGGGCAGAAATGACCAAAATACCCTTTTAAAAACAAGATAAAAACTGTCGATCAGGGTCTGTGACGATCGAACTGATGGTCCATCAGAGAAACTGATGGTCCACCAGATTGTCCATCACTCTAGTGCTAAGACTGGGACATTCTTCCTCAACGTAATAGTAAAAGTGATGATCCATCCGGAAACTGATGGTTCACCAGATCGTCCATCACTCATGGGCCAGAAATGGGACATTCTGCCTTGACTTGACGGTCCCCTTGACAGTTCATCATATTTTTGGTGGCCCACCATTTTAACCGTCGCACGATGGCCAAAAAAATAGGTTACTGCCTTTTCTTCACGGGAAAATTGATGTTCCATCCAGGACTTTGTGGTACTTCAGGTCTACCATCAGGCCAGGGCGATTCCGACATCTATTAGAAAAACGGTCATAACTTCCTCGTTCAATATCGAATTTCGATAAAATTGGTATTGATGGAAAAATTATTCAATGATCTATATGAAAAAAATTATAAGTTAGAGAAATAAAATACAGTATAAATATCAATCACTTTGGAAGCCACCCCTATCCACTCAAAAGACAAATTTAGGCTTAAGGAACGATTGGGGTATAACAAGTACTCTCTCATTTCTTTGATATGATACACGATCTAGGTGGGATGAGGTTTATTTTAATGGGTAAATTAAGAAATTTCTCCACTTCGTAATTATCTAGTTTGGTATGACTTTGTAGGATACTCCTTCTTGGTGTTATATGCTAGATTTGTAGTAGTAAAATAAATTTGGGCAATTGACCTTAGTGGAGACTTGATGGCTCCAGTTGTAGTATTTCTTACTCTAAGTAAGGCGATATTTCCCAAAGATACACCTCCAAAAAAGGTTAAAATGGTCGATTCCAAATATAGTTTCCCAACTCAGGTTAGGTCGAATCCACACGGAATACGTGAATTATGTCTCTAGTTTATTGAAATCAATGGGTAATACAAAAAAGTAAATAGAGGATTTGTTGTTGTAAATAATAACTAAACTCAAATTCTTTGGTTGTTAGTATTAACCATACTCAAATGCTTTGGTTGTAAATAATAACTAAACTCAAATTCTTTGGTTGTTAGTATTAACCAAAATCAAATGCTTTGGTTGTAAACAATCAGAAACAAACACTAGGCTTGTGTTGCCCCTTTCTTCTAAATCTATAGGCTTCCTGTGCTGAATATAAATACAAAACTATTGTACATGTATAATTGGCAATTTATATATCACCAACATACTTTGGTTAATTTCACTCATCTCCACTCGGTCTTAGAGAGTCTCCTTACCAACCCTTACATTGGACCTTAATTTCAACTATCTCCTCTCGGTCTCAAGCAGATTAGATGAAAGTTAATCATCTTAAGTAGATAGTGATAATTAGCGTATTTTGAAATTAACTCCAAAGAACTATTGTGATTGAATTTTCCCAATCACTATCTTCCTCCCGAGTTCATAGTGAGTATAGGATAGATCATAATGTTTCCAACCTTTATGAAATTAATTAGTCGGGAAAAAACCAAAATCCCTGCATCAACAATAGTCTAGAAGGATTGAATGCTTTACTTACTTTGTTATTTAGCCAGGGTTCCCCTAACCCTATATAAGGGAATAATCCGCTCATCATTGTGAAACAATCAATTGAATTCATGTTTCAATGAATAAAACCAATATCATAACGATTAACAAATAGAACCCATAGTCTTAAACTGAATTAGCAACAAAAATTAAAAACAAAAAATCCCAAGATCAAAATTAAATACTGGAATCAAATATATTTTTCTAAGTATCAAGGGTGCATAACCTAACTAAAAAACATTAAAAGGGTATATATAAAGTACAAGGAAACCTACGAAATAACTGCGAAATAAAGAAGGAAAACTAAGGTCTGTTGCTATTTATTAGGCCACCTACGGGCCGTTGGTGGTGACTACAGACTGTAGGTGGTCAAACGTATGTGCCAGGGACAAACAATATTATGAATACTCCTTTGGAGTTCATCTTCTTAGATTGATTTTGGCACCTACGAATCATAGATGAGACCTGCGGACTGTAGGTGGCACCAATGTGCCATAGGTGCCCTCCATAGGTAGCAGGATTCAACTTTCAACTTTTAATTCTTTATTTCTCAACTTTTCTAACCCATACTCGGGCGCCTACGCCCAGTATGTAGTACGCACGAGTGGTATGTTCCCACTTTAGTGGTCCAAAACTTAGATATCACTCATTTTATTTAGAATAGCTCCAAAATCTGATTTTGTGTATATTAACACTTCAAAACCAACTGTGTGTATTAATGAATCATAAAATCGGGACACAAGGGAATCAAGATTTTCCATTACATTAGAAATAAACAACCATGCATATGTACAATTTATACAACTCAAAGAAGTAATTAGCTAGCAATACAACCCGTGTTCCCTCACAATAAAGAAGTCCCACTCAGTAATATGAAATTATGCATATAAATGTAGGAAAGTTAAAGAGACACTCACACTAACAATAGAGGTTCCACCAATGCACATCATATACCATAGGCTTGCCCTTATTTTCTTTACCTTAGTTTTCAAAAAGTCAGGATAGGATCACTATATAACTTTATTCAGCTTGTAGTGAAGGTTTGGGGGATGGTATAATACATATGGGCATTCTTTTTACCAAGCCTCCTTGGAAATACACTAACTTTGGGCTCCACTAATCAACTGACTTCTTTTTATTCCTTCCTTGTTTATCCTATCGGAAACAACCTTTCTACTTCATCAGAGGTAGAGGTATGGACTGCGTACATCTTACCCCCCCAGACCCCACTAGGTGGGAATACACTGGGTTTG
>JAPEIP010000002.1:80424831-80449307 GCA_026120095.1 Capsicum chinense
ACCAGATTGTCCATCACTCTAGTGCTAAGACTGGGACATTCTTCCTCAACGTAATAGTAAAAGTGATGATCCATCCGGAAACTGATGGTTCACCAGATCGTCCATCACTCATGGGCCAGAAATGGGACATTCTGCCTTGACTTGACGGTCCCCTTGACAGTTCATCATATTTTTGGTGGCCCACCATTTTAACCGTCGCACGATGGCCAAAAAAATAGGTTACTGCCTTTTCTTCACGGGAAAATTGATGTTCCATCCAGGACTTTGTGGTACTTCAGGTCTACCATCAGGCCAGGGCGATTCCGACATCTATTAGAAAAACGGTCATAACTTCCTCGTTCAATATCGAATTTCGATAAAATTGGTATTGATGGAAAAATTATTCAATGATCTATATGAAAAAAATTATAAGTTAGAGAAATAAAATACAGTATAAATATCAATCACTTTGGAAGCCACCCCTATCCACTCAAAAGACAAATTTAGGCTTAAGGAACGATTGGGGTATAACAAGTACTCTCTCATTTCTTTGATATGATACACGATCTAGGTGGGATGAGGTTTATTTTAATGGGTAAATTAAGAAATTTCTCCACTTCGTAATTATCTAGTTTGGTATGACTTTGTAGGATACTCCTTCTTGGTGTTATATGCTAGATTTGTAGTAGTAAAATAAATTTGGGCAATTGACCTTAGTGGAGACTTGATGGCTCCAGTTGTAGTATTTCTTACTCTAAGTAAGGCGATATTTCCCAAAGATACACCTCCAAAAAAGGTTAAAATGGTCGATTCCAAATATAGTTTCCCAACTCAGGTTAGGTCGAATCCACACGGAATACGTGAATTATGTCTCTAGTTTATTGAAATCAATGGGTAATACAAAAAAGTAAATAGAGGATTTGTTGTTGTAAATAATAACTAAACTCAAATTCTTTGGTTGTTAGTATTAACCATACTCAAATGCTTTGGTTGTAAATAATAACTAAACTCAAATTCTTTGGTTGTTAGTATTAACCAAAATCAAATGCTTTGGTTGTAAACAATCAGAAACAAACACTAGGCTTGTGTTGCCCCTTTCTTCTAAATCTATAGGCTTCCTGTGCTGAATATAAATACAAAACTATTGTACATGTATAATTGGCAATTTATATATCACCAACATACTTTGGTTAATTTCACTCATCTCCACTCGGTCTTAGAGAGTCTCCTTACCAACCCTTACATTGGACCTTAATTTCAACTATCTCCTCTCGGTCTCAAGCAGATTAGATGAAAGTTAATCATCTTAAGTAGATAGTGATAATTAGCGTATTTTGAAATTAACTCCAAAGAACTATTGTGATTGAATTTTCCCAATCACTATCTTCCTCCCGAGTTCATAGTGAGTATAGGATAGATCATAATGTTTCCAACCTTTATGAAATTAATTAGTCGGGAAAAAACCAAAATCCCTGCATCAACAATAGTCTAGAAGGATTGAATGCTTTACTTACTTTGTTATTTAGCCAGGGTTCCCCTAACCCTATATAAGGGAATAATCCGCTCATCATTGTGAAACAATCAATTGAATTCATGTTTCAATGAATAAAACCAATATCATAACGATTAACAAATAGAACCCATAGTCTTAAACTGAATTAGCAACAAAAATTAAAAACAAAAAATCCCAAGATCAAAATTAAATACTGGAATCAAATATATTTTTCTAAGTATCAAGGGTGCATAACCTAACTAAAAAACATTAAAAGGGTATATATAAAGTACAAGGAAACCTACGAAATAACTGCGAAATAAAGAAGGAAAACTAAGGTCTGTTGCTATTTATTAGGCCACCTACGGGCCGTTGGTGGTGACTACAGACTGTAGGTGGTCAAACGTATGTGCCAGGGACAAACAATATTATGAATACTCCTTTGGAGTTCATCTTCTTAGATTGATTTTGGCACCTACGAATCATAGATGAGACCTGCGGACTGTAGGTGGCACCAATGTGCCATAGGTGCCCTCCATAGGTAGCAGGATTCAACTTTCAACTTTTAATTCTTTATTTCTCAACTTTTCTAACCCATACTCGGGCGCCTACGCCCAGTATGTAGTACGCACGAGTGGTATGTTCCCACTTTAGTGGTCCAAAACTTAGATATCACTCATTTTATTTAGAATAGCTCCAAAATCTGATTTTGTGTATATTAACACTTCAAAACCAACTGTGTGTATTAATGAATCATAAAATCGGGACACAAGGGAATCAAGATTTTCCATTACATTAGAAATAAACAACCATGCATATGTACAATTTATACAACTCAAAGAAGTAATTAGCTAGCAATACAACCCGTGTTCCCTCACAATAAAGAAGTCCCACTCAGTAATATGAAATTATGCATATAAATGTAGGAAAGTTAAAGAGACACTCACACTAACAATAGAGGTTCCACCAATGCACATCATATACCATAGGCTTGCCCTTATTTTCTTTACCTTAGTTTTCAAAAAGTCAGGATAGGATCACTATATAACTTTATTCAGCTTGTAGTGAAGGTTTGGGGGATGGTATAATACATATGGGCATTCTTTTTACCAAGCCTCCTTGGAAATACACTAACTTTGGGCTCCACTAATCAACTGACTTCTTTTTATTCCTTCCTTGTTTATCCTATCGGAAACAACCTTTCTACTTCATCAGAGGTAGAGGTATGGACTGCGTACATCTTACCCCCCCAGACCCCACTAGGTGGGAATACACTGGGTTTGTTGTTGTTGTTGTTATTGCACATTCAGGTGGGCGTGTTTTCTTTTATTCATTCCTTTTTTTTTCCTTTCTTTCTCAAATTTATCTTTTATTTTTATTCTTTTTTCTACCACACCAAAGCTTACATTCTGCTCTGTTATTTTACCCTTTTTCATTCCAATTTCAATTTATGTAGCCCTATAATAGCCACCATCAGCTTAGTTAATTTGCTTGAGTTGTGATTCACAATGTCCAAAAAGGGCTAGCTACAAAATAGGTTCATTGTAACGCATATAGGAAGGTGAAACATGTAACAAGAAAAATAGGATATACATGCTCAAAAATATGGATCAAAGGATACTTATTCACACATAGAAGGTCATTTAGGCTAAAATTAGACTTATTTCAAGAACGCCCTATAATCCTTTCCTAATCTACCATCCTACACTAGACTAATCGGGCAAGCTCTGGGTTTAACACACCAAGAGAACTAAGTAGTTTCTCACACACATATGGTACCTAGTTAGATCATAAGAAACTACCTATCTAGTTTAAGCAAGTGTTAGCTATGATTTTTATGTCCCTAATCGTAAAGCCATAATGAGATTCACAATGGTCACACATATATACAAGCCACACAATTCTAAAACAATTTTTTGAAGGGTATCATTTTTTCTCAAAAATCAACAAAAAACATGTAAACTACCTAGAAACTCAAAAATATCCTAATTACACAAAAATTCATCATAATACAATACAACACAAAATTAACATAGACATGTCGGTTCTACAACCATACTTGGGCGACAGGAAAAAAATCACGACATTAAAAACCCACAACAGTTATGGTATACCTCATCCCCAACTAAAACACCAAGTATTGTCCCCAATGGATGATAAAAATATGAAGCAAGGGAATGAAGAGATACTTGGGACCCCCTTGGCATAAAAAACTAACAAAGATGCAAAAACACCAAAATACATTGGTTTAACATCTAAGAAGTGCCTAGATTACCATCCCGGCATAACCAAGTTACCTTGGCTGCTAAGAATTCACCAAGGTTAACCTCATCAACTACCTTTGACTCCTTAAGATTATCCGAATAGTGCTTCACAGGCTTCCTGTTCACTTTGAATGAGGATTCACATTCTCTCTTCAACTCTATAGCACCATAAGAAAATACTCTAACCATGATGAATGGTCCAAACGATATAGACTTCAAAATATCAAGGAAGCAAACAAAGTCATGATTTATACAATAAGACTAACTCACCTTGCTTAAACCGTCTTTGTTGATTTTACTCTGATGATACAACTTTATTCATTCTCTGTGTATGTTGAAACTCTAATAAGTACAAATCTAGAATTCATCCATCTTATTAACCTTGTTCAATATCAACTCCGCTGCATCATGCCACTAAAAATCAGCTTTTTTAATGCCTATAGTACCTTATGCTCAAGTTTGACCAGCAAGTGAAATGTATTTTTGTACACAAGATTATATGAGGAGGCACCTATGGGGTTTTAAAAACTATATGTTTGTCTCACAAAGCACTATCTATCTTTTTCTACTAGTCAGCCTTGTTGTCTTTGTCAATATGGACTTGATCTCTCTATTATAGACAACAGTCTATCTGCTTGTCTATGGATGAAAAGATGTTGACACCTTACTCTTTACACCATACTTATCAAGAAGGATATTAAACAGAAGGTTGCAAAAGTGTGACCCACCTTCACTAATAATCACACATGGAGTGCCAAACCATGAAAAGATATTTTTAATTTAGAAATGTAGTGATATATGAACCGTAATTATTTGGAAGAACAAATTCCTTCAATCATTTTTAATCATACTCAACAGCTATGAAAATATATATTATGCCATAGGATCTCTCGAATGAACCCATGAAATCAATTCCCCATTTATCAAATAACTCTAACTCTAATATAGGTGTCATGTGGAGTTCATGGCATAATGAAATATTGCCTTGGAGCTGACACTATTCATAGGTTTATACAAAATCATCACCATCCTTATAATTCACAGCATAGTAAAACCCATACTGTAAATTTTGTGAGCTGCATGGGTACCACTAAGATGACCCTTAACTTGTGATGAATGAAAAAGTTTAAGAATTCTCATTATCACCACCTCAGGGACACTTCTATGAATAACACCATCCATACTAATCAATAAAATATAAGATTCATTAACACCATGGGTTTTGGCCCTTTGAAATTTCTTAGGCATTAAGCTCACTATTCGATTGACGACTTTACTGTATGAGTTGTATGGTGTGGCTATGGGTCAGGTTACCCTAGTCGTGAGGTGTCTAGTAGATGGTGGTTGGATTTTACATCCTTGTTATTACTTGGTTGTATAAGTCATCAGGGTGGTGATGACTTATTTGATCAAAACTTAATCAAATTAGTAACTTAGTAACTTGACTTAGATCTGAGTATGAGTAGCTCACTAAGAGCCGTGTGAATTAGTTACGAGTGGTAGGTTTTAGTGATATGTTTTTTAGTGTACAATGCCTTTGGGTACATTTTAGATATGACTAGACAATATGAGTCATATGGTCTGGTAACGAGTGGGATCATGGAGCCATACAATTCGGGCTTTAACTCCCTTATATACAATTACTTAAAACACTATTTGGGACTTCATTAACACATTATTCCTAATAAAAAACTCTAAAACTCTTCGCTCAAGCAAAAGCTAGTGTTTCATCAAGATTGTCAATTAAGCCTTACAAGGGTGGTTTCTCTTAATACTTCTTAGTGTCTATGGAATGTGACTATTACCTCATTATTAATTTAATAAAGCATATGTTTTAATGTGTTCTTTTCATGGTATTGTTATGCTTATAAAATAAAGGATAGGGGTTTTGGATGCTCATGGTTGATTAATCTTTCACATGATTTATTTATGGTTGTTTCATGTTTTATTTATGGTTTCTCACATATAGGTTCGTAGGAATGGTGATTTAATTTAAGGGTCATAGTTTAACCCTGAATTTTTTAATTTTGTCATTAATAATGGCATTCTCTCAACCTATTTGTGAAATTGTCAAGGAGAATGATATTGTCACAAGTTGGATTATATTTTTGAACTATCCCCAAGATGTTTGGTTTAACTTATCTCCTAAAAATAATACATTCAGTAATGTTTAAAATAGTCGTGGATGTTTTTTGTTTAATTGGAAAGAGTGGAGTTTAATTTAGTTTAATGATATATATGGCATAAGGTAATAAACTTGCAAACTCTAATTTTGGTATGACGATAATAATGGTTAATGCCTAATTAAAATAATCCTTGGTAAATGCTTGGAGATATGTAAATGATTTTATATGGGCTGAAAGGGGTTGAGTAGCAAAGTCATGGAAGATGGAGGTCTCAAGGGGACAGACACTAGAAACTTATGTTTGCTGATGTGAGAGAGGTCTTGGTAACTGTATACATGATATCATACTTTATAGTTTTGGGATGTACTAGTAATCTCAGGTTCTTTTATCTGGTCGTGCGGTTAACATACATAATAGTCCAGCAGGGGAAACTGAACCCATATTATTTGTGGGTGACTTTAGGTCAGTAGAGTTACACAACACAAGTTAAGGTTTTAAATGCATGTTAAACCTTGTTACTTATCCCGGAATTATATATATCTATGCATGTCATTGCATACGTTTATTTGTTTTTGTTTGAATTGATTGCATTATCATATCTTTATCCTTGAGTTACACGCTAGTGTTTTTTCCACTAACTGTCTTCGGGCACTGTATCCCTACACGATGCAGAACCGATAATACTACCATTCTTCCTATTCAGTGACTTGGATTTAAAGATATCTTTTGAGTCAGATTAACTTAGTGTGCTTTCATCCTATAGAAGACCTTATTTTTTGATATGGACCTCTTTTCATTATTGTTATTTCATTAGTTCTAATTTTGGCTACGGTCGAGGATATGTCCTAACTAGATATTATTTAACTATGGTTAGAGATTTTGTCTAGCTACTATGGGCATGGGTGGTGTCGGTATTAGTGTTTGCATTGGTATTAAGATTGGCATTGGAATTGTTAGTAATTGGATAATTGGTTGTAGCTATTTGGTTACGGTTATAGACATAATTTATTCTATTTAGATTTCATTTATTTTATCACATAAGATGTTCCGAATTATTCGACATGGGATGTAGGGTGATTAATCAAAGGGTATTAGGGGTGGTCTCCAGTCCTTGTCGGACTTGAGATGCCTGACCTGACTAATCCTTGGTTTGGCTCTTGTAAGGTTTGTATCAAAGCCCTAGGTTTATGATCAACTGGGTGTATAATAAATTCGCATCGAGTAGAGTCTCTTTTATGGGTGTGTAGTGCACCACACTCATAAGAGAGAGGCTACGAGGCGTTTATGAATGCTTTTTTCTTGTTTTCTATTTTCGAGTTATTGAGTCTAAGGTCCTAAATTCTTCTTTAATTTTCATTTGTTCAGCTAGAAAATCATACATTCTAGACAATCTAAAGCTTATGAAAACTCTTCTGTCCTACTTAAGGACAATGCTGATGGGGCACGTCCTACTTATAGGGTTTATAATCAATCTAGGGGTCAAGTTCTAGATTACCCTCTAGGAGTTCCACCGGTCCCCTCTAGCCCTTTACAATCTCTTTAGGCTAACGAGCCAAATGTTTAGTTTTGTCATTCCATCCATATATTGGCTCAGTTGGTAGCTTCCTAGGTTGAGCATGGTGTTTTTGTTACTTTATCATATGTGGCCATAAGGGTTGGCTAGTTTATATGATTGAGACCTCCTATGTTTATTGGTATTAAGGTTGAGGAGGATTCTCAAGGTTTTATTAATGAGATAGGAAAGATCATTTGTATTATGCATAGTACTTACGTGGAGGCTATGGAATTCACTTCCTACCAACTGAATTATATAGCATACAAATGGCGTAAATAATAGAAACAGTCTAGGGGTGATGATGCTGAGTCAACCCTGTGGGATAATTTCTTTAGTGCTTTTCTAGACCACTTTATTCTTCAGGTGTAGAGGGAGGAGAAGGCGGAAGAGTTTGCTAACTTAAGGAAAGGCAAGATGTCAGTCAAGGTGTATGCCTTGAAGTTTCACCAGTTATCCTGGTATGCTCCAGAGTTGGTTTCTACAATGAGGGATAGATGAGGAAGTTCGCTTTTAGATTGTCTTTGGACTTAATTTTTTAGAGTAAGGTTGTCCTATTAAACAAGGACATGGAGATCTCCAGGTTAGTATTGTAGATGCAATAGGTTAAAAAATAGAAGAAGAAGTAGGAAGAGATAGCGAACAGGTAGAGCAAGAAGTTTAGATTTTCTGATTAAGGTAGAGATCAATAGCAGAGTGGCAATGATGGTTAAAAGTGGCTCACAAAGAGGTAGGGTAATTCTAGGTCTCACTCTATGGACAGTGCTCTCTTTCAAAAGATGTCTAGCGATAGACGCGTTAAGAGTGATGATAATTATAGGGCACAAGGTTTCTAATCTTAGGCTAGTGGGACCCAGTCATCTCCATCATTTTTTTTCTTGTAGATTTTATAGTTGATTGCCTCCAGGATACAAAAATAAGGAAAGGTCAAGGGCTTCAAATATGGTAAGCAAGGGCATATGCTTAAAAGTTATCCTATTTATAAGGTTTTCTCTAGGAAAAACAAGGTTCTTGTTGCGTCTTCATTAGCTCCGACACCAAAGGGTTCACCATTTTGCTCTAGTACTGGTCTGAATATAATCCATGCTATCACTACTCGTTAGGAGTCTGAGGCATCAACTAATGTTATTACTGGTATATTGAAACTCTTTTTCCATAATATGTACTATTTACTTTACTTGGGGTCCACTTATTCTTATGTGACTCCATTTGTGGCTGTCCATTTTGGTTTTGATCTTTAGTGAATCCTCGATCCTTTTTTTATTTCTACCCTAGTGGATGACTCTAGTGTCTACAAGAGTCTATAGGGGTTTTGTGGTATCAGTGGGTTGTTGGGAGACTTTCATGGATCACTTTAAATTAGACATAGTAGATTTTGATGTCATATTCCACAGAATGATAAATCCATAAGGTGATCTTTAAATTCCCTAGTTAGCTAGTTATTGAATGGGATGGTGGTTCGCTAACATCTAAGAAAAGGTTTATATCATATCTTAGAGCCCAATGATTAATCTCCAAGGGATGTCTCAATCATTTGGTCTGGGTTAAATATTCTAACTTAGAGGGTCTTTCTTTACATACTGTCCCGGTGGTAAATGAATTTCCTGAGGTCTTCCCTGATGACCTTTCTAGTGTTCATCCTGATAGGGATATTGATTTTGGTATAGATCCCTTTCCAGACACTTGTTTTATTTTTATTTCCCCTACCGCAAATGGCTCCAACTGAGTTGAAGTAGCTTAAGGAGCAACTAAAGGATCTTTTATACAAGGGTTTCAGCCTTCCTAGTATGTCTCCGTGGGGTGCACCAATTTTATTCGTTTGTAAGAAGTATGGTTCCCTTAGGATGTGTATTGATTTCTGGCAGTTGAATATGGTGATGGTAAAGAGCATTTTCATTCACGTACAACCCCAAGAATATGGCAAAATGTCTCAGTGACTGCATTATAAAGAGTTGATTGTTGTCATGTTATCAATAAGTGTCATGTATTAGTATTATCTATGCTATTAAGTCTTGTGAGTATTTAATACCTGACAATTTAGTTGTTCACCTAAAGCCAGTGTTAACATAGAATAGTATCAGTTATGTCATGATCAGTAGTACTCTTAGTCAGATACGAAACTAAGTAGAACTCAGTCAGTTATAGAACTTAGGAAAAATTAATATAACTCAGTATCAATCCAGTTCTGTTCAGTACATTAATTATGTTTCTTTGAGTTGGGAGTAGGATTCATAACCGAGTGAATACAAGGATGGGGACTCACCTGCCAGCATAGGATATGATCCTTAGAAGTAGTCCATGCATTCCAGAACTATGTAGCTAGCATAGTTTGAGACATCAACCTGTCGGTTAAGGGTTGATAAGCTGTCTTACCTGCCAGTTGAGGATACCACCGTTATCATTCAGAGCACCTACAAGATGAGGGTGACTCAACATTTTTGTTTACCTGTGACACGGTACTGACACCTTTCCAGCTGGGTTTATAGGTTGGACCCCAATCAGTTCAGAAAGGGACATGTCAGTTAGATTATTACCTCCCATAGTCTCAGTTTCAGTTCTAGTATTAGTATAGAACTCAGTTCAATGAAGAATGTTAGACACAATCACTCAATTAAACATGAAACTCGGAGTGATTCTATAAAAATTAGGATTATCAGACACAGTCATTCAGTTATTAGTAATACAGTATTAGTTAACTCAGATATCAGTAAACCTGTGATTCAGGAATCATTATTCGGTATTACCATGACCTCAGTTACAATTTAATCATTCATGTATGTACTCTCTTTTAGTCAGATCATGTTATTCAGTCAGTTATTGTTCATGCATATGAACCCACTCACATCAGCCTACCTCACATGACATACCAGTTCATTCAAAGTACTGACATATACTTTTCTTTTGCGCTATGATGCTTTATATAATAAGATCAGATACATGGGATCTTGACCGCACTTAGCAGTCTAATATATCAGCAGTGGAATTAGGGGTAAGTCCTCATAGTTCGAGGACAAATTTATCTTTTCAGTTATATTAGTACTCAATTTATTTTAGTTGTCGGAGTTAGTTGGGGAATTTTTCCATCAACTCCTTAGTTAGATAGTAGAGACTTTACAGATTAAAGTATTTCAGAAAGATGTATCAGTATTCAGTTCTCAGTATTGATATTCAGTATTTATTTCTTATATTAACCTTATGGTAGATTTCCACCTAATTTTTGCATAATTATAATATTGTTATTAAATTATTGTAGCAGGTACTAGTCATGGGTTAGCTTGTGGTCCTTCGAGATTATGAGCACTGTGTAGCATACGAGGTACAGACTTGGGGCGTTACAAACTTTGTATCAGAGCCATAGGTCCAACAGAGTCCTAGGAAGTCTAAAATCCTCATCTAGTAGTGTCTTGTGCATGGGTGTGTAGCACACCACAATTATGGAGAGGAGGATTTTAGAAATTTAAGTAAAAGTTTCCCTATTTTTAGTAATAATGTCGTGCGGACCAGCACAAGCTCAAGTTAAAATCATTTTCTAATCTATGTTTCTCATCCATTTACAAAATATGCCTCTAAAGAGGACTAAGGAAAGAGGAATGAGAGACCATCCAGCACCTCAGCCCATCTAGCTAGATCCCCTAGACGAACTCGTCTTCCACGCTGAATTTAGAGCCGTTTTTACCTCCCTAGCTCATTCTCTAGCAGCCCAAAATAAATGCCCAACTTTCATTCCAGATAACCTAGAAGCTAATACTATTGCAGCCAGGATTTGGGACGTCACACGATTGAACCTTTTATCTTTTACTGGGTCTAAGTCAGATGAAGAACCTCAGGAATTTCTTGATCAGTGCAAAAATTTATAGATATTATGGGGGTGACTGGTATTGAGAGTGCTTAGTTGGAGGCATATTAGTTGAAGGATGTGGCTCCCACAATGTTTAAAAAGTGGAAAGCAGAAAGGGCCACAGATGCAGCGCCCATAGCGTGGGAGGAGTTTGCCACTGTTTTTCTGGATAGGTTTTTCCCATTGGAGTTGAGAGAGGCGAAAGTTCTAGAATTTGTTAATATAAAGTAGGGAAACATTATATTGAAAGAGTATTCTCTCATGTTTAATCAATTAGCTAGATACGCTTCTCATGTGGAAGAAAATAGAAGATCTAAGAGAAGTAAGTTTATGTCTAGCTTATCTAATAATGAGGTCAATAAGAGTAGGACCACAATGTTGATTAATGAGATGGACATATCCAGGCAATTATTCCATGCTCAATAGATAGAGGAGGCTAAGAATAGGGAGAAGGAGAGGGAGAACAAGAGGTCGAGGACCGGTAGTTTCAACTTCCCCTAGCCTAAGTCAAATGGTGGAAATCATTCTCAGTTCCACAAAAAATCGTCAGTTCCATCTCCATCCTCAACCAGTGCTCTAGTGCTGAAATTCAGAGATGGTAATAGATATTGGGTTCCAAGCCCTAATCCTTATAGTAGTGTCAGCAGCGCCCGAACTAATCTCCTTTGCTAGAAATATGGTAGAAACCACAAGAGTATCTTTAGGGTTGGCAGTGATGTATGTTTTGGGTATGGAAATCTAGGTCACAGAGTTAGATACTAACCCCAGTTAAGTTCCCAATGTCAGCATAATAGTCCCCCAGATTAGTCATGTTTCCCGAATCAGTTGGGTGCCTCTTCTAGTGCCACCAGTGGGCAACACCCAAAAAGAATCTATGACCTCCAGTCCCGACAAGATCAGGAAAGTTATCCTGATGTGGTAACTGGTACATTATGAGTTAATCATTTACATGTTTATTCTTTGCTAGATCCAGGATATTATGTATCCTTTGTTACTCCCTATATAGTTGTTGATTTTAATGTCAATCATGAAATTCTAATAGAGCCTTTATTATTCTATACTTTAGTGGGTAAATCTGTCATAGCCCGGCAGGTATACAAGAACTATCTGATTATGGTTCACAGAAAGTTACCTCAGTAGAATTAGTTGAATTAGAGATGACCGACTTGGATGTCATTTTCGGCATGGATTGGCTTCATTCTTGCTATACCTCAGTCGACTGCAGAAACAAAATTTTCCAGTTTTAGTTTCCGAATGAGCCCATCCTAAAGTGGAGGGGTAGTACTTCAACACTTAGGGGTCTGCTTGTTTCCTATCTAAGGGCAAGAAAGATGATATCTAAGGTGTGTTTCTACCATCTCGTTCGAGTCCAAGACTCTAGCTCAGAAACCCATAATATTGAATCAGTGTTAGTAGAATGTGAATTCCCAAATATATTTTTTAAAGATCTTTTTGGAGTTTACCTCGAAAGGGAAATAGATTTTGAAATAGACCTTCTTCCAAATACTCAGTCTATCTCTATTCTGCAATACAACATGGCTCCAGCTAAACTCAAAAAGTTAATATAATAGTTGAAGGATCTCTTAGATAAGGGATTCATTAGACCCAACATATCCCAGTGGGAACTCTTAGATAAGGGATTCATCAAACCCAGTGTATCCCGATCAACTAAATAAAGTTACGGTCAAGAACTAGTATCTACTCCCCAGAATTAATTACTTGTTTGACCAATTTCAGGGTGCCAATTACTTTTCTATTATTGACCTTAGATCAGGCTATCATCAACTTAGTGTCAAAGAATGTGAAATTTAAAAAATAGCCTTCAGAACTCTGTATGGTTACTTCAAATTCTTAGTCATATCATACGGACTTACCAATGCTCCAACAACTTTCATAAATTTGATGACCTGTGTGTTAAAGTAGTACTTGGACATATTTGTCATAGTCTTTATATATGACATTCTTGTCTACTCCCACAATAAGCGTGATCATACAGACCATCTCAGAGTAGTCTTATATGACTCTCAGAAACCATCAGTTGTTCTCCAAATTTAGTTAGTGCAAAATTTGGCTAAGGTCAGTATCTTTCCTTCGTCATACCATTTATTATGATGGTATTTGAGTTGATCCTCGAAATACCAAGGTAGTAAGAAACTTGTCTAGACCTATCTCTCCATCAGATATCAAAAGTTTCTTAGGTTTGGCTGGCTATTACTAGTGGTTTATTAAAGGATTTTTATCTATTACATCCCCCATGTCCATATTGACTCAAAAGAAAGCTAGGTTCCAGTGGATAGATTCTTGTGAGAAGATTTTTCTAGAGTTGAAGACTCAACTCACTATAGCTCCAATTTTGACTTGGCCAGATAATTCAGATGGGTTTGTTCTTTATTCTGATGCTTATGTAGTTGGTTTGAGATATTTATTGATGTAAAGAGGTAAGGTCATATCCTACGCCTTTAGACAGCTCAAACCATATGAAAAGAACTATCCTACTCATGATCTTGAGTTGGCAGCAGTAGCATTTGCCATAAAGATTTGGAGGCACTATTTTTATGGTATGCAAGTTGATGTGTTCACTGACCATAAGATCTTACAGTATATGTTCTATCAAAAAGCGTAAACCTCCATCAGGGACTATGGCTGTAGTTGTTCAAAGACTACAACATGAGTGTTCTATATTATCCAAGATATAGACTTGGGGCGTTACACTCTTGAGTCACTTAATGGGAGAGATTTTCAATTACACAAATCACCAACCTTATACTTGAGATCCTTTCTCCTCACATCTGCGTACGTTTTTTGTTTGATCTGGACAGCCCTAAGTCTTTCCTTGATCAACTAAACTTTCTCTAATGCATCAAAAACCAAGTCAGGCCCTACTACTATGGCCTCACCCACTTCAAACTAACCAATTAGAGATCTAAATCTCTTACCATAGAGAGTTTCAAATGGATTCATCCAAATACTAGAATGATAGTTGTTATTATATCCATATTCAATCAAAGGCAAGTGGTCATTCCAACTAACTTTAAAATCAACTACGCATGCTCTTAGCATATATTCTAGAGTCTGAATGGTCCGTTCTTCTGGACCATCTATCTAAGTGTGGAAAGCTATACTGAGTTGTACTTGGGTTCCAAGAACCTTTTGGAATGCTTTTCAAAAGTGAGATAAATGGGCACCTCTATCTGAGATGATAGATAAGTGAACACTGTAAAACCTGACAAACTATCTGACATAGAGTTTGGCATAGTCCTGGACTGAATAAGAGGTATGGACTGGCAAGAAATTAGCTGATTTAGTCATCCTAACTACGATAATCCAAATAGAATCATGTTGATGACAAGTACGAGGCAAACACATCACAAAGTCCATGTTAACTTTATCCCATTTCTAAGTGGGATTACTGAAGTCTTACATGGACTCACTAGGCTTCTGGTGCTCAATCTTAACTTTCTGGCATATAGAGAATTTAGCTACAAACTCTAAAATATCTCTTTTCATCCCACTCCACAAATAGAACTCCTGCAAATCACGGTACATCTTAGTGGCCCCCTAGAAGAATAGAGTAACGCGTACTATGCACTTATGCAAGAATTCATTGCCTCAAGGCATCTACACCAGGCACACATAGTTGACCCTGACAACGCAACATACCATCTTCCCCTTTGGAGAAAACCTCTACCTTATGATATCTGACTGATTCTTTCAAAACAACTAGACTGGGATCTCTATCCTTATTTCCCTTCACCTTGGAAACCAAAGATGATTTTGAGCTACTCTTCACCCATACCCTACCTTTTTCTGAATTGAGTAGGTGGACACTTAGTTGGGCAAGCTGATGAAATTCTTGAGCTAACTTCTTCTTACCATCCTTAACATTAAAAACACTACCCATACACAACCTACTGAGAGCATCAGCTACTACATTGGACTTTCCCTAATGATAAAGAACATTTATGTCATAATTTTTCCTTGAAAGATAAATACACTATTGTACATGTGTTATTTTTAAGATTTTCACCTTTTTCACAAGGGAAATTGAGTTGGCTTTCAAATGATACCAATTTTGTCATAATCCGATATCGGAGGAGAAAGTTATGGACAAAATACAGAAGGTAGTTAAACCGCCTAGATGTGACGGTGAGTCTAGTAGACCAATGCCCATGACTGTCGCAGCAAGGTAGTGAGAACTACCTTCCACCAAGGAGTAACTGCCCAGGCCGACAGACCGTCGGACTCGCGATTGACCATTGCTCAGGCCATCGCAAGGGAAACAATGAGGCCATATTTTTTATAAGGTGCAACAGTAAGGTTGGTGGACTGTCAAACCTGTGATGGACCAATGCCCAAGCCATCACAACAAAAATAGTGAGACCCCATTCTACCTACAAGCGACGGTCAGGGCTGACAAACTAACAACCTAGAGATGGATCGTCGCACCCACTGTCGTAGGTCCCGTTCAGTTTTTCTTTAAGTTATTTTAATAGGGGTATTTTGGTCATTTACCACCTAGCTATATATACCCAGTTATATACTATCTCAGCCATTTCGTTTATTATTACTTCACATCCAATATTAGTGTTTCTCTCTAACATTAATCTCCAAGAACAAAATCCAATCTTCTTCAAGAACAAGGGGATTTCAAATTCTTCAAGATCATGAACATCAAGAATCATAACCTAGGTATGTGTAGTGTTCATTAATGGACTCCTTTAATCCATGAAGTCCAAGAATTCTTTTTCCAACTTCAAGTTATGAATTTTCTTAAATATTTCTTGATTGGGTTGTTCTTGTTTATGTTGAAAAATAAGAAATTGAATATTACTCAATGTTGGGTGATAATTTCTATGTGGTTTTAATTAATGTAGATATACATTAATGCAAACCTTGACTAAAACCTTGAAAGATGAAATTAGAATGTGACCATGATGTTTAATTATTGTACAATGCTGTTTACATGAAACATGCCTACAAGATGTTTGATTTATTGCTTTAATGAGGGAAAAGTGCCCAACTAGTATTTTGTCATGAAATCCCCATGTATGTACAAGCTTATGCCAATCACATGTTTAATTAAATGCTTCAGTAAATCCATTATAGTGATTATTATATATTCAAGCAAGTCATGCTTTATCAGTTTCCTCCTATCAAGTCCTACAGGTACTTTTCGTCAAAATATTAGCTGTGTGCCTAGAGCCATGTCATGTTTTCACAATACTATGAGTCAAGCTATGATCCTTAGACTTCAGACAGTCATATGACTTAGGAAATCTCCATTATCTTATGAACTCATTTAGTTGTAAAATATTTGTAGTATTCCATCAATCAACAAAAGTCAGTAACTAAGTCTATGTTTAGTTTCATAAAATCATGTTCAGTGTCTATTCAGATAGGAGTAGAAATTAGCAGCAAGAGAACCCAAGGGTGGGAACTCACCTATTATATGATGGTGTGATTCTTATAAGCAATCCCTTGTGTTATAGAACTATGTAGCCAGCATTGATTGAGACATCATTGCCTATTATATGAGGGTAAATAATGTGGCTTAACCTGCTATATGAGGGTAGATAATATGGCTTACTAGTTGTGCGGTATTGACACCCTTCTAATCAAGGCACAGATTGGACCCTAATTCAGCTATAATGCGTTATTTGGGGAATGTTGGTTAGATGACTACTTTCTATAGTTTTAGTATCAATATTAGTAAAGAACTCAGATAGTTCTTCAGATTTCAAGACTGTCAGCTATAGTCAATTCAGATACAGTACGGAACTCTGCTAGTTCCATTAGATTTAGGACAGATGGATACTATCTCTCATGTTATCATTTATATCAGTAATTAGTATTTTATGTTATTAGTATTAAGATTTAGTAATCATTTTATCACGGTATCAGTGGCAGTTTTTATGTCTCGTGTATGTACTCTTACACTTATGATAGTCAGATTTTTATTACATTTGTTCATGCATGTGAACCCCATGCATTTAGCTTATCTCACATGCATAACAGTACATTCAATGTACTGACACATTTGTGCTATGGTGTCTTATACCATAGGTTTAAAGACACGAGTTCAAAAGCATCAGTAGATTCCACTCTCAGCAGTCAGAGTTAAAAGTAAGTCCTCATCTTTCGAGGACACGACCATTATTTCATTAGCTCGTTAGTTAGTTTATTAGTTAGAGTTAGATAGGGATATGTCCCATCAACTCTTTATTCAAATAGTCATGTTTAGAGGCTTCTCAGACTACAATATGTTAAGATAGCTTATTTTAGTTTTGTTTTGGGTATTTCATACCCTATCCATATGTTATGATTTATTAGATCATACGTTACAGTTTTAAACCTTATAGCCTTTCAGTTCATGTTTCCGCATTATACAGTATATATGCCGTATACAGGTATAGATATCAGTCATGGGTTAACTTATGGTCCTTCGGGGTCATGAGCACCATGTAACATTCTGGGTACCATATTTGGGGCATTAAAAACTTGGTATCAAAGCCTAAGGTTCAATAGTGTCCTAGGAAGTTTGAAAGCCGCATCTAGTAGAGTCTTCTGCATGGGTGTGTTGCGCACCACATTTATGTACAAGAGGCTATAAGATATTTAGGAACAGTTTCCATTCTTTTAGTATTCATGTCGTCCCAGTGAGCATAATCTCAATCTAATCTCTCAGTCTAACCTATATCTTTTGTTTATTTCAGAACATGCCTCCTAAGAGAAGAACTCAGCCTGTCCAAGAAGATATCTTGGATGAACATGTTTCTCACACAGAGTTCAGGGCCGCATTCACTACTCTTGCTCAGTCAGTTGCTGCTTGGAATGAATGACCAACTATTATTTCGGCCAACCCAGTGGCTAATTTAGCTGCAGCTAGGATTCAGGACTTTACCTGAATGAATCCTCCATCTTTTCTTGAGTCTAAGATAGACGAGGACCCTCAGGAATTCCTAGATCAGGTGCAGAAGGTTACAGACATAATGGGGGTTATGTCTAGTGAGAGTATTGACCTAGCTTTATATTAATTATAGGATGTGGCTCATACTTGGTTCAAACAATAAATGTCAGAGAGATAAAACGATACAGGGTTAGTTGAGTGGGAAGAGTTTGCTTCAGCGTTCCTTGATAGATTCTTTCTCCTGGAGTATAGAGAAACTAAGCTGTTATAATTCATCAACCTCAGGTAGGGCAATATGACCGTGAAATTTATTCTCTTAAGTTTACTAAATTAACCAGATATGCCCCTTATGTCATTACAGATAGCACGACAAGAATGACTAAGTGTATTTCATTGGTAAACGATAGCATAGTTAATGAGTGCAGATCCGCCATGCTGAATAGTGACATAACTTTAGCCAAGCTTATGACTCATGAGCAGTAGATAGAGGGGTAAAAGATTAAGATTAGGTATAAATAGAATAAGATAGCAAAGACAGGTTGTTTCAACTTTGTTCAACCTAAGTCAAGAGAAAACCGTTCTTAGTTTTGTCCTAAGTCATCAATTCTAGCTCCTTCTTCAGCCAGTGCTCTAGTTCCTAAGTTAAGAGAGGGTAACAAAGATAGAGCAACAGGATCTAATTCCCAGGGTAGTGTTAGTATTTCCTGGACCTATCTTTTTTTCCAGACTTATGGCAAGAACCATCAGGGTATTTGTAGAGCTGGCAGTGGTATTTTTTTGGATGAGGCAAGTCGGGCCACAGAGTTAGAGACTATCCTCATCTAGGTTCTCAGGGTAAACATAATCACTACTCATCTCATTCCAATCATCTAAATATATAGAGTGCCACCTCCAGTGCTACTAGTCAAAAATGCCCAAATCGTCTCTATGCTCTTCAGTCCCGACAAGATCAGGAAAATTCTCCCAAAATTCATGTGTATGTTTAAGCTTTGCTAGATCCAACAGCTTCTTTGTATTTCATCACTACTTTTATAGCAGTCGATTTCGTAGCCAATATCAAAATTCTAGCAGAGACCTTTTCAATATTTACCCCAGTGGTAAAACTATCATAGCCCGGTGGGTATACAGGAACTTCCCGGTTATGATATTTCAGAAAATCACCTTAGTAGACTTAGTAGAATTAGAGATGACTTATTTTGATGTCATTATCGATATATATTGTCTTCATTCCTGCTATGCCACAGTCAACTGCCAAAGCAAAACAGTCCAATTTTAGTTTCCAAATGAACCCGTCCTTGAGTGGAAGGGTACTATATCCGCTTTCAGGGGTCAGCTTGTCTCTTACCTTTGGGCATGAAAAATGATATTTAAATGATGTGTCTATGATCTTGTTCAAGTTAAGGACACTACTTTCGAGACTCCCAGTCTTAAATCAGTTCTAGTAGTGAATGAATATTCAGATATTTTTCCCAAAGATTTTTTAGGAATTCCTCCCGAAAGGGAAATAGACTTTGGTATAGATCTTCTTCTGAATACTATACCTATCTCTATTTATCCTTACAAAATGGAACAATCAGAACTCAAAGAACTGAAAGACCAGTTGAAGGATATCTCAGATAAGGGATTTATCAAACCCAGTGTTTCCTCGTAGGGTGCACTAGTCTTATTTGTGTGCAAGACAGATATTTCTTTCAAAATATGTATTAATTACTATCAACTCAATAAATTAACGATCAAGAACAAGTATCCTCTTCCCAGTATCGATGACTTATTTGACCAACTTCAGGGTGCTAGCTATTTCTCCAAGATAGACCTTAGATTCAACTATTATTAGCTCAGAGTCAGAGAATGTGACATTCTGAAAACAACTTTCCATGCTCGGTATGGTCATTTTGAATTCTTAGTTATGTTATTTGGTCATCCCCTTGCCCCAAATGCTTTCATGGACTTGATGAACTGTGTGTTCAAGCAGTACATGGACATATTCTTCATAGTCTTCATAGATGATATTCTGGTCTATTCCTGCAGTGAGCGAGATCATGTAGACCATCTCAAAATAGTACTTCAGCCTCTCATAGATCATTAGTTATTCTCCAAATTTAGTAAGTGTGATTTTTAGCAAAGGTCAGTAGCATTCCTTGTCATATCATTTCCGATGATGGAATTAGAGTAGATCCTCAAAAGACCGAGGCAATAAGAAACTAGCCTCACCCTATCTCTCCATTAGATATTAGGAGTTTCGTAGGTTTGGCTAGCTATTACAGATGGTTTGATGAGGGATTTTCTTCTATTTCATCCCTTATGTCCAGATTGACTTAGATGAAAGTCAAGTTTAAGTGGTCAGATCCTTGCGAGTAGAGTTTTCATAAGTTAAAGACTCAACTCACCTCAACTTCAGTTCTAGCTCTTCCAGATGGTTTAGATGGTTTGCAGTGTATTATGATGCATCCAGGGTGGGTTTAGGTTGTGTCCTCATGCAGAATGAAATGGTCATAGCCTACGCCTCAAGACAACTTAAACCACATGTGAAGAATTCTTTTACTCATGATCTTGATTTAGCCGTCGTAGACTTTACCTTGAAGATTTGGATTCATTACATCTAGGGATTTCATGTAGATGTCGTCACAGATTATAAGAGTATTCATTATGTCTTTTCTTAAAAAGATCTCAATCTTCATCAGAGAAGGTGGTTAGAGCTCTTGAAATATTATGACATGAGTGTCCTCTATCATCTGGGCAAGATTAATGTTGTGGACGACGCCCTCAGTAGACTGTCTATAGGTAGTGCTGCTCATGTGGAGGATAATAAGAAGGACCTAGACCAGGAAGTCCATCAGCTAGGAAGATTAGGCATTCGCTTAGTCAATATAGAGGAGGGAGATATATGGGTTTAGAGTAGTTCATAATCGTCTCTAGTTTCCGAGGTGAAAGAAAAGCAAGATAGGGATCCTAGAATTTTCAAGTTAAAAGAGTCAGTCAAGGATAAGAAAGTAGAGGTTTTCTCACAAGGGGGAGATGGTTTCTGCATTGTTAGGGTCATCTATGTGGTCCAGCAGTAGATGACTTAAGGCAGAAAATTCTTGAAGAAGTGCATAGTGTGCGCTACTCTATTCATCCTGGGGCCACAAAGATGTACCGCGACTTACGGGAAGTCTATTGGTAAAATAGGATGAAGAGAGATGTTGCAGAGTTTGTGGCTAAGTGATCTACATGTCTGCAGGTTAAGATAGAGCATCAGAAGCCTAGTGGTTCTACACAGGAGTTCATTATTCCTACTTGGAAGTGGAAAGAAGTGAACATGGACTTCGTGATAAGTTTTTCTCGAACTCCTTATCAGCATGATTCAGTTTGGGTCGTTGTAGACAAAATGACCAAATCATCCCATTTCCTTCCAGTTTATACCTCTTATTTAGCTAAGGATTATGCCAGACTCTACATTAGGAAGTTGGATAGATTACATGGTGTTCCATTATCTATTATCTCAAATAAAGGTACCCAAGTCACTTCTTATTTTTGGAAAGCATTCCAAAAGGGTTTTGGTACATAAGTTTACCTTAGCACAACCTTTCATCCTCAGATAGATAGTCAAGTAGAATGGAACATTTAGACTTTAGAAGATATGCTAAAGGTGTGTACAATTGATTTCAAGGGTAGTTGGGATGACCACTTGACTTTGATCGAAATTTGGATATAACAACAGCTATCATACCAATATTCATGTAGCTCCATTCGAATCACTCTATGGCAGGAGATGTAGATATCTAATTGGTTGGATCAAAGGTAGTAAGGCCCCAATCATAAGGCCTGACTTAGTATTCTATGCCTTAGAAAAAGTCCAGTTGATAAGAGAAAGACTAAGGGCTACTGAGAGACGACAGAAGTATTATATAGATATTCATAGAAAGGATCTCGAGTTCGAGATTGGTGATCATGTCTATCTAAATATATCACGTATAAAGGGAGTGAAGAGGTTCATCAAGAATGGAAAGCTCAGTCCCCAATATGTCAGTCCCTTTGTGATTCTCAGTCGCTTTGGAAAGGTAGCTTATGAGCTTAAATTGCCTTCAGATCTAGCCTCAGTTCATCCAGTCTTCCAAGTCTCTTTGCTAAAGAAATGTATAGGTGAACCAACAGTTATAGTCCTATTTAAGAGCATTGATGTTCAGAATAGTCTCGATTATGAAAAGATTCCAGTTGAAATCCTAGACTATTAGACTCGTAGATTGAGGAATAAAGAAGTCCCTCTAGTTAAATTTCTTTGGAAAAATCAGTCTATCGAGGGAGCTACTTGGGAAACAAAAGCAGATATGCTTACCAAGTATCCTTACCTCTTCTCCGCTGACTCAGATCAAGCTCAAGGTAACAATTCTCCTTAAGCTTACACAGTTTCATATTTAGTGTTCGTCATAAACATGGTATTAAATACCATTGCATATTCAATCATGCATTCACATATTCGCTCAATTATATAATTATACATCAGACATGAATTCTCATTTTCAGAAACTTAGTTCATCAGAACGCCCAGTAATGCATTCGTGAATCAGTTACACATGTATCAGATATGCATGCTCAGTATGATATGTTCAACTATCATTCATGTTAGTCATAAGATCATGTTTCAGTATTCACGTTTAGTAGTTACATTGGTTATTCTTTCCCATCACTCAGTCTAATTCGAGGATGAATGTTCTCAAGGGGGAGATATTGTAATACCCCATACTTTTTCCTAGCTTGAAATTATCTCAAGAATGTGAGAATCTTTCCTTGAAAGATAAATCCACTTTGGTACACATGGTATTTTTAATATTTTCACCATTTTTCATATGGAAAATTGAGTTAGCTTTCCAACGATACCAATTTCGTCAAAATCCGACATCGGAGGAGAAAGTTATGGCCAAAATACAGATGGCAGTAAAATCGCCCAGATGCGATGGTGAGGCCAGTGAACCATCGAGGTAGCGATGGACCATTGCCCATGACCATCGCAAAAAGGCAGTGAGAACTACCTTCTTCCTAGAAGTGATGACCTAGGCCGACGGACCATCGGACTAGAGACTGACCGTCCCTCAAGCCATTGTAAGGGAAATAGTGAGGCCACCTTCTGGTTATGGTGCGATGGTCTGGTTAATTGACCGTCAAACCTGTGACCGACTATCGCCCAAGCTTCAGCCCAAACAATGAGACCAATTCTGCCTAAAAGTGACGTTCAGGACCGACGGACCATCAACCCAGCGATGGACCATCGCAGGTCTCTTTTACTTTTTTTTAAGTCTTTTTAACAGAGGTATTTTGGTCATTTACCACCAACTTATATATATACCCAATTAGATCTGATCTCATCCATTTGGTTCATTATTACTTCACAACCAATATTAAGGTTTCTCTCTAACATTAATCTCCAAGAACAAAATCCAATCTTCTTCAAGAACTATGGGATTTCCAATTCTTCAAGTTTAAGAACATCAAGAATCTTAACCCAGGTATGCATAGTGTTCATTCATGGACTCCTTTCCTCCCTGAAGTCTAATAATACCTTTTCCAACCTCAAGATATGGATTTTCTTTATGATTTCATCAATGGGCTATTCTTGTTCACGTTGATAAATCAAAATTAAACTTTACACCATGTTGGGTGATAATTTCTACATGGGTTTAATTATTATAGATATAGATTCATACAAACCTATGACTAAATCATTGAATGATGAAATAAGAATGTGATCATTATATTTAATTGTTGTATAATGATGTTTATATGTACCATGCCTACAAGATGTTTGATTTAATGCCTAAATGAAGAAAAAGTGCCTAACTAGCATATTGTCATGAAATTCCCTTGTATGTACAGGTTTATGCCTATCACATGTTTGATGAAATGCTTTAGTAAATGCATTATGGTTCTTATTATGTATTCAAGCAAGTCATGCTTTGTCACTTTTCTTCTATTAAGTGCTGGGGGTACTTGAACCTGAAATATTAGCTGTGTGCCTAGAGCTATGTCATATTTTCATGATACTCACAGTCAATCTATGATCCTTAGACTTCAGAAAGTCGTATGACTCAAGAAATCTCTATGATATCATGAACTCAGTCAGTTGTCAAATATCAGTATTATTCCCTCAATCAACGAAAGTCAATAACTCAGTCCATGTTCAGTTTCAGAAAACCATGTTCAGTGTCTGATTAGATGGGAGTAGAAATTAGCACCAAGCAAGCCCAAGGGTGGGAATTCACCTATTATTGAGGGTGTGATTCTTAGAAGAAATCCTTATGTTCAAGAACTATGTAGCCAACATAGGTTGAGACATCATAGACT
>JAPEIP010000002.1:80449407-80502842 GCA_026120095.1 Capsicum chinense
CGTAGATTGAGGAATAAAGAAGTCCCTCTAGTTAAATTTCTTTGGAAAAATCAGTCTATCGAGGGAGCTACTTGGGAAACAAAAGCAGATATGCTTACCAAGTATCCTTACCTCTTCTCCGCTGACTCAGATCAAGCTCAAGGTAACAATTCTCCTTAAGCTTACACAGTTTCATATTTAGTGTTCGTCATAAACATGGTATTAAATACCATTGCATATTCAATCATGCATTCACATATTCGCTCAATTATATAATTATACATCAGACATGAATTCTCATTTTCAGAAACTTAGTTCATCAGAACGCCCAGTAATGCATTCGTGAATCAGTTACACATGTATCAGATATGCATGCTCAGTATGATATGTTCAACTATCATTCATGTTAGTCATAAGATCATGTTTCAGTATTCACGTTTAGTAGTTACATTGGTTATTCTTTCCCATCACTCAGTCTAATTCGAGGATGAATGTTCTCAAGGGGGAGATATTGTAATACCCCATACTTTTTCCTAGCTTGAAATTATCTCAAGAATGTGAGAATCTTTCCTTGAAAGATAAATCCACTTTGGTACACATGGTATTTTTAATATTTTCACCATTTTTCATATGGAAAATTGAGTTAGCTTTCCAACGATACCAATTTCGTCAAAATCCGACATCGGAGGAGAAAGTTATGGCCAAAATACAGATGGCAGTAAAATCGCCCAGATGCGATGGTGAGGCCAGTGAACCATCGAGGTAGCGATGGACCATTGCCCATGACCATCGCAAAAAGGCAGTGAGAACTACCTTCTTCCTAGAAGTGATGACCTAGGCCGACGGACCATCGGACTAGAGACTGACCGTCCCTCAAGCCATTGTAAGGGAAATAGTGAGGCCACCTTCTGGTTATGGTGCGATGGTCTGGTTAATTGACCGTCAAACCTGTGACCGACTATCGCCCAAGCTTCAGCCCAAACAATGAGACCAATTCTGCCTAAAAGTGACGTTCAGGACCGACGGACCATCAACCCAGCGATGGACCATCGCAGGTCTCTTTTACTTTTTTTTAAGTCTTTTTAACAGAGGTATTTTGGTCATTTACCACCAACTTATATATATACCCAATTAGATCTGATCTCATCCATTTGGTTCATTATTACTTCACAACCAATATTAAGGTTTCTCTCTAACATTAATCTCCAAGAACAAAATCCAATCTTCTTCAAGAACTATGGGATTTCCAATTCTTCAAGTTTAAGAACATCAAGAATCTTAACCCAGGTATGCATAGTGTTCATTCATGGACTCCTTTCCTCCCTGAAGTCTAATAATACCTTTTCCAACCTCAAGATATGGATTTTCTTTATGATTTCATCAATGGGCTATTCTTGTTCACGTTGATAAATCAAAATTAAACTTTACACCATGTTGGGTGATAATTTCTACATGGGTTTAATTATTATAGATATAGATTCATACAAACCTATGACTAAATCATTGAATGATGAAATAAGAATGTGATCATTATATTTAATTGTTGTATAATGATGTTTATATGTACCATGCCTACAAGATGTTTGATTTAATGCCTAAATGAAGAAAAAGTGCCTAACTAGCATATTGTCATGAAATTCCCTTGTATGTACAGGTTTATGCCTATCACATGTTTGATGAAATGCTTTAGTAAATGCATTATGGTTCTTATTATGTATTCAAGCAAGTCATGCTTTGTCACTTTTCTTCTATTAAGTGCTGGGGGTACTTGAACCTGAAATATTAGCTGTGTGCCTAGAGCTATGTCATATTTTCATGATACTCACAGTCAATCTATGATCCTTAGACTTCAGAAAGTCGTATGACTCAAGAAATCTCTATGATATCATGAACTCAGTCAGTTGTCAAATATCAGTATTATTCCCTCAATCAACGAAAGTCAATAACTCAGTCCATGTTCAGTTTCAGAAAACCATGTTCAGTGTCTGATTAGATGGGAGTAGAAATTAGCACCAAGCAAGCCCAAGGGTGGGAATTCACCTATTATTGAGGGTGTGATTCTTAGAAGAAATCCTTATGTTCAAGAACTATGTAGCCAACATAGGTTGAGACATCATAGACTGCTATATAAGGGGAGATGAGGTGTCTTACCTTGACATATGGGGGTTCCCACCATTCTCTTTATAGTTACCTATTATATTAGGTTCACTCATATATTGTCCATACCAGTGGTGAGGTATTGACACCCTTCCAATCAGGGCACAGATTGGACCCCAATGTAGCTATAATGCATTATTTGGGGCATTTTGGTTAGATGACTACTTCCCACAGTTTCAGTATTAGTATAAGTCAAGAACTCAGATAGTTCTTCAAATTTAAGGACTGTTAGATACAGTCAATTCAGATACAGTACGGAACTCTACTAGTTCCATCAGATTCAGGACTTTCAGATATAGTTACTCATGTTATTAGTTATATCAATTATCAGTATGGCATGTTATCAGTATTCAGATTCATTAATCATGTTATCACGATATCAGTGGTAGTTTTTATGTCTTATGCATGTACTCTCATGCTCGTGATACTTAGTCGGTTATTATATATATTTATGCATATGAACCCCATGCATTGAGCTTACTTCACATGCATACCAGTATATTTAGTTTACAGATGCATTTGTGCTACGGTGTCTTATTCTATAGGTTCAGAGACACGAGTTCTAGAGCATCAGTAGATTCCAGTCTTAGCAATCAGAGTTAGAAGGTAGTCCTCATCTTTTGAGGACATGATCATCATTTTATTAGCTCGTTAATTAGTTTATTCGTTGGAGTTAGTTAGGGATATGTCCCATCAACTCCTTATTCAGATAGTCAAGTTTAGAGGTTTTTCAGACTATAGTATGTTCAGGTAGCTTATTTTAGTTTTGTTTTGGGTATTTCATACCCCATCCATATGTTATGATTTATCAGATCTTTTGTTATAGTTTTGAACCTTATGGCCTTTCATTTCATGTTTCCGCATTATACAATATGTATTTAGTATACAGGTATAGATATCATTCATGGGTTAGCTTGTGGTCCTTCAAAGTTATGAGCATCGTGTAACATTTCGGGTACCAAATTCAAGACATTACAAAAAATAACTGATTAAATTTGATAAAACACTACTAAACTTGATAACTAACTGTAATGTCTAAATACTATATAACTGACTCTAATTTCTGATAAGCCAGTAAAACTAAATAACTATGAGTTAATGATACAGGCCCCAACTAACTCTAACTAACTACTAAATTGAGATATGAAATAAAGTAAGCTTGTACTTGAATTATAAGGACTCACCAATGGTACTGCTAAGGATCTGATAAGTCTAATCACGAGTTAGGAACTGAGCGTTAGAATTTAGGATATAATACATTAAATTGCAAAAGAAAAGGTACGCGATCAGTACGTTGAATGTGCTAGTATGCTGTATGATGTAGGTTGATATGCACGGTGTCATGAACATAACTAATAATTAACTAAATATTCAAGTAAAGCATGAAGTACTGAATAGAGATCATGAAATTAGTAGATATTGGGAATATATGAAAATCTATAAATACTAGAGATACGTGAATATTTGTAGATATTAAGGATGCATGACCAAGCATATAACATGAACTGAGTAAAATCTTTAAACTGAAATACTAAAATAACTAAAGTCTATATTCTTTATTCAAACAACACTAAAATTGAATAACTAAACTTGGACTGTAACTAAGATTGTATCTAAGACTGTGGGAGGTGTCATTTAACCGAAATTCCCCAATTTTAGTTAATTGGGGTCCAACCTATAACCCAAGTTGGAAGAGTGTTAATACTGTGCCACGGGTACTAACACTGGATCTGTGGATCCACTAACTGATATAATGTCCAAAGGACTAAGGGTGTCAAGCCTCAACTAACGGGTGACCCCTGTGAGATAGTCAAGACTTATCTGACGAGTGACCTCTCATACCCTAGTTGGTTATGTAGTTCTGGAGTATAGAGACTGCTACTAATGACTCTGCCTATCTGATGGGGAAGCCGTCATACTTACACTCACTCGGTGCTAAGTCCTACTTCAAACTGAAAGATATTGAAATACTAGATTTTTTTGAGTTAACTGAGTGATATTTCATATAATTATAGTGCTCATTATATGTTCTAAAGACTATTCTGTAATGTACTGAGACTAGACTACACAAAAAGCTATGTTTTTCGGTTATTCAATACCCCAGGACTTAAAAACAACAAAGGTAAAATGAAACTAAAGCTTGGAGGAGAAATCATCAAGGCTTTTATTATATCAATCACTCTTGTAGGCATTTTATCAAACACTTGTAGTTCATCACTTAAAACAATCATAGAAATGTCATGGAACTTATAAAAATAGCATGAATTTAACATAATGGTATTAAATCATGGTTTAATTTGATAAATAATAATAATAATAAAATATGGAGGATTGAATAAAAAAATAATTTCATTGAATTATGGTATAAAATCAACAGTACATGGAGATTCTTGGGTGAAATCACAATTTAAAATCAATTCACTTGTAAAGATCAAAATTTTATAATTTATATAGGATACTTAGATTCCATAGATGAAATTAATATATGGATCAACATATCACATACCTGGGATAATGAATTTAGGAGGATTGATGGAGAGTTCTTGAGATTTGGCCTTGAATATGAGAGTTAAGGTTCTTGTTCTTGAAAAGAATTGATTTTAATTTGGGAACATAATGCAAAAGTGAGAAAATCATGCACTCTTAGGGTTAAATCCCGTGTTTAGGCAGATTTGGGGCTATGGAAAAAGACCAAACGACCCTTGTAATTTAAAATCACAAAATTAGGAAAATTCCCAATTTTCACCTTGGCATGATATGCCACTATCGCGCCAATCCACTGGAAAAGGGACAATTGGGAAAATTCATGGTGGCACGACACGGCGTAATCATGTTTCCACCTTGTTTGTGACCTTGAAGATCATCGTGATGCACGATATCATGCTTTAACACTGGAAATGACAAATGCCAATTTGTCCTTTTGCGTGGCACTCCAAGATCACGCACCTTCAGGGGAAATTTCGAATCATCATTAAGATTGGCTTCGCAATGCACCAAGGGTTAAAATGATGGTGTTTAATGATTTAAAATAAAAATTTCCATAACTTCTTACCCAATAATAGAATTTGTGCAAATTTTATATCGTTAGAAAGCTAACTCAATTTCTACACAATGGCAAGCTCAAAATTGATAAATAATGAGTGTTTCAAAAATTTTATATATGAATACATATGTATTGGTACTTAGATTATGCTAAGAAAATACTGGGTATTATAAAGATGATGAGGTGACTTTCAATAGTCGAAAAACCATAAATCAATTGGCTAACATGAGGGTGGTCTCAGTAATAAACTGTGTTGGTAACCCATTAGGCCACTTATTTGGCTACATTGATGAAGTTTGTGTAATTAAGGTACTTGAGTCATGCCACAATATTATATCAAGTGCTTTATGGGAAGCAAACCATGGACTTGTTAGTGAAGTCTGAGTAACCAACTTAACTGTGTCATACCGTAAAGTTATATCAGTCATACAACAAAGTTAAATCAAGTATTTCTTGGGCGGAAACCCAAGGTATCTTGTTATATTTGCATTTGTAATAATTCATGTTCGTGTCATTGATGTCATATCTATGTGCCTTAAGTTCCACAAGCATGTTGCTAATTCTCTTGATTTGTAGTTGCCTAATGCATTGGGGATAACACATATAATTGATGGAGGTAGGGATACTTGCAGGTCTAAATCTCTTCTTAGAGTTTTTGTTGCCATGTCTCTTTTCCCCAGAGACTATTCTTAGTAGAGCTGACATGTTTAGTTTGTTTAGTGTTATTATTTGTTCTATGTTTTATTTATGTTTAACAAGGAAAAAATAAGTAACCTAAGGATAGATGATGTATTTTGATTATGTTAAAGTGTTTTTGAGAAAAATAGCTACCCCTCCAAAATGATTTTTTTGAAGTGTGTGTTGTGTTTATATGTATGACTACTATTAATCTTGTTATGGCATTAGGATTAGGGACATAATAATAATGGGTAACAATTGGATAAAGTGGATAGGTAGTAGTTTGTGATAAAACCATGTGCCATATGTGTGTGAGATTCTTACTTAGTTCTCCTTGTGCGTTTAATCCAGAACTTTCCCGATTAGTATTGCCTAGGTTATAAGATAGTCAATTAGAAAAGGATTCGTAGGTCGTTCTTAATTTTGCCCATTTTTAGCCTAAATGAGCTTCCAACTAAGAATAAGTATCCCTTGATCCCTACTTTCATCTTGTATAGACCTATTTTCTTACTTCCACCTTCACCTTCCCATTTTATTAGAATAAACATATTTTAGCCCTAGTCCTTCTTGGACATTGTGCACCTCAACTCAGACAAATCCCCTAAGTTAAGGGTGCATATAATAAGGGTGCGTAATTATAATTGGGTATGAAAAAAGGCATAAATAGGAGAAAGAAAAGTAGGGTTGGGTGTGGTATGAAAAAATAAAAATACAAAAGAAAAAAGAAAGAAAAAAAGAAAGAAAATAAAAGAAACTACAGCCAACCTGAATAACCAATAAAAAGGGAAGAAATAAGAAAGGAAAAAAAGAAAAGTGGTTCAGAAGTGGACCCCAAATGTAATTATAGTTCAAAGAGGGATAGTCAGTAAGAAGTTCTAAATGTACCATACCGTCCCCTAAGGCTACTTTATAAACCGAATAAAGTCCTATAGTGATCCTAGTCTGACTTTTTGAAAAACTAAGGTAAATAATATAAGAGCAAGTATATGGCATTCTAGGCGCATTTATTGGAACTTATTTGTGACTGTGTATGTTTTGTTGACATCCCTGCATTAACATACATGATTAAACTTTGAGGGTAGGACTTCTTTGTTGTGTGGGTCTATGAGTTGTATCATGTTTTGTAATTTGTACATATGATTGATTGTTTGTTGCTAATGTAATGCCATAGATTGATTCTTTTATGTTGCATTGTCGGACTACATAGATTCACATAGTTGTTTTTGAAAAGTTAAAAATAAGAGGGTGATGGGTGATATTTTGAGCGAAAATTGAGTTGATTACCATAGGTAACTTAATTTTCTCTTGGTTAAGAACTTCCGTATTGTTTTTTTTGTGTCTTTGTTTCCTGGGGACATGCAAATATTCTAATTTAAGGGTGTTGATGTGCCATGGTTTCATTGCACTTCTGATTCTTAAAACCAAAAAATATGCTAGTACTTAGGTCCGTTTTTGTAGATATGTTGTTATTTTGTGTATATTTTGCAAGAAACTAGGTTTTGGAGCTTGAAAGGAGAATAAGAGTTGAAGATTTAAGAAAGGAACCACTTACAAGCCAACTTGAGTGGCTTAAGAACTACTTATAGCTCCATAAGTAGCTTTGTAAGCCTCAGAATGTACAAGATCAGAGGAACTTAAAGTTAGTTTTTAGCCTGAAATTTATGAAGGGTAACTTATGGCTCGTAAGTACCACTTACGACGTTGTAAGTACGAACTTACTACAAGAAGTGGAAGGTTTAGAGGAGATGAAGATTGAAGAAATTCCTGACACCTATGATGGAGTTCCTTATTAAGTGGGTTTTTTTTTTGTTTAAAGGATTTTTGTCACTAATGACACCCACTTATGGGGTGTAAGCTCCACTTACGAACTGTAAGTGAGCACCGACCCAATTTTTCCAGTTCATTTTGGTTAGGATTCCTACGGTTTTATGTATTCTACAAATATTACTTTGATGTTTTTTATTAAGTGGGCACATTCATTATATTCACAACTATATATTTGATTCTAATATTGATTTTTATCTTGGAGTTGTCTTGTTGTTGACTATTTGGTTGATCATTAATTTGAGAGTTTGGATTTTTTATCTTCAATTATTATGAGATTGTTTATATGCTTTCATTTATAATTACATGGATTCTCTTGCAGATATGAGAGGATAAACCACTCAACTAGGGCAATGCTACCATGAAAAAAGGAAAGAAGAAATCCTCTCCCCTGTACTTTGCAAATAGATGAAGATAAAGACAATCTTGATCTCATGGCTAAACAACAAGTAGCTCACAGGAAAGTTCATGAAGTGTCAATCCCACTTTTGATAAATTTGACCTCCCCCTTTCAAAAATCAGTCGCAAAAGGTAATTTTAAGCTTAAACAGAATATAGTGCAACTTCTGATCAGTAGTGGGCAGTTCACAGGGTTTTCATACGAAGATCCACAAGTCAATCGTCCACCTGCAGAACGTTTTGGAGACCAGTGACACATTCATACCTACAAGTGTATCAACTAACTATGTAAGGTTGACAAAAACCCTTTTTCACTGTTGAGGTAAGCAAAAAGTTGTTGAATTCTAAGTTGGTAAATTCAATCACTACCTGGGATGACTTAGATCGGAATGTCCTCATCTGATTTTTCCCGTCTAGTAAAACTGCGAGACTTTGTAGTGAGATTGTGTGCTTCAAACAGAAGCCATACAAAAAATTATATTATGCTTGGTAGTTTTTTATGGATCTTCTATGGGACTGCCCATACTATCAATAGTCTAATAGGGTATTAACTCATACTTTTGTTGAGGCACTTGACCATAACACAAAGATTTTGGTAGGTTTAGCTGTAGGTGGTCAAGCTTTGGATATAACGTACGATGATCTGTATACTTTATTGAATCAAATTGTATAAGGAAATCTAGAGTGGAATTTAGACTCAAGGAGCGCTACTGAAAAGGTTGTTGGTGTTTTTGAGGTTGATGTTGGTTGTATTTGTGCACTTTAGGGTGGTTATCCTAACTTAATAAACCTTGTTATGAGGAAAATTCATATGATTTACATGTTAATAATGATATAAATTTACATCGAAGTGTTCAAGAATGTACTTACAAAGTTTAAAGATGTTTCACATGAGTTTCGGTTCAAATTGAGCATTTAAAGTCTAGAAGTGAAAACTAGTATTCTAGCTTGAGTAACTAATTCATCATCTTGAATGTTGGGTTGTTTTAATCTTTAATTCGGTGTGTGTAATGTTATATGTGACTTGGTAAGATGATTATAATGATACATGAAGGATTTAAACACCTCAAATCAATTGAAAATATCATAAAAGGCTTAAAGTGGTCCAACTAAAGCACAAATCGCTACATAACGAACTTTGGATGCCTGGGAGATCAATGCTGCATTGGGTGGATGGTAAAATGACAATGGCTGCATTCCAGTAGCTTTGAACCCATTGGCAAGTGGTGGAAAATGACTAAATGACAATTGTCAATTTCCAGTAGCTCAATGCAATAATGTTGTGTTGTGGCCTTATAGCGATAAACACATTGGCATGACCCGGTGTGGGTAACAAGTTAGAAATTTTTTCCCAAATATAAAAGGATAATGTGAATTCTTACTCCTACATGACTTATGATTAGTCTACTATAAATAGAACATATTAAAACACGTTATGGACATCTTGGGATGACTTGGACAAGATTGGGAGGTGCTGTATTTTTTTTTTAGGTTTTACATTGTTTAATTTAGCCTTTTTATATTTTTTATCATAGATACAATTATTTGAATGATGATTATGGCTATTATTGGCTAAAAACTACCTTTCCGGGGTTAAAGGCAAGAACATGACTACTACAATTTTGAATTGATTTCGTTTAATTTTCTTATCATATTAGGTTGCTTTTTTATTCTTGTTTTAATTATTTTAAGGATTGATCACCTTAGAATACATATATTGTGAACCTTATGATCTAAGAAGAGAGAATAGGGATATAGAATGTGGGGATGAACAAAGTAAGGTTCTTATTCTTTTATGAAATAAGTAATTCAAATTAGCGTCTAGGACAGGGATGTCTAGAAGTCTTACTTGATTCACATGTAGGATGATAAGCTTTAAAGAACTTAATTGGATTATTAAATCCTCTCTCAGCGATGTAGTAATAATGTACAAATTAGTTAAACTATTAGAGGTTGGGTGACCACGATCATTGTGACACCTCATAGCATTCTTGACTTAATACCACGTTCAGTAGTATGCTTTAGTGCCAAAAACCAGAAACTTTCTAAGTGTTGAAATGAATTAGCCTTATTTTAAGCTCTTATACTTCAATGAAATCAAAATGACTCTTTCCAACCTCGAGATATCGATTTTTAAGTTGAATTATGTACGGGGGTAAAAAGGCGATGTCTTGAGAAGGTTTAATATTTTTTGGAGAACGTTTGGGATGTTTTTGGGAAAGTAAACCAATGGCTCGATGTGATATCAATGTGTCACATCAGTAATCACGATAACCAAACTAGTGGCTTAATGTAATATCGATGGATCACGTCGGTAATAGAGTTGGCAGGCAATGCATTACGTCGCTGAACGTATCGGATTCCTAGTTCATTTTATTTTAAATCTCAGGTCTTTGAGGATATTTTAGTCTTTTTTTCCTCTTAATATCTGATTCATGATACAAAATTTAGTCATGATTAAGGCATAGTATGCCCACTTTTACTCAATTCCCTTCAAATTAAAACCCTAAATTCTACCTCAAAGATGAAGGAGTCACCTTCTAAGTCGAGATAATCAAGAAAAGAGTCAGGGATAGAGTTTCTTTCACTGAAATAAAGAACCTAATGTATGTAGATCTATCCTTAAACACCATGGGCATGGATTTTATGGTTTTTGTCAAGTTTAAGAATTTATAATTATGTTGCAAGTAAGGGTTTTGAATAATGTTTCGAAAAGCATATTATTAAATCATTTTGATAAAATTATCTGTATTGTGTTGAACCCTTTTTATGGTAATATAATTTTACCCTTTATGTATATACGTATGTAGTTTGAGATGTTTAAATTGAGAGCATGGACAATGAATTTCCCTCTCTTGTTGTGAAATATAGTTTCTATTTGTATTGTGAATGATTTTGAATGCATGAACTAAGGTTTGAAAGTAGGTCCTTTAACCTCATGGTGTTTGAAATGTTTTATAATATGATGAGAGGGCATTTTCTTGCTATTACTATACTCTTGCATTAAAAGAAATAATTGCATATGATTGAATAAATTTACATGACCACCACATGTTTAAGTATTGTGAAAAGAGAGTAATCGCAAAAACATTTCATGATATTTCAAAATGATGACTATCTTGTGATGATATAAATATTTGGTGGTTATTTTCATATTTTGAATGAGGTGTTGTGAAATTGATACGATATGAACGACTTGCATGTTAGGGTATGACGATACCCAGTGATGACATGCCCTTAATAAAATAAATATTCATCATTTTAGAAGTATAAAGCATGATTTCAAAGAATTAAAATTTGGGCTTAAGAGATCCTGAAGAAGGAATCTGAGTGTAAGGGCTCATTGCTAGAAAACCAAAATTGCCGATACAGGTATTATTCTGAAAGGGGGATAATGTGGACTTCACGTAAGAGTGATGACATGGTATACTTGTAAAGGGTATACCAACTTATTACAAACTATAATTCTTGTAGCACACTTGGATTGGAGGCATGAACGCTAAATTAAGGGCAGATTCTAATTAGCCCATGGAATACAGACTTGTAGGGTGTAGTGATTAGCTAAAAAGAATAACAAGGTATTGAGTCATGATTGTAATAAGGCATTTGAAACTCTAAATTATGCCCATGTGTTTATTTTATATGTATTTTTTATTGAAATTCTCTCACCTATATTGTGAGATAAAAATGCTATTATTTTGGATTTGTTACACATACTAGTACATATGTATTAACCCTCTATATACCATTATCCGAGGCATAGTCCCGTGGTCCCGTTCAGCAGTAGACTAGTCTATGTCAGAAGTTGCAGTTGGTGAGCCTTCTCTATTCCGGAGGTCATGATTTCTAGATTTCTATTGTTTCTTCTGTTTATGGCCTACTCGGGGCCTTGTCCTATTTTTAGATATGATATCGGTTCCTATGTATTAGAGATTTTGCAAACTGTTGTTAGAAGTTAAAAATTCAATGCTGAGTTGATCCCTTTGAATTATACTATTTGACCATGATTCTGTATCGATGTGTTTTTTACATTGTCTTTTATGGTGTGTGATCATGTGTATGATGTCCAAAAAGTGAAGGGCGCTTGGGCCTTCATGCTTTGGGATGTTTGTCGAGGTTGGGGTCTCTACTCAGGTCGTGACAAACTTGGTATAAGAGCATGGTTCATAGTCCTAGGATGTCTACAAAATCAGGTCAGGTAGAGTACTGTCTAAGGGTGTGTAGCATGCCACACTTATAAATAGAAGACTACAAGAAGACTACAAGTAATTAAGGAATGTCTCTCTTCTTTCATGATTTAGTTCATTTTATAGAGTTTGTATGTCCTCTTATTAGTAATTTTTTTATTTCAGAAATTTAGCATGCCTCCCCATTGATCTAATGAACAGAAAGCCCAAGATGAGGAGATCCGCCCTACCTATAGTATCTCGCAACATAGAGTTTGTTCCTACTTCAAGATTTCCTCCAGTCCCAACCAATCCCCCTCGGGCTCTATAGACCAATGTTAACCATGCTCCGTCCCCACGAAGAGAGGTTTCAAATGCTAAGTTTAAGCAGTTCATTCATATAATTGTACAACTCGTAGCCTGGCAGACCCGTTAGTCTAAAGTTATGGGTTCTCTATTGGATTCATTTGAGATTACTCAAGTTGGCCAATTCATGAGACTGAACCCACCTATGTTCACTGACATGATAGATGAGGAGGACCTCCAAGGGTTAATTGATGAGTTGGAGAAGATTTTTAGAGGTATTCATATAAATAAGGTTAAAGGTTGGGATGTGGTGTCATATCACCTAAAAGATGTGGCAAATCACTGGTACAATGAGTAGGAGGATTCAAAGGGTACTGATGTTGAACCTTGTGATTTTGTGGAAGCTTTTTGGATTGGTTCTTTTCTTAGAAATTTAGTGAATCAAAGGAAAAAGAATTTACGAACTTGAAACAGGGGAAGATGACTGTCAAAGAGTACACATTGAATTTTAATGAGTTATCCCGCTATGCCCCAGATTAGTAGGTAACATAAGAGCCCATATGAGAAAGTTTGTATCCGGTCTCTCAGATGACTTAATGTTTGAATGTAAAGGGGCAATGCTGAACAGAGTTATAGATTTCTCCAGATTGTCCTTTCATATGCAATAGGTAGATGACCAAAAGAAAAGGGTTGCTGAAGCAAGAGAAAAAGATAGGCAAGCTAAGAGGGCCATATCTGTGGACCAGAATAATAGTCAACAACATGGTGGTAATTGGGGAAACAAGTGGACTAATAAGAAGTTTTGGAGTAATGCTTAGTCTTCATCTAGCGCCCCAACACCTAGAACTTCTGTTGATTGATGATTTTAGAATTTTCAGCCTAATAATGGGCTTGGAGTGTAGAGTACTCAGTTACAAGAGAGTGTGGCCCAGTCGTTTAGGTATTATCCTCACTGCGGCACTTGTGGGAAGAATCGTCCAAAAAGGTGCATCGTTAGTGAGCGTGTGTGTTATGTTTATGGGTAGATAGGTCACTTTAAGAGAGACTGTCCTACTATATAGGAAATACTGGGGACACTAAGTCCTAAGCAAATTCCTCAGCACCACCATTACCACCTAAGGGTACTACTTCAGCTACCGGGGGTAGTTGTAACTGGTTATATGCTTTGTCTAACTGTCAAGATGCAGAGGCTTTGCTAGATGTTGTCACGGGTATGCTGCAAATCTTGTCCCTAAATATGTATATGTTACTTGACCCAAATTCTACGTTTTCTTATGTGACCCCGTATGTTGCAGGCAGTTTTGAGTTTGAGCTCGAAATTATTCCAAAACCTTTCTTTGTTTCTACTCCTGTTGGTGATCTATTGGGTCTAGGAAGGTGTATAGAAAATATATTGTGTCCATTTGGGATTGTGATACTATGGAAGACCTTGTAGAGCTTGATATGATTAGAGTCGCAGGGGTATTCTTTTGTTCCTGGGGGATGTTCATTTTTTATCTTATAGCTCACAAACTTATCTCTAAGGGTTGTTTGTTTCATCTTATTTGTATCAAAGATTCTAACACCAAAAGTCCCTCCCTCGACTCTATCCCTGTGGTTAATGAATTCCCAGAAGTCTTTCCTAATGATCTTAAGGGATACCACCTGATAGAGAGATAGATTATGGCATTGATTTATTGCAAGACACCCTTCTTATTTCTATTTTTCCATATAAAATGGGTTCTACAGAATTGAAAAAGTTAAAATAACAGATGAAAGATCTTTTAGAGAAAGGCTTTATCCATCCTGGTGTTTTACCCTTGGGTACACCTGTACCTTTCGTATTTAAGAAAGATTTCTCCCTCCATATGTCTATACACTAGCATCAGCTGAATAAGGTCACCGTTAAAAACAAATACCCTCTTCCTAGAATTGGTGATCTGTTTAACTAATTTCTAGGTACCAAATCTTTCTCCAAGGTAGACCTTCATTTGGGTTATCACCAGTTGAAGGATAGGGAGGCTGATGTTACCAAAATAGCTTTCTGAACCCAATACTGTTATTATGAATTCCTAGTGATGCCTTTCGGACTGACCACTACTCCTGCAGCTTTTATGGATCTCAAGAATAGGGTGTTCCATCAGATTCTAGATCTATTTGTGATAGTTTTCATCGATGACATTCTGGTATACTCTAATAATGAGGAGGATCATGCCAATCACCTTTGGATTATCCTTTAGACCATCAAAGTTCATGAGCAATATGAAAAGTTTTCCAAATGTGAATTCTGGCTTAGTGCCATTAATTTCCTAAGGCACATTGTTTTTAGTGAGGGGATTCAGGTTGACCCTCAAAAGGTTGAGGCACTAAGAAAATGGCCTAGACCCATGACTCCAACCGATATTCAGAGCTTCTTGGGTTTGGCAGGGTATTATAGAAGATTTGTAGAGATCTTTTCCTTCTTATTTGCTTCTCTTACTAATTTTACTCAGAAGAAGGCAAAATTTTTGTGCTTTGACTCATGCGAGAGTAGTTTTGAGAAATTGAAAGATAAATTGACAATCGTTCCTGTTTTAAGTTACCTTGATGGTATGGAAGGTTTTGTGGTGTATCATAGTGTGTCTCGAGTGGGGCTTGGGTGCGTGCTTATGCAATATAGTAAAGTAGTGGCCTATGATTCTAGGTAGTTGAAGGTGCACAAAAAGAAATATCCCACCCATAACATAGAGTTAGCGGCTTTGATGTTTGCCTTTAAAATCAGGTGGCACTCTCTTTATAAAGTCTAAGCTTATATATTTACTGACCTCATGAGTTTATAGTATGTTTTCTCACAGAAAGAATTTAATCTCAGGCAGAGGTGGTGGTTGGAGTTGTTAAAAGATTACAATATGAGCCTTCATTATCATCCGAGCAAAGCTGATGTGGTGGCCGACACCCTTAGGAGGTTATCAATAGGCAAAGAAAAGAAAAAGGGTGATGGTGAAAGATATTCGCTGGCTTGCAAATTCCATTTTCAACTTTTGGATTCTGAAGATGGAGGAGTAATTCTTCATGAGATAGCTAAATCCTCCCCTTGTGCTAAGGTTAAGGAGACACAGACCAAAGACCCTATCTTGTTGCAGGTTAAGAATGATGTGGGTCAGTAGAAGGTGATAGTCTTTGAAATAGGTGGTGATGGGATTTAGAGTTATCAAGGTAGACTGTACGTTCCGAATGTAGATAGGTTATGAGAAAGAATACTCAATGAAGCTCACACTTTGAGGTATGTTATTCACCAAGGCTCTGCCAAAATGTACCATGATCTTAAGGCGATATATTGGTGGACAATATAAAGCGTGAAGTTGCTAACTTTGTTTCAAAGTATTTGAATTGTCAAAAATTCAAAGTAGAGCATTTGAGACCTGGTTGCACATCCCAAGAAATTGCTTTGCCAATGTGGAAATGGGAGATGATCAACATGGATTTCATCATAGGGCTTCCGAGGTCCCAAAACCAGTATGATTCCATTTCGCTGATTGAAGACTGGAATGACCAAGTCAGCCACTTTCTGCCTGTGAGGACTAACTATTCAGGAGATGATTATGTCAGGATGAACATAGATAAAATAGTTCGCATACATGGGGCACCAGTATCTATTATACCTGATCAAGGTACGCAATTCTCTTCACGGTTTTGGCGGTCCTTTTAGAAGGGTTTAGGTACTAAGTGAACTTGAGTAATGCTTTCCAACCTCAAACTGATGGGAAGGTGGAGTGCACTATTTAGACACTTGAATACATATTAATCTCCTGTGTAATTGACTTCAAAGGTAGTTGGGTGGATCATTTTCCATTGATAAAATTCACTTACAACAGTAGCAATTATGCCAGTACTCACATGGCTCCTTTTGAATCATACTATGGAATGAGATGTAGATCACCAATTGGGTAGTATGAAGTGGGTGAAACCCAATAGTTCGGGCTTGACCTTGTTCATCAAGTAATGGAGATAGTGATGATCATTAGAGAATGACTTAAGACAGCTCAGAGTCGCTAGAAATCCTATGTCGATGATAGGAAAAGGGAGTTGGAATTCGAGGTTGGTTATTGGATGTTTCTAAAGGTCTCCCCTATGAATGGAGTCATGCAATTTAGAAAGAAATGAAAGATTAGTCCTCACTATATAGGACTATATAAGATTGTGAGCAGGATAGATGGGGTTGCCTATAAGTTTGAAATGCCCGCAATTTTAGTTTCTATTCATCCAGTGTTCCATGTGTCCGTGCTGAAAAAATGCATTCAAGATCATTCCTTATTATTTCATGTAGAAGAGAGCAATGTGATGGATTCACTGTCATACGAAGAACAACCTATTTCTATCTTAGATCATCAAGTTAGGAGATTAAGAAGTAAGGAGATAGTTTTTGTTAAGGTGTTGTGGAGGAATCAAAAACCTAAGGAATCTAATTGGGAGTCAGAAAATAACATGCGAGCTATATTGTGAAATAAAAATACTATTATTTTCAATTTATTTCAAATACCAGTACATATGTATTAGCCCCCTATATCTCAGAATCCGAGGCACACTCCCGTGGTCCTGTCCAGCAGTAGACCGTTGTGTGTCAGAAGTTGTAGTTACTGAGCCTTCTTTATTTGGAGGGCGTAATTTCCATATTTCTATTATTTCTTTTATTTATAGTCTACTGGGGGTCATGTTCCAGTGTTAGATATGATGTTTGTTCTTATGTATTAGTGTCGCAGACTGTTGTTAGATGTTGTTAGAAGTTATAAATTCCAGGTTGAGTTGATCCCTTTGAATTATATTATTTGACCATGATTCCATATTGATGAGTTTTTTTGCATTGTCTTTTATGGTGTGTGAACATGTGTATGACGTCCATAAAATGAAGGTGTTTTGGGCTTCATAGTTCGGGATGCTCGTCACGATGGGGTCTCAGCTCGGGTCATGGCAATCATGCGATTAACCCTACGAATCATAAAACAAGATAAGAGTTTTAATTATTGAATCTTAATAACATAGTATAATTGGTTGAAGTGTTTTAACCCTGGGCTTACTCTATTAATTGTCTCAAGTCTTATAGTTTACGCATTGTTTATTTTACTTCAAATTTAAAAAAACTCTTGTGTGGTTATGCTTGCACTAGATTGATCTAAAATATGAACTAGAATCTAATAGTTGTTAGAACAACTCCTTGTGGGATCAATATTCGGATTTCTTAAAGGCCAGTATATTACTTGGTAGAACACGAAAACTTGTGTGTGCACTTGGCATTGTTAAATTTTTGCCACCGTTGTCGGGGACTTACAATTTAGAAACTATTTTATTTTTAGTTTTTCTTTTCGGATTACTTTTGTGTTTTTCACTTGGTCTTAGTTTTTTATTTGCAGGAAACATGTTTTCAAAGTAGTAAGTTGGCCAGGGCTCGGGAATTAGTTGAACCCAGCCCCGAACCTGAGCAATTTTTCCATCAATGAAGAAGAGAAACAATCCTTCTCCAGTGTATTTTGCAAATCTAAGAAGATCAAGATAATACTGCTATCATGTTGATGAACAAGCAGCCCACGGGATAGTTAGAGAAGTGAAAGTCTTATTTCTAACAAATTTGACATCCCTATTTCAGAAACCGACTGCTGGAGACTATTTTGAGCTCTAACAGAATATGGTGTGACTCCTGATTAGCAGTGGACAGTTTATCGGGATTTAACGTGAAGATCAACATATTCACTTGTGGAATTTCCTAGAAACATGTGACACATTCATCCCTACGGGCGTGAATGCTGATTATGTGAGGCTGACACTATTCCCCTTTTCATTTTGGGGGGTTGAAATGAAGTGGTTGAATGCTAAGATGTCAAATTCAATTACATCATGGGATGACTTAGCTCAAAAATTCCTGATCAAATTATTCCGATCTGGTAAGACTGGGAGACTTTGCAATGAGATTTTGTGCTTCAAACAGAAGCAAGACAAAAATTTAAATCATGCTTGGGAGAATTTCAAGGCTCTACTGCAGGACTATCCATACCATCAATAGTCTAATAAGGTATTATCTCACACTTTTGTTGAGGCACTTAACCATAAAAAAAAATTTTATTAGATTCAGTTACAGGTGGTCAAGCTCTAGACATGATGTATGATGAGTTGTATAGATTGTTGAACCGAATTGCACAAGGTAATCCTAAGTGGTATTCAGACTCAAGAAGTGCTACTAAAAAGGTTACAAGTGAATCAGTTTACTGCTTTATCTGCTGAAATTGTTGCATTACCAAATTAGTTGACTACACAGCAGCAACATGAAATTAGGTGCCACCCGCCTGTAGCCATGATTAATGCAATCCAAAAAACTGCAGGTTGGTGTGAAGTTTGTGGTAACAAAGGGCATTTAGTGGCTATGTGTCTTGCCAATACCGAGTCTGCGATATATATATGGGAAATGCTCATTGGAAGAATTATGGTAATGCCTACAACATGAAGTGGAAGACTAATCTATTGAATCAGCAGTGGAATGCCCAACAACAACAAATTCAGCAACCACCGACGCAAGAAAATTAGTCAACTTGAAGTTTTGAAGAAATGACGAAACAAATTCTGGCTAATCGAACACAGTTGGTTGCAGATTTAAAGACCAATCAAGCGGCCACGAGAAACTTAGAGTTACATTTAGGGCAGTTAAATTAGACACTAAATACTAGGCCTCAAGGTGGTTTTCCAGGAGATACTAAAAAACAAAAACAAGTAATGCCAATCACTTTAAGGATTAGTAAAGAGGTCCATGGAGAACCTCCATGGAAAACAAAGCACGTAGATGATGATTCAAGTCCTAAATAGGTGAAAAACCAACTTTCTTAAGAGTCAAGGGAGTCTTATTACTCAATAGAAAAAGTTACTGAAGAAGTTCAAAAGACCCCGCAACTACTTTTCCCACAGAAGCATATAAAGCCAAAAGAGGATGCATGCTTCAAGAAATTCATTGAAACATTCAGAGAGCTACAAACTAACTTAGCTCTTTTAGATGTTTTACAAGGAATGCCCAAGTATGCTAAGTACTTAAGGGATGTATCTTTTAACGAGGTTAAGTTGTAGGATGTGGAGGTTGTAGCACTCACTAAGGAGTGCAGCTTTGTGGTTACTCAAAAGATGCACAAAAAACTTATCGACCCTGGGAAGTTCACTCTTCCCATTCATATTGGTAATCACGAGGTAGTTTAGGGACTTAGTAATTTAGGAGAAAGTATCAACTTGATGCTTCAATCTTTGTTTAACACATTGGGTTTTGGAAAGCATAAATTGAGCTTTATACTACTACAGATGGCAAATGGGACCATATCTCATCCTAAAGAAGTTATTGAGGATGTTCTCCTTGATGTTGGGTGTATTTATGCATTCTAGAATTACTATTTTATCCTATTTAGCCTTATTTTGAGGATGATTCTTGTGTTTAATGTGTTAAAAAGAATATAAATGTGCATATAATTGTCATTGTATGTTTTTACATTGTTTAATGGTGTTTCCAAGCAAGTTTTGCTTCAAATTGATCATTTAGAGTTCAATCGAGAAAACTAGTATGACTAGCTCGAGCTAGGTGTTTGTCTAGTCTATCGCATTGGGTTATAACGTGTTTAATGAGTTACTAAGGTTGTTATTGTTTATTCATATGTTAAAAAACTCATTTTTAATGTTCAATGGTCAATTGGATCAAGACAAGAGTCATAACAATAAGTTAAAATCAAAGTGAATGAAGCCTATGCTTAGCTCATGTTTCTAGTTCACCATTTTTGATGTTGTGTTATTTTGAGATCTAAATATTTGTGTTTATTACTATAGAATGCATGTTGAATGGATTATGATGATATATGAAGGATATACAAGCTTCAAATCAGGTGGAAAAAACTCAAAAAGTCTCGAAATTGATTAACTAAAGCACAATACACAAGTTAGATGCAACTTCCAATCTTGTAATGTCCAGTGTGTGTGTGGGCTGTAGGGAAGGACAATTGTTTCATGCTATGGAGCAAAATATTTTGAAGGGACAAAAAATGGTAATCCCTTGCGATGAAGGCGAGTCGCGACTTCCACACACCTTTTTAAGCCTCGCGATGCGACATACATTCCAATTTCCATCTAGTCCAACGCGACTTCCACTCTTGTTTCTAGATTATTCATTGTAACCCCCCTCTAAAAATAGAAAATTTTTTCACCAAAACTCCTATTTGTATTGGGACTACTTGGATACTATAAATACATCTTTGTAAACAATATTATTAACTTTTGGACGTCTTGGAAGATATTGAAGGCTACCATAATTTCTTTTTAGGTTTTATCATTCTTTGATTTAGTTTCTTTATGTTTTCTATCATCAATCTAAGGGATTGGTTGATGAATATTTGTATTAAAGGATAAACTCCCTTTTCGGGGTTAAGGCCATAATCATGACTACTTTCTTTTTTAATTATGTTTGTTGAATTGCTTATCATTATAGTTGTTTGTTTATCCTTGTTTTAACTATTTTAATGATTATCTACTCTTAAAATATATTCATTGTCGACCTTGTGATATCGGGAGGGGAAATAAAAAGATAGAATATGGGGATAAGCACGGTAAAGTTCATGGTCTTTTATAAAATAAGAATTTCGAATTAGCATCTAGGACAGGATGTACCTAGAAGCCTAACTTGCTTCAAACGTAGGATGATAGATTAAATAACTTAATTGGGTTATTACATCCCCGCTCAATGATGCAATTGTAAGGTTCAAATTGGTTAAAATATTAGAGGTTGGGAGACCATGATCATGCAATTAACCCTGCAAATCAACTACCACGATAAATGATTTAACTAACAAAGTTCAATGGCATAGTATGAGTGTTCATAAGCCTTAAACCTAGGTCTCTATCCTTTGATTGTACAAAGTTATTTTCTTTTACGCATTTGTTTAGTTTAGTTTTAATTTACAATCCCAAAATTGTATTAGTTACTGTAATCAATTTGTTAAACTGGAGTTGGATAGTTGTATAACACAAGTCCCTGTGGGATTGATATTCAGAAATTTTGAAGGTCACTGTATTACTTAGTAGACCACGTACACTTTCCTGTGCACTTGGGCGTTGTCACTCATTAAGGTTAGTATATTTATTATTCCTGCTAACTTTATTGTTCTATATTTTAAGGCAGACGAACAGGTACCAATCATCTTGAGGGGGGGGAGATTTGTAGCGAGGGAAGGAGCCTTAATTAATGTGAGAGAGGGCACACTCACAGTGAGGTTGGAGGATGAAGGAAGGTTTTTAAAGTGTACAAACCACTGAAAACACTATCCCACTACAAAGACTTGTGTATGATTACTGTGATTGAAGGGGATAAGTGTAGGATTGTGGAGTCTTTTCCACAAAAGACCTCTTCAGACAACCTCATTGAGCTCCTAAGCCACAACCACCTAAATAAAATATGATGCAGATTGATGAGCCTAAAAAGGCTATAGTTGAAAAAGTTTTTGACCGTAAGAGTTCACACTCAAGAGGTCAGAAACAAATAAGTAGATGGCATCCAAATGTGAGGAAAAGAATGAATTAACTTTATCCAGTAGAGTTGAGTCGTGCCATGACACTAACTCATGACTGATACATACGGTACATACTACCGCAAAGGATCACAAGCTAACTCATGACTGATATCTGATATGAGCACTGAATAATAATATTTTAATAAATGAAAAAAATAGGTTGAAATGACATAAACTCTAATAAAGAATAACAATTGTAATAATATCTTATAAAGCTGAATACTGTAGAAGAGTTTATTCTAAAAAGACTCTCACTGAAACTGTCTAAAAGTAGAGTTGATGGGAAAATCTCCCAAGTAACTCCATCTACTAAAATACTGCATCTACTAAAAATGATAGAATATCCTTTATAGATGAGGACTCACTACTAATTCTATCGCTGCGGGCTAAATTTGAATCTGTCTATGCACGGTCGGGAACTTGTGCATCTGAACCTATAATTGAGTTTTCATGATTTCTATAACTGGCTGAGTTCAATTATGTTCTGTAACTGACTAGTTCTATTGAGTTCTATTACTAACGCTGGCTCTAGGTAAACATCTAGATTATCGGGTATTAAATACCCCAAGGACTTGATAGCATGAAAAGTAAAGCATAGCATAATCTTCAATAACATAAAAATGTTGACTTGTTCATAACTCATCCATAGAGACATTTTATCAAACACTTGTAGAGCATAATATTATACATGATTGGGACCATATAATGACTTGTCATGATTCCACTAACTACTTCACATAGGAATTTTAGCAAACACTTGGGGAGCATGGAGTATTTCACATGATAATGGTCAACACATGTACTAATGAATACAATATTCAATATCAGATTCAAAGGTTAAGCTTGAAATTCATATAATTCCCCATAAGTATTTTTTGTAAATCTTATAATAATCATGTATTGAAAACCTAATTAACATCATAGACATGCATACAATAAATTACGAACATGGAAATTCACAATTCTATAAACTTGTAGCTTTAAAAAGGGATTCTTGGATTCTATGGGTCAAAGGTGCCCATAGATGAATACCTAGCATACCTAGGAATATAAATTCTTGGAGTTCTTTAAGGATTTCTTGAGCTTTATTCTTGATTTATTGAAGCTAGGGTTTAGCCCTTTGAGAGAGAATATTTTTATTTGGGGGGAAATTGAGAGAATAATGGTATATCTAGGTTAATCAGAGGTAATTTAAATGTAAAAGTCTGACTTGGGTTATAGAAAAATACCCAATTAACCCTGGGAATGATCTATAAATTGTCACTATAAAAACTCAATTTGGCTACCTAGCGTGACGTGGTGCTATTGTACACTGTCATTGGAATTTGACAATTGTGAACTGGAGACTTGGCGCGAATGGAACAATTATGTTGCTTCACTGTATGGGGATTTCACTCGTGGCACAATGCACCATGATCGCAGAGCAATATTGGATATTGATAATTTGGAAATTATCTGGTGGCGCGACGTAGTGGTAACGCTTTGGCTCACTGGAAAATAATAATTTCCATTTAGACGGCCTCTGCGATGAACTGATATAATACCCCATAATTTTTCTTAGCTTTAAATAGTCTTAAGAGTATTAGAATATTTCCTTGAAAGAGAAATCCAATTTTATACGCGTGGTATTATTTAGATTTTCACCTTTTTTTCAGGTGGGAAATTGAGTTAGATTTCCATCGATACCAATTTTGTCAAAATCCGACATCAGAGGAGAAAGTTATGGCCAAAATACAGAAGGCAGTAAAAATGCCAAAATACAATGGTGAGGCCGGAGGATTGTTGGACTAGCAACTAACCGTGGCCCAAAACTATCACCGTATGGTAGTGAGAACTACCTTCTGCCTATGAGCGACGGCCCAGGTCGACAGACCGTCGGACTAACGACAGACCATCACTCGCACCATCACAAAGGAAACAGTGAGTCCACTTTCTAGATAAGGTGCGACGGTATGGTTGATGGATTGTCGAACCTGTGATGGACTGTTGCCCATTCCGTCGTAGCAAAAATAGTGACACCTCATTTTGCCTAAAAGTGAAGGTTAGGGGTGACGGACCATCAACCCAGCGATGGACCATTGCACCCACCATCGCAGGTCCCATTTAATTTTTTTAAGTTATTTAAATAGGGGTATTTTGGGAATTTACCACCCATCTATACATATAACGAATTATATCTGATTTCAGCCATTTGATTCATTATTACTTCACAACCAATATTAGGGTTTCTCTCTAACATTAATCTCCAAGAAGAAAATTCAATCTTCTTCAAGAACTAAGGGATTTCCAATTCTTCAAGTTTAAGAACATAAAGAATCTTTACCAAGGTATGCATAGTATTAATTCATGGACTCCTTTCGTCCATGAAGTCCAAGAATCCCTTTTCCATCTTCAAGTTATGAATATTATGATTTCCTCATTGGGTTGTTCTTGTTCATGTTGATAAATAAGATATTCAATTTTACTCCATGTTGGGTGATAATTTTTATGTGGATTTAATTATGATAGATATAGATTAATACAAACCTATGCATAAACCCTTGAATGAAATTACAATGTGACCATGATGTTTAATTATTGTACAATGATATTTACATGTACCATGCCTACAATACGTTCGATTTAATGCCTAAATGAAGTAAAAGACCCTAACTGTTGTCATGAAATCCCCATATATGTAAAAGCTTCTTCCTATCACATGTTTGATGAAATTCTTCAGTAAATGAATTATGGTGATTATTATGTATTCAAGCAATTCATGCTTTGTCAGTTTCCTTCTATCGAGTCCTCGGGTACTTATACCCAAAATATTAACTCTGTGCCTAGAGCCATGGCATGTTTTCTCGATACTCTCAGTCAAGCTATGATCCTTAGACTTCAGAGAGTCTTATGACTCAAGAAATCTCCATAATATCTTGAAATCAGTTAGTTGTCACATATCAGTAGCATTCCATCAATCAATGGAAGTCAGTAACTCAGTCCATGTTTAGTTTCATAAAATCATATTCCTTGTCTATTCAGATGGGAGTAGAAATTATCACCGAGCGAACCCATGGGTGAGAACTCACCTTTTATATGAGGCTGTGATTCTTAGAAGAAATCTTTGTGATAAAAAACTATGTAGCCAGCATAGGTTGAGACATCATAGCCTTCTATATGAGGGTAGATGATGTGGCTTAACCTACTACATGAGGGTTCTCACCATTCTCATTAGAGTTACCAATTCTATTAGGGTTACTCATATGTTGTCCTTACAAGTGGCACGATATTGACACCCTTCCAATCACAGCACAAATTGGACCCCAATTTACCTATAATGCGTTATTTGGGGCATGTCGATTAGATGACTATTTCCCATATTTTCAGTATCAGTATCAGTCAAAAACTCAGATAGTTGTTCATATTTCAGGACTGTAAAATATAGTACAGAACTCTGCTAGTTCCATCAGATTCAGGACTGTCAGATATAGTTACTCATGTTATCTGTTATATCAGTTATCAGTATGTCATGTTATTAGTATTAAGATTCAATAATCATGTTATCATGGTATCAGTGGCAGTTTTTATGTATTTTATGCATGTACTCTCACACTCATGATAGTCAGTTTTTATGTATGAACCCCATGCATTCAGCTTACCTAGTATGCATATCTGTACATTCAAAGTAATTACGTATTTGCACTATGGTTTCTTACACCATTGGTTCAGAGACATGAGTTCCAGAGTATTAACATATTCTAGTCTCAGTAGTCAGAGTTAGAAGTGAGTCCTCATCTTTCGAGGACACGATCATTATTTTATTAGCTCCTAATTAGTTTTTTAGTTGGAATTAATTAGGGAGATGTCCCATCAACTCCTTATTTAGACAATCATGTTTAGAGGATTTTCAGACTACAATATGTTCAAATAGCTTATATTAGTTTTGTTTAGGGTATTTCATACCCCATCCATATGTTATGATTTATTAAATCTTATGTTACAGTTTTGAACCTTATGGACTTTCAATTCATGTTTCTGCATTATACAGTATATATATAATATACAGGTTTAGTTATCAGTCATGGGTTAGCTTGTGGTCCTTCGGGGTCATGAGCACCGTGTAACATTTTGGGTACCAGATTTGGGGTGTTACAAACTTAGTATAAGAGCCTAAGGTTCAATAGTATCCTAGCAAGTCTGAAAGCCGCATCTAGTATAGTCTTAAGCATGGGTATATTGCACGCCACATTTATGTACAAGAGGTTATAAGATGTTTTAGGAATAATTTCCCTTCTTTTAGTATTGATGTCGAGCCATTGAGAATTATCTCAATCTAATCTCTTAGTCTAACCTATTTTTTCTCCTTATTTCAGAACATGCCTCTCAAGAGAAGAAACCAACCTGTCCAAGAAGATCCCTTCGACGAACATGTTTATCATACGGAGTTTAGGGCCACATTCACTACTCTTGCTCAGTTAGTAGTTGCTTAGAATAAATGACCATCTGTTGTTCTGTCCAATCCAGTGGCCAATTTAGCTGCAGCCAGGATTCAGGACATCACTCGAATGAATCCTCCTTCCTTTCTTGGGTCTAAGATAGATGAGGACCCTCAGGAATTCCTAGATCAGATGCAGAAGGTTACAGATATAATGGGGGTTACATTTAGAGAGAGTGCTGAGCTAGATGTATATCAATTGCAGGATATGACTCATACTTGGTTCAAGTAGTAGAAGTTAGAGAGAAAAGATGATGCGGGGTTAGTTGAGTGGGAGGAGTTTTCTTTAGCGTTCCTTGATAGATTCTTTCCCCTAGAGCTAAGAGAAGCTAAGGTGCTAGAATTTATCAACCTCAGGCATGGCATATGAATATGAAAGAGTATTTACTTAAGTTTACTCAATTAGCCAGATGTGCCCCTCAAGTGGTTGCAGATAGCAGGCCAATTATGAGTAAGTTTTTTTAAGGGTGGAATGATAGCATGGTAAATGAATGCAGATCCTCCATGCTGAATAGTGACATAACTATAGCCAAGCTCACGACTCATGCTCAGTAGATAGGAGAGTAGAAGATTATTGTTAGGGAGATACAAAATAAGAGAGCGAAGACAGGTAGTTTCAACTTTGCTCAGCCTAAGTCAGAAGGAGGAAATCATTCTCAGTTTCATCCTAATGCATTAATTCAAGCTCCTTGTTCAGCCAGTGCTCCATTTCCTAAGTTTAGAGAGGGTAACAAAGATAAAGCACTAGGCTCTAAGTCCCAGGGCAGTGTTAGCAGTGCCTACACCTATACTCTTTTCCAGACTTATGGCAAGAACCATCAGGTTATTTACAGAGCTGGCAGTGGTATTTGTTTTAGATATGGCAAGACAGGCGACAGAGTCAGAGAGTGTCCTCAGCTAGGTTCTTAGGTTCAATAGAATATCCCCTTATCTTAGTCCAATCCCCAAATCAGTAGGGTGCCACCTTCATTGCTACTAGTGGAAATCGTCCAAATCGTCTTTATGTTGTTCAGTACTAACAAGATAAGGAAAATTCTCCTAATGTGGTTAATAGTATGTTACAAATCTTTTATGTGCATGTTTATGATTTTCTAGATCCAGGAGCTTCTTTGTCTTTTGTCACTACTTATATAGCAGTCAATTTTGGAGTATGTCCTAAAATTCTAGTAGAACCCTTTTTAGTCTCTACACCAATGGGTAAATCCATCATAGCCCGACGGGTATACAGGAACTGCCCGGTTATGATATTTTGGAAAGTCACCTCAGCAAACTTTGTCAAATTAGAGATGACTGAATTTGATGTCATTCTCAGCATGGATTTGCTTTATTCCTGCTATGCCATATCGATTGGTGAAGTAGAATAGTCCAATTTTAGTTTCTAATTTAACCCATCCCTAAGTGGAAGGGTAGTGTATTAAGTTTCAGGGGTCAGCTTGTTTCCTATCTTCTGGCATGGAAAATGATATCTAAAGAATGTGTCTATCATCTTGTTTGAGTTAAGAATACTAGTTTTGAGATTCCTAATCTTGAATCAGTTCCTGGAATTTCTCCCAAAATGGAAATAGACTTCGGGAGAGATATTCTTCCAGATACTAAGCCTATCTCTATTCCTCCATACAGAATAGCACCATAAGAACTCAAAGAATAGAAACAGCATTTGAAGGATCTCTTAGATAAGGGATTCATCTGTCCCTATTATTTCTCTGTGGGGTGCACCAGTCTTATTCTTGCACAAGAAAGATAGTTCTCTCAGAATGTGCATTGATTACCGTTAACTCAATAAATTCATGTTCAACAACAAGTATCCTCTTACTAGAATCGATGACTTGTTTGACCAACTTTAGGGTGCTAGCTATTTCTCCATGATAGACCTCAGATTTGGCTATCAACAGCTTAGAGTCAGAGAATGTGACAATACAAAAATAGCCTTCCATGCTCGGTATGGTCACTTCGAATTCTTAGTTATGTCATTTGGTCTTACCAATGCATCTGCCACTTTAATGGACTTGATGAACCATGTGTTTAAGCATTACTTGGACATGTTTATCATAGTCATCATGGATGATATTCTGGTCTATTCCCACAGTGAGAGAGATTATACAGACCATCTCAGAATAGTACTTCAAACTCTAAGAGATCATCAGTTATTCACCAAATTCAGTGAGTGTGAGTTTTGGCTAAGGTCAGTAGCATTCCTAGGTTATATCATTTTTGGTGATGGCATTAGAGTAGATCTTTAAAAGACTGAGGCAGTAAGATACTAGCCTTACCATGTCTCTAAATCAAATATTAGGAGTTTCTTGGGTTTGGATGGCTATTACAGACGGTTTTTGAGGGATTTTATTCTATTGCATCGGCCATGTCCAGATTGACTCAGAAGAAAGTGAAGTTTCAGTTGTCAGATGCTTGCAAGAAGAGGTTTTAGGAATTGAAGACTCGACTCACCTTAGCTCCAGTTCTAGCTCTTCCAGATAGTTCAGATGGGTTCGTAGTGTATTGTGATGCATCCAGAGTGGGTTTAGGTTATGTCCTCATGCAGCATTGTAAGTTCATAGCCTACACCTCCAGATAGCTTAAACTCCATGGGAAGAGTTATCCTACTCATGATCTTGAGTTATCCACCATAGTCTTTTCCTTGAAGATTTAAAGGCATTACTTCTGCGGAGTTCATATCGATGTCTTCACCGATCATAAAAGTCTTCAGTATGTCTTTTCTCAGAAAGATATCAATCTTCATCAGAGAAGGTTGTTAGAGATCTTGAAAGATTATGACATGAGTGTCCTCTATCATCCGAGCAAGGCCAATGTAGTGGCCGACACCCTCAGTAGACTGTCTCTGGGAAGTGTTGCTCATACGGAGGATATTAAGAAGAAGCTAGCCCAGGAAGTGCATCGGCTTGAAAGACTAATCATTCTCTTAGTCGATACAGAGGAGGGTGATATATGGGTTTAGAGTAGTTCAAAAATCATTTGTAGTTTCCTAGGTGAATGAAAAGCAAGATAGGGATCCTAGCCTTGTCAAGTTAAAAGAGTCAGTCAAGGACCAGAAAGTAGAGGTTTTCTTCCAAGGGGGAGATGGTTTTTTGTGTTGTTAGGGTCATCAGTGTGTTCCAGTTGTAGATGACTTAAGAAAGCAAATTCTTGTAGAAGCGCAAGGTGCACACTACCTTATTCATCTAGGGGCAATAAAGATGTACCATAACTTGCGGGAAGTCTATTGGTAGAGTAGGATGAAGAGAGATGTTGCAGAGCTTTTCGCTAAATGCTCTATATGTCAGCAAGTTAAGATAGAGCATCAGAAGCCTAGTGTTCCTATACAGGAGTTCATTATTCCTACTTAGAAGTAGGAAGAAGTTAATATGGACAACGTGATAGGTTTGGCTCGGACTCGTCATCAGCATGATTCAGTTTAGTTCATCATAGACAGAATGACCCAATCATCCCATTTCCTTCCATTTCAGACCTCGTATTCAATCGAGGATTATTCCAAACTATACATTAATGAGTTAGTTAGATTACACAGTATTTCGTTATTTATTATCTCAAAAAGAGGTACCCAGTTCACCTCTCATTTTATGGAATATGTTCCCAAAGGGTCTTGGTACCTAAGTTTATCTTAGTAGAACCGTTCATCCTCAAACAGATGGTCAAGTAGACAGGAGCATTTAGACCTTAGAAAATGTGCCAAAGGCGTGTGCAATTTATTTAAGGGTAGTTAGGATAACCACTTGCATTTGATTGAATTTGCATACAATAACAACTATCATTATAGTATTTGCATAGCTCCATTTGAATATCTATATCGTAGGAGATATAGATCTCCAATTGGTTTGTTCGAATTTAGTGAGGCCTCAATCATAGGGCCTGACTTAGAATTTGATGCCTTAGAAAATGTTCAGTTAATTAGAGAAAGACTCCAGGCTGCTTAGAGCCGACAGAAGTCTTATGCAGATGTTCGTAGAAAGAATCTTGAGTTAGAGAGTGGTGATCATGTCTATCCAAAGATCTCTCCCATGAAGGGAGTGAAGAGGTTTGGGAAGGTGAAAATCTCAGTCCCCGATATAAAGGTCCCTTTAAGATTCTTAATCGCTTTGGCAAGGTAGATTATGAGCTTGAATTTCCTTAAGATCTAGCTTCAGTTCATCCATTCTTCCATGTCTCTTTGCATAAGAAATGTATTGGTGACCCAATAATTGTATTCCCTATTCAGAGCATTGATGATTAGAACATCCTCTCTTATGAAGAGATTCCAGTTGAAATCCTAGACTATCAGACTCGTAGACTGAGAAACAAAGAAGTCTCTCTAGTTAAAGTTCTTTGGCGTAATCAATCTGTTGAGGAAGCTACTTGGGAAACAGAAGTAGACATAAGTACCAAGTATCATCACCTCTTTTCCACCGAATCAGATCAAGCTCAAGGTAATAGTTCTCCTTAATATTACCCAGTTTCATGTTTGGTGTTCGTTACAAACTTGGTATTAAATGACATTGCATATTCAGTCATACATTCATGTATCAGTTCAGATATATAATTATGCATCATTCATGCATTCATGTATCAGTTCAGATATATAATTATGCATCAGACTTGCATTCTCATTGTGAGAAACATAGTTCATCAGAACTCCTAGTCATGTATTCATGAATTAGTTACATATGCATCAGATATGTATGTTCAGTTATAAGTCATGTAGGTCATGAGATCATGTTGCAGTATTCATGTTCATTATATACATTGGAAATTATTTCCCATCACTCAGTCTTATTCGAGGAAGAATGTTCTCAACGGGGAGATATTGTAATACCCCATATGTTTTTCTAGCTTGAAATCATCTTAAAAATGTTAGAAGATTATCTTGATAGATAAATCCACTTATGTACACATGGTATTTTTAATATTTTAACCTCTTTTCACGTGGTAAATTGATTTAGCTTCTCAACGATACTAATTTCATTAAAATCCGACATCGAAGGAGAAAGTTATGGCCAAAATACAAAAGGCAGTAAAATCGGCCATATGTGATGGTGAGGCCGGCGGACCATCAGACTAGCAATGGACCATCGCCCATAACCATCGTAGTAAGACAGTGACAAATACCTTTTACCTGTGGGTGATAGTCCAGGCAAATGGACCATCGGACTAGCGACAGACCGTCACTTAGGCCATCGCAAGGGAAAAAGTGAGGTCACCTTCTAGATAAGGTGCAACGATTAGGTCGACGAACCATCAAACCTACATTGGACAATCACCCAAGCCGTCGGAGAAAAAGCAGTGAGATCCCATTCTACCTAGAAGCGATGTTCAGGACCAAACGACCGTCAACGCAGTGATAGACTGTGGAACCCACCGTCGCAAGTCCCATTATGTTTTTTTTAAAGTTTTTTAACAGGGGTATTTTGTTCATTTACGACCCACCTATATATATACCCAGTTATATCAAATTTAATCCATTTGGTTCATTATTACTTCTCAAAGAATATTAGGCTTTCTCTCTAACATTAATCTCCAATAACAAAATCCAATCTTCTTAAAGAACTAAGGGATTTTCAATTCTTCTAGTTCAAGAACATCAATAATCTTAACCCAGGTACGCATAGTGTTCATTCATGGACTCCTTTACTCCATGAAGTCTAAGAATCTTTTTTCAAACTTAAAGCTACAGATTTTCTTTATGATTTCATAATTGGGTTGTTCTTGTTCACGATGATAAATGAGAAATTGAATTTTACTCAATGTTGGGTGATAATTTCTATGTGGGTTTATTTATTAAATATAGAGAGTAATGAAAACCTATGAGTAATCCGTTGAATGATGAAATTAGAATGTGACCATGATGTTTAATTGTTGTACAATGATGTTTACATGAACCATGGCTACAAGATGTTTGATTTAAAGTCGAAATGAAGGAAAAGTACCTAACTAGCATGTTGTCATAAAATCCCCATGTATGTAAAAAATTATGCCTATCACATGTTTCATTATATGCTTCATTAAATGCATTACGGTGATTATTTTGTATTAAACCAAGTCATGATTTGTCAGTTTCCTTCTATTGAGTCATGGGGGTACTTGTTCCTAAAATATTAGTTGTGTACCTAGAGCTATGTCATGTATTTTTGATACTCTCAGTAAAGATATGATCCTTAGACTTCAGAAAGTCTTATGACTCGGGAAATCTCCATGATCTCATGAACTCAGTCAGTTTTTAAATACCAGTAGTATTTCGCCAGTCAGCGAAAGTCAGTAACTCAGTCCAAGTTCAGTTTTATAAAATCATTTTTAGTATCTATTAAGATGGGAGCAGAATTTAGCACCAGGAAAACCCAAGGGTGGGAACTCACCTCTTATATAAGGGTGTGATTCTTAGAAGCAATCCTTGTACTCCAGAACTATGTATCCAATATAGGTTGAGAGATCATAGCCTGCTTTATAAGGGTAAATGAGGTGTCTTAACCTGCTATATGAGGGTTCCTACCATTCTCATTAGAGTTACCTATTATATTAGGGTCACTCATTTATTGTTGTCACCAATGGGGAGGTATTGACACCATTACAATCAGCGAATAGATTGGACCCCAATTCAGCTATAATGTGTCATTTAGGGCATGTCGATTAAATGACTACTTCCCATAGTTTCAGTATCATTATTAGTCAAGAACTCGGATAGTTCTTTAGATTTCAAGACAGTCAGATACAGTCAATTCAGATACAGTAAGGAACTTAGTTAATTCCATCAGATTCAGGACTGTCAGATACAGTCACTCATGTTATCAGTTATATCAGTTATTAGTATGTCATGTTATCAGTTTTCAAAATCCCTAATCATGTTATCACGATATCAATGGTAGTTTTTATGTCTCATTCATGTAATCTACGCTCGGTATAGTTAGTTTATTATTATATTTGTTCATGAATATAAACCCCATTCATTCATCTTACCTCACATATATACCGGTACATTTAAAATACTAATGCATTTGTGCTATGGTGTCTTATACCATAGGTTCAGAGACATGAGTTCTAGAGCATCAGTAGATTCTAGTCTCAACGGTCAGAGTTAGACATGAGTCCTCATCATTTAAAGACACTATCATTATTTAATTAGCTCGTTAATTAGTTTATTAGTTGGAGTTAGTTGGGAACATGTCCCATCAAGTACTTATTCATACAGTCATGTTTAGAGGCTTTTCAGACTATAGTATGTTCAGCTAGCTTATTTCAGTTTTGTATTGAGTATATCATACCCAATCTATATGATATGATTTATCAAATCATATGTTATAGTTTTAAAGCTTATGCCCTTTAGTTCATGTTTTTACATTATACAGTATGTATGCAGTATACAAGTACAGATATTAGTCATGGGTCGGCTTGTGGTCCTTTGGGGTCATGAGCACCTTGTAACATTCAGGTACCAGATTCAGGGCATTAAAGTTGAAGTACAAGGTGGTACACTTTCTAGCTAAAATGGCTCCAACTCTTCGCTCAGGTATCAGATTTGGGTGAATTATATATCGTTTGAAAAGCTAATTATTGTTCTTATGTAATGGCAGGCTCTAAACTGAAAAATACTATGTATTTAGAATAATTTCTATATTATAACTCATGTACTAAGATTTAATCTAACCTAAGAAAATACGGGGTATTACAATATCTCCCCTTTGGGAACATTCATCCTCAAATAAGACTGATTAAGCTGAGAAACACTGATAGACTAAGCTTAGACACTGAACACACACAACTAAAGCATGACTACATGAGGGAAATACTAACAAGCTGAGTTCTCATACTGAACATGCATATCTGATGTATGAGTACATAGCTGAAACTACTAATAAATTGAATTTTCATACTGACCATGCATATTTGATGAATGAGTTCATGTCTGAAATGATTAATGAATACATGACTGAATGTATAACGGTAACAAGTTCTAAGACTGTAGCGGTAACTGCACATGGAACTGAGTAAATCTAAGAAAGACTGTTACCTTAAGATGAATCTGAGTTTGTGGAGAAGAGGTCAGGATACTTAGTCTGCATATCAGCTTCTGTTACCTAAGTAGCTCCTTCAACATACTGATTCCGCCACAGAAATTTGACCAAGGGAAATTCTTTATTCCTCAAACTGGGAATTTGACAATCAAGGATCTAGACTAGAAATTCTTCAAAAGAGATATCATTTTGAATACTATGTCCTCTAAGGGAACTATAACTGCTGGTCACCAATGTATTTCTTTAGCAAGGAGACGTGCAAAACTGAGTGTTCTGAAGATGTATCTTAAGGAAACTCAAGCCGTAAGTTACCATTCCAAAACTACTGAGAATTCTATAAAGACAGACATATCAGGGTCTTAGCTTTCCCTTCTTGACGAAACTCTTTACCCCTTCATGGTAGAGATTTTCAAGAACACAAAATTAGTGATCTTATCGATAGAACCTTCTTTAAGGCATCAAACACTATGTTAGGCCCTACTACTATTTCCTCACCTACCTCGAACCAAACAATTTGAGATCTACATCTCCTAGCATAAGGAACCTCAAATAGTGCCATCTGAATATTGGACAAATAGCTGTTTTTGTATACAAATTTGATCAAAGGAAAGTGGTCATCCCAACTACCCTTAAAATAAATAATACATTCTCTTAGCATATCTTCTAGAGTTTGAATGGTCCTTTTTGCTTTACAATCTATCTGAGGGTGGACGGATATACTGAGGTGAACTCGAGTAATAAGACCCTTTTGGAATGCTTTCCAAAAATAAGAGGTAAATTGGGTACCTCTATCTAAGATGATATATACTAGGACTCCATGTAACTTGACCAACTCTCCGATATAGAGTTTGGATAGTCCTTGTCAAAATAGATAGTATAAATGGGAAAGAAATGAGTTGATTTGGTCATCCTGTATATGATAACACATATAGAATCCTGCTAATGATGAGTACGAGGCAAACCCATCATAAAGTCCATGTTCACTTATTCCCATTTCCATGTAGGAATACTGAACTCCTGCATGGACCCACTAGGTTTATGGTTCTCAATCTTAGCTTGCTTATATGTAGAGAACTTAGCTATAAAATCTGTGATATCCCTCTTCATCCCACTCCACTAATAGATCTCCCATAAATTGTGGTACATCTTAGTGGATCCTAGATAAATTGAGTAACGTGCACTATACGCTTTTGTGATAATTCATTGCCTTAAGTCATCTACACCTGGCACACACAGCTGACCTTGACAATGCAACACACTATCTCCTTTTTGTGAAAAAAAACTCTACTATTTGATCTCTAACTGACTCTTTTAGCTTCACTACACTGGGATCTCTATTATGTTTTTCCTTCACCACAACAATTAGAAATGTTTCTGAATTATTAAAAATCCACACACTACCTTCTACTGAATCAACTAAGAGGACACCTCGTCGGATAAGCTGGTGAACTTCTTGAACTAACTGACTTTTATCATCCTTAACATGAGTAAAACTACCAATAGATAAACTACTAAGAGCATTAGATACTACATTGGCCTTGCTAGGATGATACAGAACTTTTATGTTATAATCTTTCAATAACTCTAACCACCTTCTCAGACTCAATTTCTTATTATTCTGTTAAAAGACATGCTGTAAGTTTTTTTGATTTGTGAATATATCAACATGCAACCTATACAAATAGTTCCTTCAAATCTTTAAGGTAAACACTACAGTTGCTAAACCAAGATCATGAGTCGAGTAATTTTTCTTATGGGGTTTAAGTTATCTGGAGGCATAGGCTATGACCTTACCTATTTGTATGAGGACACAACCCAAACCTACTCTTGATGCATCACAGAACACAACAAACCCATCTATACCATCTGGTAGAGTCAAACTAGAGCTGAGGTAAGTCAAGTCTTCAACTCCTAAAAACTCTTCTCGCAAGAATCTAACCATAGAAATTGGACTTTTTTCTGAGTCAAACATGATATGGGGGATGCAATAGATGAAAATCCTTTAACAAACCGATGGTAATAGCTAGCTAAACCAAAAAAAATCCAGATATCTGATGGAGCGATAAGTCTAGGCTAGTTTCTCACTACTTTAATCTTTTGAGGATCAACTCTAATGCCATCACCGAAAATAATATGACCAAGGAATTCTACTGACCTTAGCAAAAATTTGCACTTACTGAATATGGAAAACAACTGATGAGTTCTGAGAGTCTGAAGTATGATTTTGAGGTGATCTATGTGATCATTCTAACTATAGGAATAGACAAGAATGTCATTGATGAAGAGTATAACAAATATGTCCAAGTACTTCTTGATTACGTGATTCATTAAGTCCATGAAGGATGCTGGGAGAATAGTAATACAAAAGGACATGACTAGAAACTTGAAGTTACCATACTAGGTTTTGAAAGATATTTTCAGAACATCCTATTACTTTACTCTAAACTGATGATAGCCTGATCTGAGGTTTGTCTAAGAAAACTAACTAGTACCCGGAAGTTGGTCAAATAAGTCATCAAGTTTGGGAAGTGGGTATTTATTCTTGACTGTGACTATTCAACTGATGGTAGTCCAAACACATTCTAAGTGAACCATCTTTCTTATGCATGAATAAGACTGGTGCGCCTCATGAGGAAATGCTAGGTCTGATGAACCTTTTGTCTAAAAGGTTCTATAGTGATTCTTTTAACTCTTTGAGTTCTGCTGGAGCCATTCTGTATGGCAGAATAGATATAGGCAAATTGTCTGGAAGAAGGTCAAATCCAAAGTTTATTTCCCTTTTGGGAGAAATTCCGAGAAGATCTTTAGGAAACACATCTGGGAATTTATTTTCTATTGGAACTGACTTAAGGGTTGTAGTTTTTAAGTTAGAGTCTTTGACTCGCACAACATGGTAGATACATCCCTTGGATATCATTTTTCTACTCTCAGGTATGAAATCAACTAACACTTGAGCATTGTGGTACTACGCCTCCATTCAAGGACTGGTTTCTTTGGAAGCTGAAAATGAAAAATTATGTTTCTACAATCAATTGAGGCATAACTTGAATAGAGCCTATCAATTTCGAGAATGAAATCAAAATCTTCTATCTCTAGCTCTACTAAGTCTCCTAAAGTAACTTTCTGAGATATCATAATTGAATAGTATCTTTATACCCATTGAGCTTTGATAGACTTACCTAGTGGGGTAGAAACTGAGAAAGCCTCTGCTAGGATTTCTAGACCGACTTCGATATTAATGACTATATAAGGAGTTACGAAAGATAAAGAAGCTCTTGGATCTATCAAGTCATAAACATGTAAATAGAAGATCTATAACATACCACTAACCATATAAGAAGAATATTCCTAATCTTGTCTGGACTGATGTGCATAAAGTATATTTAGGCATTGCCAACTAATTACACTGGAAGCGACATCCTACTAATTTGGGCAACTTCACTGAGCTGAAGGACGATTATACTGATCCTGAGAACCTAACTGAGGAAAATTTCTAGCTATTTGGCCTAGCTTACCACACTCAAAACAAACATCACTGCCAGCTCTGCAGACACCCTGATGGTTTCTACCATATAGCTGACAAAGAGTATTTCTTCGAGCACTACTGTGACTACCCTTAGATTTAGAGCCTGTTGCCCTATCTTTGTTACTATTTTTGAACTTAGAAAATGGAGCACTAGCTAAGGAAGGGGCTAGAACCAAAGACTTTGGATAAAACTAGGAATGGTTATTAACCTCTAACTTAGGCTGATTGAAATTAAAGCTACTTGTTCTAGCTCTTTTGTTCTAGCTCTCTATCTCTTTAGTCTTTGTATTTTCTATCTATTGAGCATGGACCATGAGCCTGGATATGTCCATCTCCTTAATTAAGATCATTATTCTACACTCCTTAACCATAATATCTGATATCCCAAATATGAACTTTCTTATTCTGGACCTACTTTCCTCCACTACACGGGGAGCATACCTGGCTAACTAAGTAAATATGAGGGAATACTCTTTAAAACCCATGATACCTCGTATGAGATTGATACACTCTAACACCTTGGCTTCTCTCATCTCTAAGAAAAATAATCTATCTAGAAAAGCAGTAGCAAACTCTTTCAACTCTATGGGCTCTGCATTCTACCCCTTTCTACCTTCTACTACTTAAACTACGTATGAGATATATGTTGAATTTAATGGATATCTAACTTGGCACTCTCACCAGAAGTCAGTCCCATAATATTTATAACTTACTAAACCTGATTGAGGAACTCCTGTGGATCCTATTCTGACTTAGATCCTAAAAATAGGAGAGGATTCATTGGGTAAAGATTTGAATCCTGCCTGCAGCAGTATTGGCCACTGGGTTGGCCTGAACAATAGCTGACCTTTCATTCTGAGTTGTAACTCCTTATATAGCTGTTAACTTTAGAGTCAGTCCAGAAATCCTAGCAGAGCCTTTCTCAGTTTCTATCCAGTGGATAAATTTATCATATTCCGATGGGTATATAAGAACTATCCAGTAATCATGTCTCGAAATGTTACTTCAGCAGACTTAGTAAAGCTAGAGATGGCAAATTTTGATATCACTCTTCGCATTGATTGGTACCCTTCATGTTATGCCTCAGTTAATTATAAAAACAGAATATTTCATTTTTTCAGTTTCCAAATAAACCTATCCTTGAATGGAGGGGTAGTACCACAATGCTCAACGGTCAGTTAATTTCAAACCTTGGAGTGAGAAAAATGATATCCAAGGGATGTATCTACGATGTTGTGTGAGTTTAAGATTCTAACTCAAAAAATTCAACCCTTGAGTTAGTTCCAATAGTAAATGAAATATCAAATGTGTTTCCCAAAGATCTTTTTAGAGTTCCTCCCATTAGGGGAATAGACTTTGCAATAAACCATCTCCCAGACACTCAGCCTATATCTTTCCCGCCATATGGAATAGCACCAGCAGAACTCATAGAGTTAAAAGAACAGTTAAAGGATCTCTTAGATAAGGAATTTATCAGACCCAGCATTTCCCCATGGGGCACACATTCTATTTAAGCATAAAAAAGACAGTTCTCTCAGAATATGTGTAGACTACCATTAGTTGAACAAAGTCATAGTACAAAATAAGTACCCACTTCCCAGAATCGATGACCTCTTTAACCAAATTTAGGGCGCCAGCTACTTTTCTATGATAGACCTCAGATCAGGCTATCATAAGCTAAAGTCAGAGATTGTGACATTCTGAAAATAGCTTTCAGAACCCAATATGGTCACTTTGAGTTTCTAGTTATGTCCTTTGGTCTTACTAATGTCCCAGAAGCTTTCATGGACTTAATGAATTGTGTGTCCAAGCAGTTTATGGACATGTTCATCATATCCTTTATCAATGGAATTCTTGTCTATTCCTATAGAGAGAATGATAATATAGATTACCTTAGAATTGTACTTCAGACACTTAGAACTCATCAGTTGTTCATCAAATTTAGTAAATGAAAATTTTGGGTAAGGTCGGTAGCATTACTTGGTCATATTATTTCTGGTGAAGGCATTAAAATTGATCCTCAAAAGACTGAAGCAGTGTGAAATGGGCCTAAACCCATCTCTCCGTTAGATATCAAGAGTTTCTTGGGTTTAGTGGGCCATTACTATCGTTTTATTAAAGTTTTCTAGTTTATTGTATCCATCATGTCCATACTAATAAAGAAGGAAGTCCAGTTTCAATGGTCAGATTTTGGCTAGAAGAATTTTGAAGAACTGAAGACTCGACTTACCTCAGCCCCAATTTTGACTCTACCAGATAGTTCAGATAGGTTTGCTGTGTACTGTGATGCATCCAGACTATGTTATGGTTGTGTCCTCATAAAGAGATATAAGGTCATAGCCTACGCCTCTAGAAAGCTTAAGCCCCATTAGAAGAATTATTCGACTCGTTATCTTGAGTTAGTAGTTGTAGTGTTTTCCTTAAAGATTTGGAGGCACTATTTGTATAGGGTTCATGTAGATTTGTTCACGGATCTCAAGAGTTTGTAGTGTATCTTCTCATAAAGATTTAAGTTTTCATTAGAGAATGTGGTTAGAATTATTAAAAGATTATGACACGAGCGTTCATTATCATCCGCAAAAAGCCAATATAGTGGTTTATGCTCTCAATAGACTATATATAGGTAGTGTAACTGATGTTGAGGAAATTAAGAGGAAGTTAGTTTAGGAAGTTCATTAGTTTTCCTGACTAGGTATCTTCTTAGTCGATTCAACAAAAGGTAGTGTAAGAGTTCAAAATAGTTCCAAATCCTCTCTAGTTTCTGAGGTAAAGGAAAAATAGGATACAAATCCCAATCTTGTTAAGCTGAAAGAGTCATTCATTGATCAGCAAGTAAAGGTTTTCTCTAAAGGGGGAGATGGTGTGTTGCATTTTGAAGGTCATTTGTGTGCCAGGTGTAGATGACTTGAGGCAAAGAACTTTTGCAGAAGCGCATGGTAAGTGTTATTCGAATCATCCAGGGGCCACTAACATGTATCATAATTTTTCGGGAGATTTATTGGTGGAGTGGAATGAAGAGGGATATTGCAGAATTCATATCTAAATGCTCTACATGTCAACAAGTAAGATCGAGCACCAGAAACCTAGTGGTTCTATGTAGGAGTTCAGTATTTGCACATTGAAATAGGAAGAACAGAACATGGACTTGTGATGGGTTTGTCTTGTTATCATCATTAGCATGATTCTGTATGGGTTATCTTAGATAATATGACCAAACCAACTCATTTCTTTCCTGTCAATACTTCCTATTAAATAGAGGACTATGCCAAACTCTATATCAGGGAGTAGGTCAAGTTAATTAAAGTCCCAATGTCCATTATCTAAGATAAAGATACCCATTTTACCTTTTATTTCTAGAAACCATTCAAAAAGAGTGATGGTACCAAAATTTACCTTAGTACAACCTTCCACCCTCAGATAGAAGATTAACAAGAAAGGATCATTCAGACTCTAGATGATATTTTAAGAGCATGCATTATCAATTTTAAGGGTAGTTGGAATGACCACTTGCCTTTGATCGAGTTTGCATACAAAAGCAGCTATCATTCTAGTATTTAGATTGCTCCATTTAAAACTCTATATGGTAGGAGATGCAGATCTCTAATTGGTTGGTTCGAGGTAGCTGAGGCCACAGTAGTAGGGATCAAACTATTGTTGGATGCCTTAGAGAAGGTTTAGTTAATCAGAGAAAGACTTAGGGCGGCCCAGAGTCAATAAAAATCATACGCAAATATAAGGAAAAAGGATCTCAAGTTTGAGATCGGTAATTTTGTTTTCTTTAAAATATCTTCCATGAAAGGAGTAAAGAGGTTCAGCAAAAAGGGAAAGCTCAGTCCTCGATATGTCGGTCCTTACAGAATTTTCAGCCATTTTGGAAAGGTAGCTTATGAGCTTGAGTTTCCTTCAGATCTAGCCTTAGTGCATCCAGTATTCCATGTCTCCTTGCTAAAGAAATGCATTGGTGACCTAACATTCATAGTTCTTTAAGAGCATGTAAATATTCAGAATGATTTCCCTTTCAGAGAGGTTCCATTACAGATCCTCGATCATAAGATTCGTAGACTAAGGAACAAAAAAGTTGCTTTAGTCAAAGTTCTTTGGTAGAATCAGTCCATTTAGGGAGCTACTTGAGAGGCAGAAGCAGATATGCGGACAAAGTATCTTTGCCTCTTCTCTGAAACCTCAAATCCAACTTAAGGTAATAGTCTTTCTTAGCTTTACTCAGTTCCATGTTCAGTTATAGTTACAACTCGGTATCTATTATCATTTCATATTTAGTCATATATTCATAAATTATTTCAATCATGTACACGTGCATCAGATATGCATGTTCAGTATGAAAACCCAGTTTGTCAGTAGCTTCAGTCATAAATTCAATGCATCAGATATCTATGTTCAGTGTAAGAGCTCAATTTGTCAGTAGTTCAATCATGTATTCATTCATCAGATATGCATGTTAGTGTGTAAACTCAGTCTATCAGTGCCTCTACTTAATCAGTCTCATTTAAGGACGAATGTTCACAAAGGGAAGATATTGTAATACTCCATATTTCTCAATATTAACTTAACTCGTAGGTCATGAGTTATCTAATATAAAACAATAGAAATAATTATTATTTTTTAGTTTAGAGCCTTCCATTTCAGAGGAAATTAAATCATCTTTCCAACGATATAAAATTTACCTAAAACTGATAATCGGGTAAGATGTTACGGCTATTTTAAGTTTCAGTCATTAAACATCGTCTTCATGCTAGTATTTTTCCATGGCTCTAGTCAGTCTAAACATGAAATTTACCCCTAAATAACCCATTATCTCATCAATTATTCACTTTATTCAAATATTACGTCAATCTCTCTCAAAAAGGGCCAAACCAAGAGCAATCTCAAGGGATTCACCAAAAACTTCAAGAAACTCACAAATTAAGGTATGTTAGGTGTTCATCTATAGGTTCCTTTCATTCATAGAGTCCACGAATACATTTTCAAAATACAAGATTGTTGAAATATGAAGTTCCATGCTTGAATTGAATTGAATTCATGCTTATGTTATTGTTGGGATTTAGTCCATGATTAAACTATATGCTTTTATGAAATTAATCATTGTATATATTCAATTACATGATCTTTATCATAAAACCTTCAATTTGAAATTTGATTGATGTAGCCGTGATAAATATATGTTTTGATTATTGTATAACCTAAGCATGCTCCCCATGTCTTTGATAAAAGACCTATGTGAATGAAATAGTGTCATTATAACATGATAGCATGTATTCCCCATTCATGTATAAGTAGATGCATTGCAAGTGTTTGATTGAATGCCTCTATGAGTGAACTATGGACATGTATACATTATGATGATTTTCAAGATTATAATATGCTTTATTTTTTATGCTATTGAGTCCTTGGGTTATTTAATACTCGACATTTAGTTCTGTACCTAGAGCTAGTGTCAGTTAGAAAATCTCAGTCATGTCATGATCAGTAGTACTCTCAGTTAGTTACAAAACTTAGTAGAACTCAGTCAGTTACAGAACTCAGGAAAACTCAGTAAGCTTAGTATCAGTCCAGTCCAGTTCATTATACTCAGTTCAGTGTCTTACAGCTGGGACTAGGATTCAACACTGAGTGAACCCAAAGATGGGGGCACACCTGCTAGTAGAGGGCGTAATCTCTAGAAGTAATCCTTTCATTCCAGAACTATGTAGTTAGTGTAGGTTAAGATATCAAACTTGCCAGTTAAGGGTTGATGAAATGTTTCAACCTACCAGATGAGGGTTCCACCGTTATCATTAGAGTAACTACCAGATGAGGGTAACTCTTCAGTGTTTTTAACCATGACACGGTACTGACACCCTTCCAACAGAGGTCATTAGTTAGACCCCAACTTAACTCTCTTAAATGGGGTGTGTCAGTTAGATGATTACCTTCCAAAGTCTGATTTCCAGTCTTTAGAATAGAACTCAGTTCAGTTCTAAAAAATCAGGATTGTCAAATATAGTCAACTACTATCAGTAAATGAGTTATCAGTAACTTTAGATTTCAGTTACTCAGTATCGGAATTCAGGACTTAGCTTCAGACAAGCTTAGTCACAAATATCACTCATGGGTTAGTTTGTGGTCCTTTAGGGTTGTAAGTACCGTGTAGCGTCTGAGGCACAGAATTGGAGCATTACAATTCTTAACTACTCTAAACCCACACACTTTCTTCTGCTGAATTGACTAATCAGACACCTAGTTAGGCAAGATGATGAACTATATAAACTAACTTCTTCTTATCATCCTCAACACGAGCAACACTACCCATAGACAACCTACTGAGAGCATCAACCGCTACATTGGCCTTGCCAGGATTATACAAAATACTCAGGACATAATCCTTCAATAAATCTAACCACCTTCTCTGATGCAAGTTGAAATCATTTTGAGAAATGACATACTACAAGCTTATGTGATCTTTGAACACATCAACTTGAACCTGATACAAATAGTGCCTCCAAATCTTTAAGGAAAACACTACAGCTGCTAACTCAAGATCATGAGTCAGGTAATTCTTTTTTTCGAGCTTAAGCTGTATAGAGGCATAGGAAATGACCTTACCTCTCTACATAAGGACACAACCCAAACCTACTCTGGATGCATCACAGCACAACCAAACATATCTGAACCATCTCGTAGAGTCAAACTGGGGAAGAGGTGAGTCGAGTCTTCAACTCCTAAAAACTATTCTCAAGAGAATCAGACCATTAAAACTGACTTTCTTCTGAGTCAATGTAACAACCCGAAATCACCCCTTGGGACGCTACACGGTGCCTAGGGTTACAAGTGCCCCAAGCTAACCCTTCACTTGGCATAACACATAAATAACTGAATAAAATGCATAAATCTAGAGGAATAAAGCAGAAGGTAACTCTATTCTAAATTTTCTCAATAAAAAACTAAAGTCAAAAGGTTACAACTCTACTTTTCATCAAACTGAAACTCAATACATCAATTTCTACTATCTATGAAGCATCTACTAGTACTAACTATGGGTAGTTGGCTCATGAATCCTGACTATCCCAACTCAATACGACTGAATAAGAAAAATACAACAATTTTCTATTATATCACTGACTCGTGGCCCTGAATCAAAAGAGGCCCATCACTTGATGACTGAAATTTGAATTGATTGGACATGGTACGTACCCTACAATCCTGTACCTACATTATGAGACAATGTATCACATAGACGTATATATGAATCAGTACATTGAGGATGCTCTAAGTATGTGGGGTTGAATGCATATGTATAAAATAGTATCAATCTTCTATAATCAATTCATGCATGCAATATGGGATGACTCACATGGCTTGAACAAGTATAAAATGTAAAGCACATAAATCATGTAGGATGAAGCATGTAGAAAAATCTCATGAGTCATCATACTTTTACTTGAAATCACAAATCTCTTCTTATTCAGAACACTCAAGGGATAATGGAACTTTACACGATACTTTCAAATCATTCATGTGTCTCATGGAGTGTAAAACTTCATTAATTCTCAAGATCTCATAACTCATTTTGAACTCAAATACTTGCAATTCGAAATCATATAACTTTGAAACATTCTTGAAGGCATTTCATTCACCTTAGGAAAATATCTCGTTTCAAGATTTTAAAAAAAATTCATTCGATCTCGAATGGGAAAAACTCTCTGGTTTATGGAAACAACTAATCTCAATGCTTTATGAAATTTTTATAACAAGGGAAGATGAGTTCATTTAGGTAAATAACTTACATCAAGAAAATAACTTGGTTAGGGAACATTTTTGCAATTCAACCCTTTAAGAAAATAGACTATAGGGTAGGAAAATAAGTATTTGATCTCGGAGTTCGAAAGACAAGAGAGGTTCTAGTAAACAACATAAAACATGCGAGCTACAAGGAGTCCAATGTTTTGTCCTCCTAAGGAAGACACCCCTTGTTGGGGAGAAGCATCGTACTCTTTCCAAGGAGTATAGCCTAGGTCTAGTATCACTAAATAAAAATCGGCCTCTATCACACATAATCAAATCGGCCTATGCCCCACTCATAATCATAATATAATCAACCTCAGGCTCACATCCTATGGTGGTGCGTAGTTTTTGGAGTAAGACACTGTAGTAGCTTACCCGCTCGGTGCTAAATACTACTCCCTTTAGATTACCTGTGCTCATCTCATAAAAATTCACTTTTAGAACAATCTCATGGTTAACCATGAACCCATTAATCAAATCAATAATCTCGTATAGTAAAGTGTATTTCAAAGCTTTCGGACCATTAGGTCAATTCAATTTTCAACTATCTCGAATACTCAAATCATGGGTTCTTATAGCACGAGAGTTCATAATTTCATAAGTCTCGAATAGGGCTTACTAACCCATAGTTCAATTTCAAGTTAAAGCTTATCAAAAGCATAATACATTGTATATAGATTCATAAATCATATGGAAATCTGAAAATTTCAGCAATTCATCTCAAAATGGCAATGTAGTCTTATGCTTCAACATCTCATTATTTCAAATAGAAGCTTCTCAAAGAGTAAAGTCATGGGGTTTATCCAGCTGTCAAACCTAAAGAAAATGTGTAGAAATCATTCCATTTAACTCTCAGTTCATGAGAAATATCAACATAATGCATTCATTACATATGTCTGAAAACCCTAATTCAAACTCATGTAAAAACCCCATAATTTCAGCAAAATCATGATGTAAATAAACATTTTGGGCACAAGGGTGAAAGGGTTGCCCATGTTCAAAACCCCACATACCTTGAGTTAGAAGCTTTGGATGAACTCTCACTTTTGGGACTCTATTCTTGCTCTAGAGTGAGGGATATTGATGCCCTTGACTTGGGAACCTTGAATCTTGACTCAATTTAGAAAATCCATGGTGGATTCTTGAGATTCTTGGAAGAGGTTTTGGATATTTAGGGTTCTTGATGAGAGAAAACTTGAGAAAACCCATATAGGATGCTTGTAAATGGCTTTGATTTAGTGTTTACACAATTTTGTAGGCTTGGAAAAGGTCCAAAATGCCCTTTTTAGACATCAGTGCGAAACTGAAAATATTGAACTGTAACCCGATTTCAATGGCCTCCGCGACGCGCCACTTATCGCGGTGGCTCACTAGAAAATGAGAATTAGGAATTTGGGCTTTTCCGTAATGCGCCATTATCACAGAGTCCCACTGGTTGGGACCTGGAACAACTCTGCGATTCGCCACTTACTCAAATGATGCAATTTTACGACTAAGGCTTAAATTAGTCATAACTTCTTACCTGAGGGTCGGATTTGGTAAAATCTTATATCGATGGAAAGGTTATCAGATTTCCCACATGAAAAAAAGTTGAAATTACTGAAATTCTACATGGTTAACACGTTACTCACTTTGGAAGAAATTTCTCAATCTTTTAGGGCCGAAATCACGCCTCACTTGACACGCCCTACGACTCAAACTACGAGGAAACTATGTGGGGCTTTACAATATCTCCCCCCTTGGGAACATTCATCCTCGAATATCTCTAGTTAGGCTTGGAATGAAGGAAGAACTGACTACACAAAGCTGAAATAATTACTAAATGGTTCAAGGTCTTCCTATATTCATGACCACTCCGGATATCGCGAGAACGCATACATAGATAGATGCATAGCTAAAATGCTTGTCAAACTGAATCTATACCCTTTTAAACCCGGCACACTTGAAGAATACCTATATTCATGATGGGAATAACTAGGTAACTGAATCTTAGATTATTAAGGAGCTGAATGAGGGAAGGGTGTGACCTTCATCTGAATCTAGGATAACTTGCCTTAGTCTTATAACGAAGAGTTAACTCATGCTGAATTCAGAGCGTGAGATCATCGACCAACTAAATATGGGATTAAACCTACCTAATGGATGATCCCTGAACCTACTATCAATGATAATAAATGATTACATCTAAGACTAGACCTATTTAGCGGGAATCTCTGAATCTGACATGAAGATAATCAACTGAACCCCAAGCGAAGGTCAAGTCTATCTAAAAGGTGACCTCCAGATCTAATAACAACAATACAGAATCAAATCTGGGATTGAGATCAAGTCCATCTAGAGAGTGACCTCGGAATAATAATAAGAATACTCAACTGGTTCTGAGATAAAGCCTATCTGATGGGTTATCTCAGAATCTGATAACACTGATACTGAAGCTGATTAACTAAGTCTACTTGCATGAATAGCTGAATTCCCTTGGTCTCTCTTATCTGATGGAATAATACTAAATTCTAAATATAGTAATCGAATACTACTTAGGTTACACTGAACATGAGTATACTACTGGATCTGAGAAGGGTACCGATACTGAGATTACTCAAGTTATATAACTGAGATTACTCAAGTTATATAACTGTCTGAGAGTCTTGACTTGTACAACACATAAAGTTCTGAGAATCATGGCTCGACTGATATCATCACCAAAATTGGCACGGGCTCTAGACATCAGCAAAATTGTCAGGTACATATACCCCCAACACTCGATAACATAAAAGTAGAACATAACCATTCTTGAGTAGTCATGACTAAGGTCATTCATTCATCATCACAATCACTAAAGCATCACTTCATGTATTTATGAATCAAAGACATACGATAATATAGGGATACGTGCTGTCGGCTCACATTCCATTCAAAAAGGACTTCCGTCAAGCACTTAGCATGTATTTGGGTCTTGACATATATCAGAGAACACATAATTGGGGAAACTTAATCTTATCACGTCACAGCTCATCTATCAAACACTTACCATGTATCAAAGGTTTAGCATGTATCAAAGGGCACCTAGTTGGGGGATTTCATACTACCCTTTCACCATTTATTCACTACGGCTTTCCAACAACCACTTGGCATGCATGAGCTTACACACAATGGGGGTTTCCTAGTTAACATGCCATAATGGCTCTAATTCCTTCATATAAGCATTTCATCAAATGTATATACTAGTAGCATGCCTTGCTTATTTAAAAATTTCTTCACTCAATTGGAATGAACACATCATCTAACAATCAACATGAAAAGGGTTTCCCATGGACATCACATGCATATCACATACTAGGGTCAAAGCTTGATAAACTTGTAAACAAACACGAGTCATGTCTCAATCATAGTAGAAACATCAATTTCAACTCACATGAATCATGGACATTCATAAACATAAAAATATTTGACTTTCAGAAAAGGATTCTAGAGTTTCTTGGATAAGAGGGACCCATGAATCAAAATCTATATGGGACTATCTTCCCTAGCATAACACATCTACTCTCTCCTATCGGCATAACTATCCATTATTTCCATCGCTACCTAAGGAAGAGGTCGCTGAAAAGTTAGAACATGTGGACCTAAAGCATGAATGGACATTGTACTTAACTTGGCATTTAACTGAGGCTTGAGGCCTTTAACATCCTGATCTTATCAAAGCAGTCTAAACCAAGGACATGCATGATATAAATCAGGACTTCGTGAATTACTAAAAGCATTGATCGAGTACTTAAGTCATGTGTTGCATGACCTGAATTTGGAGTTCAAAACTAATGGGATGTGATCCTGACTGCCAAATGCACCAGAACACCCCATTTTATGAACTAGGAGAGTACATAACTCTCTATCATATGTATGAACATATATTAGGATCATGGGTTAGAAATATAGAACATGAGCAGGTATTGGGACAACTTAAAGTAATGAAACGGGATTAGATCAAGCATCAATCTTTCTCAAAGCTATTCTACCGCTCATTGGTACATCTACTATAATGTTAAGGTCTAACCCTGTCAACGACTCTATCATCTCCCCTTTAGACTTAAGCCATCACTCCAAGGTGGTGAACTACCACATAAACTATGGTCGGACTGTCGTCCCTTGCTCTAGAGTCGGGGATATAACAATGCAGATAAACATAAGAACTTGACTCAAATGACTACACTTCAAAGAGTAAAACATCAAAACAACAACAACAACCACAACAACAATAATAGATCCAATAGATTCCCACATAAGTGAAGTCTGCGGAGGGAAGATTGTACGCAGCCCATACCACTACCTTTTAAAGAAGTAGAGAGGCATTTTTTTATAGACCTCTGGCTCAAGATAGAAAGGTAGTATACAAAAGCTTCATAAGCATAGGACACCGTAAAACAACATAGGTACGACATCAACAACGAATTGAACATTGTCAAGCCGAGTACACCAAAGACCATCTAATTACAGACTACAACTCATCTGCACCCTTAGCAATCTATCCTAATGGTTTTTCTCCAAATCTTCCTATCCAGGGTCATGTCCTCAATTAGCTGCAACTGCTCCATGTCACGCACTATCACATCACTTTCCAAAGTGTAATGCCGATTCATAAAACTACCTCCTGAGATACACATCATCTGTTTATAGCCCCAATAGTCATCATTTACTACCTAATGCTTAGAATGAGCACCTCTAAATCTCTGATGGACCACACCACTTCGACCATAGCCTATCACTACATCCCCTATAACTTATGTTTCTAGACCATAAGAATCAAATCATGCACGACACCTTCACTCATAACTCCTTAACATAGCTATCACAGACATCATTCACTATCTCCCTAGTCCCACCTAGCAACTCAGTGTACCTACTAACCAGATAGCAAGCAATAATCATCGAGGAGCAGTGCAACCTCAAGGAACCTTGGGCGCACTTTTACTCATACATACAACATTGAACTTGATTACGAATCAAACAAACTTAGGCCCTTTCACACACTGTTCAAGTATATTAGATCACTTCCCTATAACTAGTACCATCAAACAAGAAGTCGTCTCCTCTACTTTCATGACCACCAATCATTCAAACTTAGTGTCTAGAGCTAATCTCACTCAGACATTATGAAATAAAACATCAACAATACTCAAAAATAGCATGCCTACTCGAACTTCATAACCTACAATAATCAATCGCAATCACATGGTCCCTCTTATTTCCAATTCATCAGCACATCATTCTTTTACACATCATTACTATCCACCTATTTATACATCCCCAACTTAGTTCATAGCTTTATAAGTTTTGACCAAACCCATCTTACAATTCTCAAGGATGCCCAAATTCACAACACCCATCCACCAAGTACTTTTATCAATAATTCATACTTTCCAATGCAACAATCATTATCAATAACTTTTTTCATATTTCAAGGAGCAATATTTCCCAAATAAGCAAGGACATAGCACTTTATTCCTAGCCTAAACATGAAACAAAATTCAGCTATACATATAAACATATAAATTCAACAATTGGCCCTTACCACTTTTATTATTATCACCACTCTAAACCCCATAGTTTCCACAAACACAAGAATAACAGGATGTATAACAAGTTGCTAGCGGATCGAAATATGCCTTACAAGGCTCTACTAGACTTTGGTTTTGTGTTTTGAACAAGAAAATAAGATAAACAACAAAGAAACTATGATAGTCAATAGAAAGAGTCCCACACGATTGTACAAGACTTGATTTTCATTTCAGAAACACAACAATAACAAGATTACATATTGGAAGAGATAGAAAGTTGACAGACAACATTTAATAATTTACGAATACACATCTCATTCTATCTCACTTGTAAGACACATAAGAGTAAGGCAATAACTTTAATCATGAGGGACTCATGACACACCAGAAGACCCTTATCAAGCCACTCTAAAAGATCTCTGCAGCATATTACTCACCAATCTGAGAACGTTATATAGGAGGGAACCAAAATTTAGAAATAATAATATCTAAAGAATTATACATTGGTAAGGAAGCATAGCTCCACATCATAGATTCGGAAGAGGAATCTGAGAGTACCTCTGAGTTGGGATTAGTACCTGACCTTTTATGAATCATAAATAATGCAGTTCAACCATTGGAGATCAAAAACACTTATGGGATACTTTCTAACTCGATTACAATTCTACTACAATCTGTAAAGATTTAAGCTTGACTATTTTTGCTACCTTGAAAATAAGGCGAAGGTGGCTTGAATAGAGAAAGTTAAGGATCTGCTTAAGCGCATACAGAATCTCTCTATAGCACGATCTAAGACACAAAAGAATAGTGACATTTCTAAAATGCCTTGTTGCCTCTTGAAGAAAAGTATAGATGTCTCTGTACCATTCTGTAAGACTCTACCAGACACGGCTTTATAGACACCCTTGTAAACTTGAAACTTATGCTCTGATACAAAGTTTGTAATGACCCAAAATTACCCCTCGGGATGCTACACGATGCTTAGGGTCACAAGTGACCACAAGCTAACCTTTCACTTGGCATAACACATAAATAACTAAATAAAATGCATAAATATAGAGGAATAAAGTGGAAGGTAACTCTATTATGGATTTGCTCGATACAAAACAGAAGTCACAAGTTTACAAATCTACTTTTCATCAAATTGAAATTCAATACATCAACTTCAACTAACTATCTATCAAGCCTTTACTAATACTGACCATGGATAGCTGGGTCATGACTCTCAATCACCCCAACTCAATACGAATGAATAAGGAAAATACAACATTATTCTATTATATCACTGAATCATGGCCCTGAATCAAAACTGGCCCATCACCTAATGACCGAAAGCTGTGAACTGATTGGACATGGTACATACGCTATAATCTTGTACCTACATTATTAGACAATGTAGTACGCAGACGTATATGTGAATCAGTACTTTGAGGATGTACTAAGGATGTGGTGGTTAATGCATATGTATAAAATAATGTTAATATTTTTCAATCACATAATGCTTGCAATATGGGATGACTCACATGGCTTGAACAAGTATAAAATGTAAAGCTCATAAATCATGTAGGATGAAACGTATAGCATAAATCTCGTGAGTCATCATACTTTAACTTGAAATCAGAAATCTCCTCTTATTCTCAACACTCAAGGGATAAAGGACTTTACATGATACTTTCAAATCATTCATATGACTCATAGAGAGTAAAACCTTATCAATGCTCAACATCTCATAACTCTTTTGGAACTCAAATACTTGGACTTCGGAATCATTTAACTTTGAAACATGCCTGAAGACATTTCATTAACTTTCGGAAAATATCTCATTTCAAGGTTTAGAAAAAAATTCATTCTATCTCGAATAGGAAAAACATTATAGTTTATCGAAGCAACTTATCTCAATGCTTTATAAAAATATTATAACAAGGGAAGATGCTTTCATTTAGGAAAATAACTCACATCAAGAAAATACCTTGGTTAGGGAACATTTTTGCAATTCAACCATTTAGGAAAATAGACTATAGGGAA
>JAPEIP010000002.1:80502942-80547269 GCA_026120095.1 Capsicum chinense
TAGTTTATCGAAGCAACTTATCTCAATGCTTTATAAAAATATTATAACAAGGGAAGATGCTTTCATTTAGGAAAATAACTCACATCAAGAAAATACCTTGGTTAGGGAACATTTTTGCAATTCAACCATTTAGGAAAATAGACTATAGGGAAGAAAAATAAGTGTTTAATTTTGGAGTTCAAAACGCAAGTGAGGTTCTCGTAACTGATATAAACCATGTGAGCTACATTAAGTCCAATATTTTTTTCTCCTAAAGAAGAGACCCCACATTGGGGAGGATCTTCATACTCTTTCCAAGGAATATAACCTAGGCCTAGTGATCACTAAACCAAAATCGGCCTTAGGCACACTCATAATTATATATAATCAGCCTCAGGCTCACATCCTATGGTGGCACGTAGTTTTTAGGGTAAGAAATCATAGTAGCTTACCCGCTCAGTGCTAAATACTACTCCCTTTAGATTACTTGTGCCCACTTTTAGAACAATCTCATGGATCACCACAAACCGATTAATCAAATCAATAATCTCGTATAGTAAAGTGGATTTCAAAGCTTTTGGACCATTAGGTCAATTCAATTTTCAACAGTCTCAAAATACTCAAATAATGGGTGCTTATAGCACGAGAGTTCATAATTTCATAAGTCTCGAATAGGGCTTACTAACCCATAGTTCTATTTCAAGTTAAAGCTTATCAAAAGCATAATATATAGAATATAGATTCATAAATCATGTGGAAATCTGGAAATTTCAGTCATTCATCTCAAAATCTAAATGTAGTCATATGCTTCAATATCTCAACATTTCAAATATAAGCTTCTCAATGAGTAAAGTCATGGGGTTTATCTAGCTATAAATACTGAAGAAAACATGTAAAAATCATGTCATTTAACTCTTAGTTCATGAGAAATATAAACATAATCCATTCAATAAATATGGGTGAAAACCCCAATTCAAACACTTGTAAAAACCCCATAATTTCTGCAAAATCATTATGTAAATAAATATTTTGGGCACAAGGGTGAAAGGGTTACACTTGTTCAAAACCCCACATACCTTGAGTTAGAAGCTTTGCGTGAACTGTCACTTTTGGGACTCTATTCTTTCTCTAGAGTGAGGGCTCTTGAGGCCCTTCATTTGAGAACCTTGAATCTTGACTCAATTTAGAAAATTCATGGTGGATTCTTGGGATTCTTCGAAGAGGTTTTGGATATTTAGGGTTCTTGTGAGAGAAAACTTGAGAAAACCCTTATAGGATTCTTGTAAATGGCTTTCATTTAGTGTCTCCATGATTTTATAGGCTTGGAAAAAGTCCAAAATGCCCTTTTTATACATATGTGTGAAACTAGAAAAATTGAACTGGAACACGATTTCACTGGCCTCCGTAACGTGCCACCTATCGTGGTGGCTCACTGGAAAATAACAATTGGGAATTTGGGCTTCTCCGCGATGCGCCATTATTTCGAAGTCCAACTGGATGGGACCTTGAACAACTCCACAACTTCCCACTCACTCAAATGATGTAGTTTTATGACTATGGGTTAAATTAGTCATAACTTCTTACCCGAGTGTCGGATTTGGTAAAATCTTATATCGATGGAAAGATTATCAGATTTAGTGAAATTAGTGAAATTCTACATAGTTAACACTTTACTCACTTTGGAAGCAATTTCTCAATCTTTTAGGGCTGGAATCCCGCCTCATTCGACACGCCCTATGACTCAAACTACGAGGGAACTTTGTGGGGATTTACAATATCTCCCCTATGAGAACATTCGTCCTCGAATATCTCTAGTTAGGCTTGGAATAAAGGAAGAACTGATTACACAAAGCTGAAATAATTACTAAATGGTTCAAGGTCTTCCTAAATTCATGACCACTCCGTATATCGTACGAACTCATACAAAGATAGATGCATAGCTGAAATACATGTCAAACAGAATCTATACCCTTTTAAAACCAGCACACTTGAAAAATACCTATATTCACGATGGGAATAACTAGGTAACTGAATCTCATATTATTAAGGAGCTGAATGAGGGAAGGGTTTTACCTTCGTCTGAATCTGGGCTAACTTGCCTTTGTCATATAACGATGAGTTAACTCATGCTGAATTAAGAGCGTTCGATCATCGATTGACTAAATCTGGGACTAAACCTCCCTAATGGATGATCCGTAAACCTACTGTCAATGATAATAAATGATTAAATCTAAGACCAGACCTATTTAGAGATAAATCTCTGAATCTGGCAAAGAAGATAATCAACTGAACCCCAAGCGGAGGTCAATCCAATCTAAAGGGTGACCTCTAGATCTAATAACAACAATACATAATCGAATCTGGGATTGAGATCAAGTCCATCTAGAGAGTGACCTCAGAATAATAATAAGAACTCTCAACTACATCTGAGATAAAGCCTATCTGATGTGTTATCTCAGAATCTGATAACACTGATGCTGAAGTTGATTAACTAAGTCAACTCGCATGAATAGCTGAATTCCCTTTGTCTAGCTTATCTGATGGAATAATACTAAACTCTAAATAGAGTACTCGAATACTACTAAGGTTACACCGAGTACGGGTATACTACTGGATCTGATCAGGGTACAGAACCGAGGCTAGAGCGCTAACGATATTGAGATTACTCAAGTTCTATAACTGCCTGTGAGTCCTGAGTTCTACAACTCATGAAGTTCTGAGAATTATGGCTCGACTGATATCACCGCCAAAACTAGCACGGGCTCTAGACATTAGCAAAATTGTTAGGTACATATACCCCCAAGACTCGATAACATAAAAGTAAACCATAACCATTCTTGAATAGTCATGACCAAGGTCATACATTCATCATCACAATCACTAAAGCATCACTTCATGTATTTAGGAATCATAGACATGCGATAATATAGGGATACGTGCTCTCGGCTCACATTCCGTTCAAAAAGGTCATACATCAAGTACTTAGCACGTATTTGGGTCTTGGCATATATCAGAGAACACATAATAGGGGAAACTTAATGTTATCACGTCACAGCTCATCCATCAAACACTTAGCATGTATCAAAGGTTTAGCATGTATCAAAGGGCACCTAGTTGGGGGATTTCGTACTACCCTTTAACCATTTATTCACGAAGGCTTTCCAACAACCACTTGGCATGCATGAGCTTACACACAATGGGGGTTTCCTAGTCAACGTGCCATAATTGCTCTAATTCCTTCACATAAGCATTTCATCAAATGTATATATTAATAGCATGCCTTGCTTATTTAAAAATTTCTTCACTCAATTGGAATGAACACATCATCTAACAAGCAACGTGAAGAGGGTTTCCCATGGATATCACATGAATATCACATACTAGGGTCAAAGCTTGATAAACTTGTAAACAAACACGAGTCACGTCTCAATCGTAGCATAAACATCAATTTCTACTCACATGAATCAAGGAAATTCATAAACATAAATATATTTGAACTTCAGAAAAGGATTCTAGAGTTTCTGGGATAAGTTGGACGCATGAATCAAAATCTATATGTGACTATCTTTCCCAGCATGACACATCTACTCTCTCCTATCGGCACAACTATCCATTATTTCCATCGCGACATAAGGAAGAGGTCGCTGAAAAGTTAGAACATGTAGACCTAAAGCATGAACGGACATTGTACTTAACTTGGAACTTAATTGAGGATTGAGGCCTTTAACATCCTGATCTTACCAAAGCAGTCTAAACCAAGGACATGCATGATATCAATCAGAACTTTGTGAATTACTAAAAGCATTGCTCTAGTACTTAAGTCATGAGTTTCATGACCTGAATTTGGAGTTCAAAACTCATGCGATGTGATTCTGACTGCCAAATGCACCAGAACTCCCTATTTTATGAAATAAGAGAGTACATAACTCTGTATCGTATGTATGAACATATATTAGGATCAAGGGTCAGAAATATAAAACATGAGCAAGTATTGGGACAATTTAATGTACTGAAACGAGATTGGATCAAGCATCAATCTTTCTCAAAGCTATTCTACCGCTCACTGGTACATCTACTATAATCTTAAGGTCTAACCCTGTCACCAACTCTATCATCTCCCCCTTAGACTTAAGCCATCACTCAAAGCGGTGAACCACCACATAAACTATGGTCAGACTATCGTCACCTTGCTCTAGAGTCGGGGATATAACAATGCAGATAAACAAAAGAACTTGACTCAAACGACTACACTTCAAACGTAAAACATCAAAACAACAACAACAACCACAACAACAATAATAGATTTAATATATCCCTACATAAGTGGAGTCTACGGAGGGAAGCTTGTACGCAGTGAATACCTCTACCTTTTAAAGAAGTAGAGAGGCTTTTTTTGATAGACCTCTAGCTTAAGATAGAAAGGTAGTATACAAAAGCTTTAAAAGCATAGGAGACCATCAAACAACATTGGTACGACATCCACAATGAATGAACATTGTCAAGCCGAGTACATCAAAGACCATCTAATTACCGACTACAACTCATCCACACCCTTAGCCCTCTATCCTAATAGTTTTTCTCCAAATCTTCCTATCCATGGTCATGTGCTCAATTAGCTACAACTTCCCCATGTCAGGCTCTATCACATCACTTCCCAAAGTGTAATGCAGATTCATAAAACTACCTCCTGAGATACACATCATCTGTTTAAGGCCCCAATAATCATCATTTACTACTTAACTCTTAGAATGAGCACATCCAAATCTCTAATGGACCGCACCACTTCGACCATAGCCTATCACTACATCACCTATAACTTAGGTTTCTAGACCATAAAAATCAAATCATGCACGACACCTTCATTCATAACTCCTTAAATTAGCCATCACAGACATGATTCAATATCTCCCTAGTCCCACCTAGCAACTCAGTACAACTACTAACCAGATAACAAGCAATAATCATCGAGGAGCGGTGCAACCTCAAGGAACCTTGGGCGCACTTCTACATCATACATATAACATTGAATTTGATTATGAATCAAACAAACTTAGGCCCTTGCACTCACTGTTCAAGCTTATTAGATCGCTTCCCTATAACTAGTACCATCAAACAAGAAGTCGTCTCCTCTACTTTCATGACCACTAATCATTCAAACTTAGTGTCTAGAGCTAATCTAACTTAACTATTATGAAATAAAACATCAAAAATACTCAAAAACCGCACGCCTACTCGAACTTCATAACCAACAATAATCGATCGGAATCACATGGTCCCTCTTATTTCCAATTCACCAACACATCCTTCTTTTACACATCATTATTATCCACCTATTAATACATCCCTAACTTAGTTCATAGCCTTATAAGTTTTGACCAAACCCCATCTTACAATTCTCAAGGATGCCCATATTAACAACACCCATCCAGCAAGTACTTTAATCAATAATTCATACTTTCCAATGCAATAATCATCATCAACAACTTTTTTCATACTTCAACGAGCAATATTGCCTAAATAAGCAAGGATATAGCACTTCATTCCTAGCCTAAACATGAAAAAAAATTCAGCTATACATATAAATATATAAATTCAACACTTGGCCCTTACAACTTTTCTTATCACCACCACTGTAAATCCCCTAGTTTCCACTAACACAAGAACAACAGGACGCATAAGAAGTTGCTAGTTGATCGAAATAAGCCTTACACGGCTCTACTAGACTTTGGTTTTGTGTTTTGAACAAGAAAATAAGATAAACAACAAAGAAACTATGCTAGTGAATTGAAAGAGCCCCACACGATTTTACTAGACTTGATTTTCTTTTCAAAAACACAATGATAACAAGATTACATATTGGAAGAGATAGAAAGTTGACAGACAACATTCTATGATTTACGAATACTCATCTCATTCTGTCTCAGTTGTAAGACCCATAAGAGTAAGGCAATAACTTTAAACATGAGGGACTCATGACACACCAGAAGGCCCTTATCAAGACACTCTGAGAGACCTCTGTAGCATGTTACTCACAAATCTTGGAGTGTTATCTGGGAGGGAACCAAAACTTAGAAATAATAATATCTAAAGAATTATACATTGGTAAGGAAGCATAGCTCCACATCATAGATTCTGAAGAGGAATCTGAATGTACCTCAGACATGGGCTTAGTGTCTGACCTTTTATGAATCAGAAATATTGCACTTCAAACATCGGAGCTCAAAAACACTAATGGGATACTTTCTAACTCGATTACAATTCCACTACTATCTGTAGATATTCAATCTTGACTATTTTTGATACCTTGAAAATAAGGCGAAGGTGGCCTGAATAGAGAAAGTTAAGGATCTGCTTAAGCGCATACAGAATCTCTCTATAGCACGATCTAACAATTAAAAGAATAGTGACATTTATAAAATGCCTTGTAGCCTCTTGAAGAAAAGTTTAGATGTCTCCGTACTATTCTGCAGGACTCTACTAGACACGGCTTCATAGACACCCTGCAAAACTTGAACCTTGTGCTCTGATACAAAGTTTGTAACGACCCAAAATCACCCCTCAGGATGCTACACGGTGCCTAGGGTCACAAGTGACCCCAAGATAGCCCTTCACTTGGCATAACACATAAATAACTTAATAAAATGCATAAATCCAGAGGAAGAAAGCGAAAGGTAACTCTATTATGAATTTCCTCAATACAAAACTGAACTCACAAGTTTTCAACTCTACTTTTCATCAAACTGAAAATCAATACATCAACTTCTACTAACTATCTATGAAGACTTTACTAGTACTCACCATGGGTAGCTTGGTCTTGTCTCTCAACTACCCCAACTCAATATGACTGAATATGGAAAACATAATATTTTTCTATTATATCACTGACTCGTGGCCCTGAATCAAAAGCAGCCCATCACCGAATGACCAAAAGGTGTGAACTGATTGAACATGGTACATACGCTATAATCTTGTACTTACATTATGAGACAATATAGCACGCAGACGTATATGTGAATCAGTACTTTAAGGATGTACTAAGGATGTGGTGGTTAATGCGTATGTATAAAATAATGTCACTATTTTTCAATCACATCATGCTTGTAGTATGGGATGACTCACATGGCTTGAACAAGTATAAAAATGTAAAGCTCATAAATCATGTAGGATGAAACGTGTAGCATAAATCTCGTGATTCATCATACTTTAACTTAAAATCAGAAATCTCCTCTTATTCTCAACAGTCAAGGGATAAAGGACTTTACATAATACTTTCAAATCATTCATATGACTCATAGAGAGTAAGACCTCATCAATGCTAAAGATCTCATAACTCTTTTGGAACTCAAATACATGGATTTCGGAATCATTTAACTTTGAAACACGCTTGAAGGCATTTCATTCACCTTACGAAAATATCTCATTTCAAGGTTTTGAAAAAAATTCTTTCTATCTCAAATTGGAAAAATATTCTAGTTTATCGAAGCAACTTATCTCAATGCATTATAAAAATATTATAACAAGGGAAGATGTTTTAATTTAGGAAAATAACTCACATCAAGACAATACCTTGGTTAGGGAACATTTTTGCAATTCAACCATTTAGGAAAATAGACTATAGGGAGGAAAAATAAGTGTTTAATCTTGGAGTTCAAAAGGCAAGGGAGGTTCTCGTAACTGATATAAACCATACAAGTTACATTGAGTCCAATATTTCTTTCTCCTAAGGAAGAGACCCCACATTGGGGAGGATCTTCATACTCTTGCCAAGGAATATAACCTAGGCCTAGTGATCACTAAACAAAAATTGGCCTCGGGCCCACATAATCAAATCGGCCTCAGGCACACTCATAATCATAATATAATCAGCCTCAGGCTCACATCCTACGGTGACACGTAGTTTTTGGGGTAAGAAACCATAGTAGCTTACCCGCTCAGAGATAAATACTACTCCTTTTAGGTTACCTACGCTCATCTCAGAAAAAGCCACTTTTACAACGATCTCATGGTTCACCACAAACCCATTAATCAAATCAATAATCTCGTATAGTAAACTGGATTTCATAGCATTTGGACCATTAGGTCAATTAAATTTTAAACCATCTCAAAATACTCAAATCATGGGTGCTTATAGCACGAGAGTTCATAATTTCATAAGTCTCAAATAGTGCTTACTAACCCAAAGTTTAATTTCAAGTTAAAGCTTATCAAAAGCATAATATATAGAATATAGATTCATAAATCTTGTGGAAATCTGGAAATTTCAGCCATTCATCTCAAAATCTAATTGTAGTCACATGCTTCAATATCTAAACATTTCAAATATAAGCTTCTCAAAGAGTAAAGTTATAGGGTTTATCTAGCTGTAAATACTCAAGAAAACATGTAGAAATCTTGTCATTTAACTCTCAATTCATTTGAAATATAAGCATAATTCATTCAATAAATAAGGGTGAAAACCCTAATTCAAACACTTGTAAAAAAACCCATAATTTCAGCAAAATCACTATGTTAATAAATATTTTGGGCATAAGGGTGCAAGAGTTACCTTTGTTCAAAACCCCACATGCCTTGGGTTAGAAGCTTTGGATGAACTTTCACTTTTGGGACTCTATTCTTTGTCCAGACTGAGGGCTCTTGAGGCCCTTGATTTGGGAACCTTGAATCTTGACTCAATTTATAAAATTCATGGTAGATTCTTGAGATTCTTGGAAGAGGTTTTGGATATTTAGGGTTCTTGTGAGAGAAAACTTGAGAAAACCCTTATAGGATGCTTGTAAATGGCTTTGATTTAGTGTCTCCATGATTTTATAGGCTTCGAAAAAGTCCAAAATGCTCTTTTTTTCATCTGTGCAAAACTGAAAAAATTGAACTGGAATACGATTTCATTGACATCCGCAATGCGCCACCTATCGCGGTGGCTCGTAGGAAAATGACAATTGAGAATTTGGGCTTCTCCGCGATGCACCATTATTGCGAAGTCCCACTGGTTGGGACCTGGAACAACTCCATGATGCGCCACTCACTCAAATGATGCAGTTTTATGACTAAGGCTTAAATTAGTCATAACTTCTTACCCGAGTGTCGAATTTGGGCAAATCTTATATCTATGGAAAGCTTATCAGATTTCCCCATATGAAAAAGGGTTGAAATTATTGAAATTCTATATGGTTAACACGTTACTCACTTTGGAAGCAATTTCTCAATCTTTTAGGCTTGGAATCACGCCTCGCTCGACACGCCCTACGACTCAAACTACGAGGGAACTTTGTGGGGCTTTACAATATCTCCCCCTTGGGAACATTATTCCTCGAATATCTCTAGTTAGGCTTGAAATAAAGGAAGAACTTATTACACAAAGTTGAAACAACTACTAAACGGTTCAAGGTCTTCCTAAATTTATGACCACCTCGGATATCGCAAGAACTCATACATAGATAGTTGCATAGCTGATATACTTGTCAAACTGAATCTATACCTTTTTAAACCTAGCACACTTGAAGAATACCTATATTCGCAATGGGAATAACTAGGTAACTGAATCTCAAATTATTGAGGAGCCGAATGAGGGAAGGGTGTTACCTTTGTCTGAATCTGGGCAAACATGCCTTAGTCTTATAACGAAGAGTTAACTCATGCTGAATTCAGAGCGTGCGATCATCGACTGACTAACTCTGGGATTAAACCTCGCTAACGGGTGATCCCTGAACCTACTATCAATGATAATAAATGATTACATCTAAGACCAGACCGATTTAGCGAGAAATCTCTAAACCTGACCAAGAAGATAATCAACTGAACCCTAAGCGGAGGTCAAGCCAATCTAACAGGTGACCTCTAGATCTAATAACAACAATACACAATCAAATCTGGGATTGAGATCAAGTCCATCTAGAGAGAGACCTCGAAATAATAATAAGAATACTCAACTGCATCTGAGATAAAGCCTATCTGATGGGTTATCTCAGAATCTGATAACACTGATATTGAAGCTGATTAACTAAGTCTACTGATATGAATAGCTGAATTCCCTTGGTCTGGCTTATCTGATGGAGTAATACTAAACTCCAAATAGAGTACTCGAATACTAATGAGGTTACACTAAACACGGGTATACTACTGGATCTGAGCAGGGTATAGAATCGAGGCTAGAGGACTAATGATACTGAGATTACTCAAGTTCTATAACTGCCTGAGAGTCATGAGTTCTATATCTCATGAAGTTTTAAGAATAATGGCTCGACATATCATCGCCAAAACTGGCATGGGCTCTAGACATCAGCAAAATTATCAGGTACATTTACCCCCAGGACTCGATAACATAAAAGTAAAACATAACCATTCTTAACTAGTCATGACCAAGGTCATTCATTCATCATCACAATCACTAAAGCATAACTTTATGTATTTAGGAATCATAGACATGCGATAATTTATTGATATGTGCTCTCGAATCACATTCTGCTCAAAAAGGTCTTACGTCAAGCACTTAGCACGTATTTGGGTCTTGGCATACATCAGAGAACACATAATTGGGGAAACTTAATGTTATCACATCACAGCTCATCCATCAAACACTTAGCATGTATCAAAGGGCACCTATTTGGGGGATTTCATACTACCCTTTCACCCTTTATTCACTATGGCTTTCCAACAACTACTTGGAATGCACGTAGTCAACATGCCATAATGGCTCTAATTCCTTCACATAAGCATTTCATCAAGTGTATATATTAGTAGCATGCCTTGCTTATTCAACAATTTCTTCACACAATTGGAATGAACACATCATCTAACAAGCAACGGGAAGAGGGTTTCCCATGGACATCACCTAAATGTCACATACTAGGGTCAAAGCTTGATAAAATTGTAAACAAACATGAGCCACGTCTCAACTCATAAATCCTTAACTTAGCTATCACAGACATCATTCACTATCTCCCTAGTCCCACCTAGCAACTCAGTGCAACTACTAACAAGATAACAAGCAATAATTGTCGAGGATCAACAAAACCTCAAGGAACGTTGGGTGCACTTCTACATCATATATACAACACTGAAATTGATTACGAATCAAAAAAACTTAGGCCCTTGCACACACTATTCAATCCTATTATATCACTTCCCTATAACTAGTACCATCAAACAAGAAGTCGTCTCCTCTACTTTCAGGACCACTAATCATTCAAACTTAGTGTCTAGAGCCAATCTCACTCAGACATTATGAAATAAAACATCAACAATACTCAAAAACCATATGCCCACCTGAACTTCATAACTAACAATAATCGATCGCAATCACATGGTCTCTCTTATTTCAAATTCATCAACACATCCTTCTTTTACACATCATTACTATCCACCTATTTATACAACTCCAACTTAGTTCATAGCCTTATAAGTTTTGACCAAACCCTATCTTACAATTCTCAAGGAGGCCCAAATTATCAACACCCATCCACCAAGTACTTTCATCAATAATTCATACTTTCCAATGCAACAATCATCATCAACAACTTTTTTCATACTTCAAGCATCAATATTTCCTAAATAAGCAAGGAGATAGCACTTCATTCCTAGCCTAAACATGAAACAAAATTTAGCTATACATGTAAACATATAAATTGAACACTTGGCCCTTACCACTTTTCTTATCACCACTACTCTAAAAACCTTAGTTTCCACCAACACAAGAACAACAAGACACATAACAAGTTGCTAGTGGATCGAAATAGGCCTTACACGGCTCTACTAGCCTTTGGTTTTGTGTTTTGAACAAGAAAATAATATAAACAAGAAACTATGCTAGTGAATCGAAAGAGCCCCACACGATTTTACTACACTTGATTTTTTTTCAAAAACACAACGATAACAAGATTACATATTGGAAGAGATAGAAAGTTGACAGATAAGATTAAATGATTTACGAATACACATCTCATTCTATCTCACTTGTAAGACCCGTAAGAGAAACGCAATAACTTTAAACATGAGGGACTCATGACACTCAAGAAGGCCCTTATCAAGCCACTCTGAGAGACCTCTGTAGCATATTACTCACCAATTTGAGAACGTTATCTGGGATGGAATCAAAACTTAGAAATAAGAATATCTAAAGAATTACACATGGGTAAGGAAGCATAGCTAAACATCATAGATTCTGAAGAGGAATCTGAATGTACCTCAGACTTGGGCTTAGGGCCTGAACTTTTATGAATCATGAATAATGCACTTCAACCATAGGAGCTCAAAAACACTTATGGGATACTTTCTAACTCGATTACAATTCCACTACTATCTGTAAAGATTCAAGCTTGACTATTTTTGATACCTTGAAAATAAGGCAAAGGTGGCCTGAATAGAGAAAGTTAAGGATCTGCTTAAGTGCATACAGAATCTCTCTATAGCACGATCTAAGACTCAAAAGAATAGTGATATTTCTAAAATGCCTTGTAGACTCTAAAAGAAAAGTATAGATATCTTCGTACCGTTCTGCAAGACTCTACGAGACATGGCTTCGTAGATCCCCTAGGAAACTTGAACCTTGTGCTCTGATACAAAGTTTGTAACGACCCAAAATCACCCCTCGGGATGCTACACAGTGCCTAGGGTCATAAGTGACCCCAAGCTAACCCTTTACTTAGCATAACACATAAATAACTAAATAAAAAGCATAAATCTAGAGGAATAAAGCGGAAGGTAACACTATTATGGATTTGCTCGATACAAAACTTAAGTCACAAGTTTACAACTCTACTTATGAAACTGAAACTCAATACATCAACTTCTACTAACTATCTATGAAGCCTTTACTAGTACTGACCAAGGGTAGCTGGGTCATGAATCTCAACCACCCCAACTCAATACAACTAAATAAGGAAAATACAATATTTTTTAATTATATCACTAACTCGTGGCCCTAAATCAAAAGTGGCCCATCAACTAATAACCGAAAGTTGTGAACTGATTGGACATGGTACATACGCTATAATTTTGTACCTACATTATGAGACAATGTTGCACGCAGAGGTCTCTGTGAATCTGTACTTTGAGGATATACTGAGTATTTGGTGATTAATACATATGTATAAAATAATGTCAATATTATTCAATCACATTATGCTTGCAATATGGGATGACTCACATGGCTTGAACAAGTATAAAATGTAAAGCTCATAAATCATGTAGCATAAATCTCGTGAGTCATCACACTTTAACTTGAAATCAAAAATCCCCTCTTAATCTCAACACTCAAGAGATTAAGGACTTTACATGATACTTTCAAATCATCAATGCTCAAGATCTCATAACTCTTTTTGAACTTAAATACTTGGACTTCGGAATCATTTAACTTTGAAACATGCTTGAAGGCATTTCATTCACTTTAGGTAATTATCTCATTTCAAGGTTTAGAAAAAAATTCATTCTATCTCGAATGGGTAAAATATTCTAGTTTATCGAAGCAACTTATCTCAATGCTTTATAAAAATATTATAACAAGGGAAGATGCTTTCATTTAGGAAAATAACTCACATCAAGAAAATACCTTGGTTAGGGAAAATTTTTGCAATTCAACCATTTAGGAAAATAGATTATAGGGATGATAAATAAGTGTTTAATCTTGGAGTTCAAAAGGCAAGGGAGGTTCTCGTAAATGATATAAACCATGCGAGCTACATTGAGTCCAATATTGTTTTCTCCTAATGAAGAGACCCCACATTGGGGAGGATTGTCATACTCTTGCCCAGGAATATAACCTAGGCCTAGTTATCACTAAACAAATATCGGCCTTGGGCCCACATAATCAAATCGGCCACAGGCACACTCATAATCATAATATAATCAGCCTCAAGCTCACATCCTACAGTGGCACGTAGTATTTGGGTTATGAAACCATAGTAGCTTACCCGCTCAGTACTAAATACTCCTCACTTTAGATTACCTGCGCTCATCTCAAAAAAAGCCACTTTTAGAACAATCTCGTGGTTCACCACAAACCCACTAATCAAATCAATAATATCGTATAGTAAAGTGGATTTCAAAGCTTTTGAACCATTAGGTCAATTCAATTTTCAACCATCTCAAAATACTCAAATCATGGGTGCTTATAGCACGAGAGTTCATAATTTCATAAGTCTCCAATAGGGCTTACTAACCCATAGTTCAATTTAAAGTTAAAGCTTATCAAAAACATAATATATAGAATATAGATTCATAAATTATGTGGAACTCTGGAAATTTCAGCCATTCATCTCAAAATCTAAATGTAGTTATATGCTTCAATATCTCAACATTTCAAATATAAGCTTCTCAAAGAGTACAGTCATGGGTTTATCTAGCTATAAATACTCAAGAAAACATGTAGAAATCATGTCATTTAACTCTCAATTCATGACAAATATCAACATAATGAATTCAATAAATATGGCTGAAAACCCCAATTCAAACACTTGTAAAAACCCCATAATTTCAGCAAAATCATTATGTAAATAAACATTTTGGGCACAAGGGTGAAAGGGTTACCCTTGTTCAAAACTCCACATACCTTGAGTTAGAAGCTTTGGATGAACTCTCACTTTTGGGACTCTATTCTTTCTCTAGAGTGAGGTCTCTTGAGGCCCTTGATTTGGGTACCTTGAATCTTAACTCAATTTAGAAAATCCATGGTGAATTCTTGAGATTCTTGGAAGAGGTTTTGGATATTTAGGGTTCTTGTGAGAGAAAACTTGAGAAAACCCTTATAGGATGCTTGTAAATGGCTTTGATTTAGTGTCTTCATGATTTTATAGGCTTGGAAAAAGTCCAAAATGCTCTTTTTTTCATCTGTGGAAAACTGAAAAAATTGAACTGGAATACGATTTCACTGCCATCCGCAATGCGCTACCTATCGCGGTGGCTCACAGGAAAATGACAATTGAGATGTTGGGCTTCTCCGTGATGCACCATTTTTACGAAGTCCCACTGGTTGGGACCTGGAACAACTCCGCGATGCGTCACTCACTCAAATGATGCAGTTTTACGACTAAGGCTTAAATTAGTCATAACTTCTTACCCGAGTGTCGGATTTGGGCAAATCTTATATCGGTTGGAAGATTATTAGATTTCCCATGTGATAAAAAGTTGAAATTAGTGAAATTCTACATGGTTATTATGTTACTCACTTTTGAAGAAATTTCTCAATCTTTTAGGGTCGGAATCACGCCTCACTCGACAGGCCTTACAACTCAAACTATGAGGGAACTTTGTGTGCCTTTACAATATCTCCCCCTTGAGAAAATTCATCCTCGAATATCTCTAGTTAGGATTGGAATGAAGGAAGAACTGATTACACAAAGATGAAGCAATTACTAAATAGTTCAAGGTCTTCCTAAATTCATGACCACTCCGGGTATCGCAAGAACTCATACAAAGGTAGATGCATAGCTTAAATACTTGTCAAACTGAATCTATACCTTTTTAAACCCAGCACACTTGAAGAATAACTATATTCACGATGGGAATAACTAGGTTACTGAATCTCACATTATTGAGGAGCTGAATGAGGAAAGGGTGTTACCTTCGTCTGATCTAGGCTAACTTTCCATAGTCTTATAACGAAGAGTTAACTCATGCTGAATTCAGAGCGTGCGATCATCGACAGACTTAATATGGGATTAAACCTCCCTAACGAATGATCCTTGAACCTACTATCAACGATAATAAATGATTACATCTAAGACCAGACCTATTTAGCGGGAAATCTCTAAATCTGACAAAGAAGATAATCAACTGAACCCCAAGCAGAGATCAAGCCTATCTGATGGGTGACCTCTAGATCTAATAACAACAATACACAATTGAATCTGGGATTGAGATCAAGTCATCTATAGAGTAACCTCGGAATAATTATAAGAATACTCAACTGCATCTGAGATAACGCCTATCTGATGGGTTATCTCAGAATTTGATAACACTGATACTGAAGCTGATTAACTAAGTCTACTCGCATGAATAACAGAATTTGCTTGGTCCCGATTATCCTATGGAATAATAATAAACTATAAATAGGGTACACGAACAATGCTGAGGTTACACTGAATACGGGTATACTACTGGATCTGAGTAGGGCACAGAATCGAGGCTAAAGCACTAACGATACTGAGATAACACAAGTTCTATAACTGTCTGAGAGTCGTGAGTTCTATAACTCATGAAGTTCTGAGAATCATGGCTCGACTGATATCATCGCCAAAACTGGCACGGGCTCTGGACATCAGCAAAATTGTCAGGTACGTATACCCCCAGGACTTGATAACATAAAAGTAAAACATAACCATTCTTGACTAGTCATGACCAAGGTCATTCATTCATCATCACAATCACTGAAGCATAATTTCATGTATTTAGGAATCATAGACATGCGATAATATAGGGATACGTGCTCTCGGCTCATATTCCGTTCAAAGAGGTCTTGCATCAAGCACTTAGCATGTATTTGGTTCTTGCCATATATCAGAGAACACATAATTATGGAAACTTAATGTTATCAGGTCATAGCCCATCCATCAAACACTTATCATGTATCAAAGGTTTAACATGTATCAAAGGGCACCTAGTTGGGGCATTTCATACTACCCTTTCACCACTTATTCACTAAGGCTTTCCAACAACCACTTGGAATGCATGAGCTTGCACACAATGGGGGTTTCCTATCCAACATGCCATAATGGCTATAATTCCTTCACATAAGCATTTCATCAAATGTATATATTAGTAGCATGCCTTGCTTATTCAATAATTTCTTCACTCATTTGGAATGAACACATCATCTAACAAGCAATGTGAAGAGGGTTTCCCATGGACATCACATGAATATCACATACTAGGGTCAAAGCTTGATAACCTTGTAAACAAACACCAGTCACGTCTCAATCATAGCATAAACATCAATTTCAACTCACATGAATCATGAAAATTCATAATCATAAAAATCTTTGAACTTCAGAAAAGGATTCTAGTTTCTTGGATAAGAGGGACCTATGAATCAAAATCTATATGAGACTATCTTCCCCAGCATGACACATCTACTCTATCCTATCGGCATAACTATCCGTAATTTACATCGCGACCTAACGAAGAGGTCGCTGAAAAGTTAGAACATGTGGACCTGAAGCATGAAGGGACATTGTACTTAACTTGGCACTTAACTGAGGCTTGAGGCCTTTAACATCATGATCTTATCCAAGTAGTCTAAACCAAGGACATGCATGATATAAATCAGGACTTCGTGAATTACTAAAAGCCTTGCTCGAGTACGTAAATCATGAGTTGCGTGACCTGAATTTGGAGTTCAAAACTCATGGGATGTGTTCCCGACTGCCAAATGCACCAGAGCTCCCCATTTTATGAACTAGGAGAGTACATAACTCTCTATCATATGTATGGACAAATATTAGGATCATGGGTCAGAAATATAAAACATGAGCAGGTATTGGGACAACTTAAAGTACTGAACCGAGATTGGGTCAAACATCAATCTTTCTCAAAGCTATTCTACTGCTCACTGGTACATCTACTAAAATATTAAGGTCTAACCCTGTCACCGACTCTATTAGACTTAGACTAAAGCCATCACTCCAAGGCGGTGAACCACCACATAAACTATGGTCGTACTGTCGTCACCTTGCTCTAGAGTCGCTGATATAACAATACACATATAAAAAAGGACTTGACTCAAATGACTACACTTCAAAGCATAAAACATCAAAACAACAACAAAATCACAACAACAATAATATATCCAATATATTCGCACAGAAGTGGAGTCTAGGGAGGGAAGATTGTACGCAGTCCATACCACTACCTTTTAAAGAAGTAGAGAGGCGTTTTTTGATAGACCACCAGCTCAAGATTGAAAGGTAGTATACAAAATTTTCAAAAACATATGACACCATAAAACAACATAGGTACGACATCCACAACGAATTGAACATTGTCAAACCAAGTAAATCAAAGACCATCTAATTACCAACTACAACTCAATCACACTCTTAGCCCTCTATCCTAATGGTTCTTCTCCAAATCTTCCTATCCAAGTTCATGTCCTCAATTAGCTGCAACTGCCCCATGTCACGCTCTATGATATCACTTCCCAAAGTGTAATGCCAATCCATAAAACTACCTCATGAGATACACATCATCTATTTATAGCCCCAATAGTCATCATTTACTACTTAACGCTTAGAATTAGCACCTCCAAATCTCTGATTGACCATACCAATTCTACCATAGCCTATCACTACATCGTCTATAACTTATGTTACCAGACCATAAGAATCAAATCATGCACGAGACCTTCATTCATAACTCCATAACTTAGCTATCAAAGACATCATTAACTATCTCCCTAGTCCCATCTAGCGACTCAGTACAACTACTAACCAGATAACAAGCAATAATCATTGAGGAGCAATGCAACCTCAAGGAACCTTGGGCGCACTTCTACATCATACATACAACATTGAACTTTATTACGAATCAAACAAACTTAGGCCCTTACACACACTGTTCAAGCTTATTAGATAACTTCTGTATAACTAGAACCATCAACCAAAAGGTTGTCTCCTCTACTTTCATGACCACCAATCATTCAAACTTAGTGTCTAGAGGTAATCTCACTCAGATGTTATGAAATAAAACATCAACAATACTCAAAAACCGCATGCCAACTCGAACATCATATCGAACAATAATCGATCACAATCATATGGTCCCTCTTATTTCCAATTCATCAACACATCCTTCTTTTACACATTATTACAATCCACCTATCTATACATCGCCAACTTAGTTCATAGCCTTATAACTTTTGACCAAACCCCATCTTACAATTCTCAAGGATGCCTAAATTAAAAACACCCATCCACCAAGTACTTTCATCAATAATTCAGATTTTCCAATGCAACAATCATCATCAAACTCTTTTTTCATACTTTAAGCAGCAATATTTTCCAAATAAGCAAGGACATAGCACTTTATTCCTAGCCTAAACATAAAACAAAATTCAGCTATACATATAAACATATAAATTCAACAATTGGCCCTTACCACTTTTCTTACCACCACCACTCTAAACCCCCTAGTTTTCACCAATACAAGAACAACAAGACGCATAACAAGTTGCTAGTGGATAAAAAATAGGCCTTACACGGTTCTACTAGACTTTGGTTTTGTGTTTTGAACAAGAAAATAAGATAAACAACAAAGAAACTATGTTAGTGAATCGAAAGATCCCCACATAATTTTAATAGACTTGATTTTCTTTTCAAAAACACTACGAGAACAAGATTACATATTGGAATAGATAGAAAGTTAACAGACAACATTCAATGATTTATGAATACACATCTCATTCTATCTCACTTGTAAGACCCATAAGAGTAAGGAAATAAGTTTAAACATGAGGGACTCATGACACACCCGAAGGCCCTTATCAAGCCACTCTAAGATACCTCTGTAGCATATTACTCACCAATCTGAGACCATTATTTGGGAGGTAATCAAAATTTAGAAGTAACAATATCTAAAGAATTATACATGGGTAAGAAAGCATAGCTCCACATCATAGATTCTGAAGAAAAATCTGAAAGTACCTCTGACTTGGGCTTAGTTCCTGACCTTTTATGAATCATGAATAATGCACTTCAACCATCGGAGCTCAAAAGCACTTATGGGATACTTTCTAACTCAATTACAATTCCACTACTATCTGTAAAGATTCAAGCTTAACTATTTTTGATACCTTGAAAATAAGGCGAAGGTGGACTGAATAAAGAAAGTTAAGGATCTTCTTAAGCGCATACAGAATCTCTCTATAGCACGATCTAAGACTCAAAAGAATAGTTAAATTTCTAAAATGCCTTCTATCCTCTTGAAAAAAATTATAGATGTCTCTGTACCGTTCTGCAAGACTCTACTAGACATGGCTTTATAGACACCCTGGGAAACTTGAACTTTGCGCTCTGATACATAGTTTGTAATGACCCAAAATCACCCCTCGGGATTCTACACGGTGCCTAGGGTCATAACTGACCCCAATCTAACCCTTCACTTGTCATAACACTTAAATAACTAAGTAAAAAGCATAAATCCAGAGGAATAAAGCAGAAGGTAACTCTATTATGAATTTGCTCGATACAAAACTGAAGTCACAAGTTTACAACTCTACTTTTCATCAAACTGAAACTCAATACATCAACTTCTACTAACTATCTATGAAGCCACTACTAGTACTGACCATGTGTAGCTGGGTCATGACTCTCAACAACCCCAACTCAATACGATTGAATAAGGAAAATACAACATTTTTCTATTATATCACTGACTCGTGGCCCTGAATCAAAAGCGGTCCATCACCTAATGACTGAAAGTTGTGAACTATTTGGACATGGTACATATGCTATAAGCTTGTACCTACATTATGAGACAATGTAGCACGCAGGCGTATATCTAAATCAGTACATTGAGGATGTACTGAATATTTGGTGGTTAATGCATATGAATAAAATAGTGTTAATATTTTTCAATCACATCATGGTTGCAATATGGGATGACTCACACGGCTTGAACAAGTATAAAATGTAAAGCTCATAAATTATGTAGGATGAAACGTTTAGCATAAATCTCATAAGTCATCATACTTTAACTTGAAATCACAAATCTCCTTTTATTCTCAACATTCAAGGGATAAAGGACTTTACATGATACCTTCAAATCATTCATATGACTCATAGAGAGTAAAACCTCATCAATGCTCAAGATCTCATAACTCATTTGGGACTCAAATACTTGGACTTCGGAATCATTTAACTTTGAAACATGCTTGAAGGCATTTCATTCACTTTAGGAAAATATCTCAATACAAGCTTTAGAAAAAAATTCACTCTATAACGAATGGGAAAAACATTCTAGTTTATCGAAGCAACTTTTCTCAATGATCAAGAAAATAGCTTGGTTAGGGAACATTTTTGCAATTAAACCATTTAGGAAAATAGACTATAGGGAAGAAAACTAAGTGTTTAATATTGGAGTTCAAAAGGCAAGGGAGGTTCTCGTAACTGTTATAAACCATGCGAGCTATATTGAGTCCAATATTTTTTGCTCCTAAGGAAGACACCACACATTGGGGAGGATCATCATACTCTTGCAAAGGAATATAGCGTAGGCCTAGTGATCACTAAACTAAAATCGACCTTGGGCCCACATAATTAAATCGGCCTTAGGCACACTCATAATCATAATATAATCAGCCTCAGACTCACATCCTATGGTGGCACGTAGTTTTTGGGGTAAGAAACCATAGCAGCTTACCCGCTCAGTGCTAAATACTACTACATTTAGATTACCTGCAGTCGGCTCAGAAAAAACCACTGTTAGGAAAATCTCATGGTTCACCACAAACCCATTAATCAAATCAATAATCTCGTATAGTAAAGTGGATTTCAAAGCTTTGGGACCATTACGTCAATTCAATTTTCAACGATCTCAAAATACTCAAATCGTGGGAGCTTATAGCATGAGAGTTCATAATTTCATAAGTCTCGAATAGGGCTTACTAACCCATAGTATAATTTCAAATTAAAGCTTATCAAAAGCATAATATATAGAATATAGATTCATAAATCATGTGGAAATCTGGAAATTTCAGCCATTCATCTCAAAATCTAAATGTAGTCATATGCTTTAATATCTCAACATTTCAAATATAAGCTACTGAAAGAGTAAAAACATGGGGTTTGTCCAGCTGTAAATACTCAAGAAAACATGTAGAAATCATGTCATTTAACTCTCAATTCATGAGAAATATCAACATAATCCATTTAATAAATATGGGTGAAAACCCTAAATCAAACACTTGTAAAAACCCCATAATTTTAGTAAAATCATGATGTAAATAAATATTTTAGGGACAAGGGTGAAAGTGTTACCCTTATTCAAAACCCCACATACCTTGAGTTAGAAGCTTTGGATGAACTCTCACTTTTTGGACTTTATTCTTTCTCTAGAGTGAGGGCTCTTGAGGCCCTTGATTTGGGAACCCTAAATCATGACTCAATTTTTAAAATCCATGGTGGATTCTTTAGATTCATGGAAGAGGTTTTGGATATTTAGGGTTCTTGTGAGAGAAAACTTGAGAAAACCCTTATAGGATGCTTGTAAATGGCTTTCATTTAGTGTCTCCATGATTTTATAGGCTTGGAAAAAGTTCAAAATGCCTTTTTTATACATCTGTGCGAAACTGGAAAAATTGAACTAGAACCCAATTTAACTGGCCCCCGCAACACGCCACTTATCGCAGTGGCTCACAGAAAAATGACAATTGGGAATTTGGGCTTCTTCGTGATGTGCCATTATTGTGAAGTCTCACTGGTTGGGACCTAGAACAACTCCGTAATGCGCCACTCACTCAAATGATGCAGTTTTATGACTAAGGCTTAAATTAGTCATAATTTCTTACCCGAGTGTCAGATTTGGGCAAATCTTATATCGATTCAAAGCTTATCAAATTTCCCACGTGATAAAAATTTGAAATTAGTGAAATTATACATGGTTAACACATTACTCACTTAGAAAGAAACTTCTCAATCTTTTAGGGTTGGACTCATGCCTCACTCGACACGCCCTACGACAAAACAACAAAGGAACTTTGCAGGGCTTTACATTCAATCTAGATATGGGGATGAAATATATAAAAAACCTTCAATAAACCGATGGTAATAGCCAGCTAAACCTAATAACTCCTGATATCTAATGGATTGATTGTTCTAGGATAGTTTCTCATTACTTCGGTCATTGGAGGATCAACTCTAATTCCATTACCGAAAATAATATGACCAAGGAATTCTTATGACCTTAGCAAAAATTTGTATTTACTAAATTTGGCAAATAAGTGATGAGTTCTGAGAGTCTAAAGTATGATTCTTAGGTAATCTGCATGATCATTCTCTCTATGGGAATAAACAACAATGTCATCGATGAAGACTATAACGAACATAACAAAGTACTACTTGAACACATGATTCATTAAGTCCATGAAAGTTTTTGGGCAATTAGTAAGACTGAAAGACATGACTAGAAATCTGAAGTGACCATACCAGGTTTGAAAAGCTATTTTTAGAAAGTCACCTTACCTGAATCTGAGCTGATGATAGCTTGATCTAAGGTCTATCTTAGAAAAGTAACTAACACTCTGAAGTTGGTCAAACAAGTCATTGATTCTGGGAAGTAGGTATTTATTCTTAACTGTTACTCTATTTAAATGATGGTAGTGTAAAAATATTCTGAGTGAATTGTCCTTGTTTCATATGAATAAGACCGGTGCGCACCATGGGAAAATGTCGAGTTTAATGAACCCCTTGTTAAAAAGGTCCTTTAACTATTGTTTTAACTCTTTAAGTTCAACTGGAGTCGTTCTATAGTGCGAAATAGATATAGGTTGAGTGTCTGGAAGAAGGTCTATTTCAAAGTAGATTTCCCTTTTTGGAGGAATTTTGGGAAGATCTTCAGAAAATACATTTGAGAATTCATTTACTAGTGGAACTGATTCAAGGATGGTAATTTTTGAACTAGAATTTTTGACTCGTACAAGATGATAGAAACATCCCTTGGATATCATTTTTCTCGCTCTAAGGTAAGAAATCAACTGACTCATAAGTGTTGTAGTACTAGCTCTCCGTTTAAGGACTGGTTCATTTAGAAACAATAAATGAACAATTTTGTTCCTACAATCAACTGAGACATAGCATGAATAGAGGCAATCTACGCTAAGGATGACGTAAAAATCTGCCATCTCTAGCTCTACTAGGTCAACTGAAATGACTTTCTGATATATCATAACCGGACAGTTCAAGTATACCCGTCGGTCTATGCTAGATTTACCTACTGGGGTTTAAACTAAGAAAGGCTCTTCTAGGATTTCTGGACTGACTCTGAAATTAATGGCTATATAAGGAGTTATGAAAGAAAAAACTAGCTCCTGGATCTATAATGTATAAACATGTAAATAGAAGATCTATAACGTACTAGTTACCACATTAGGAGAACTTTTCTGATCTTGTTTGGACTGAAGTGCATGAAGCCTATTTGGAAATTGCCCACTAGTGGCACTGGAAGTGGGACCCTGCTAATTTAGGCTACTTAACTGAGCCGAAGGACGATTGTACTAAACCTGAGAACCTGATTGAGAAAAATCTTTGAATCTGTGGTCTGGTTCGCCACACCCAAAATAAACATCACTGCCAGCTATGCAGATACACTAATGGTTTCTGCCATATGTTTGATAAGGAGGATTTGTTGGAGCACTACTGACACTACCCTAAGATTTAGAGCTTGGCGTCCTATCTTTGTTACTATTTTTGAAATTAGGAACAGGAGAACTGACTGAGGACAGGCAGGAATAGTAGACTTTGGACAAAACTGGGAATGGTTACCTTCCTCTGACTTAGGCTGATTGAAATTAAATGTACCTATTCTAGCTCTTTTGTTTTGCCTCTCTTTCTTCTTAGTCTTAGCTTCTTCTATCTGCTAAGCATGGACCATGATCTTGGATATGTTCATATCCTTAATCAACATCATAGTTCTTCACTCCTTAACAACACTCTCTGATGCCCCAAACATGAACATACTTATTCTGGACCAACTATCTGCTACTACATGGGGAGCATACCTGTCTAACTAAGTAAACTTAAGGTAATACTCTTTCACATTTACGTTGCCTTTCCTGAGATGGATAAACTCTTACACCTTGGCTTCTCTCATCTCGAAGGAAAGCGTACATCTAGAAAAGTAGTAGCAAACTTTTCCTACTCTATGGGCTTTGCATCTGTACCCCAGTCTAACTTTCACTTCTTAAACCATGTATGAGCTATATCTTGTCGTTGATGGGAAGCTAAATCATCACTCTTATTAGAAGCCTCTTGTAATACCCCGTATATTTACAAGCTAGAAAATAAACCATTGTTTCTACACATAAAACCAGCTATACTGTGATTAATGTTTGAGTACATGAATTAGGACGAGTATCCTAGTCATAATAGAGTTTATGATATGTTATGCATGTTCATAAGAGTCACTTAGAGTAAGCCAAACTAAGAACTTTTGAATCCACCAAATTTTTGTGTGTGATTTCCCATAGGTCATCTTTGAAATGAGCATAACATAGTTTATAGGTGGTATTTTTGCAGATTCATGCCCTCTAAATTGAACAGAATTGAATAAGCTTTCCTTCGATACAAAATTTGCATAAAATGGACACCCAGTGAAGAAGTTATGGGGATTTAAAGTTTCAGCAGTGTCATTTTAGTCAGTGGCACATCGCGCCATAAGCCAAAATGACGTTTGTCAATTTCAAGTGTCTCTCCGTGATTCAACCACATCGCGGTGATTTTTTAAGTCATAAAAAACTGGCAACATGATTTCTCCGCATCGCGCCAGGGGCCCAAATTGGGAAATTTTTACAGAAATTAAAAGACGCATCTAGAGGGGTATTTGGGTCATCTTCCTACCCCTATATAAGCTCCCAAACACGTAATTAAGCAATTATTTTACCAAAACATACTCTTTTTCATCAAAATCCTCTCAAGAACACATTATGGTTTCAATTGGGGGCTTCAAGTTCAAGTAAACTCTGCCATAAAATTCCAAGATTCTCTCCATCAATCTTCACTAAATCAACAACTAAGGTATGCGTGTGTTCATTCATGGACTCCTTTTTTCCATGAAGTCCAAGAACCCTATTTTAAAATATATGCCATGATTTTTATGTTTTGATTTGATTTGATTGTTGATTTTGTGTATGTGTTAAATGATGTCAAGATAGAATCTTTATGGGTTTGTATGAAACTAGGATGGCATGTTAGTTGAAATATATGAACCTTGTGTTATATGGGTTGTTGAATTCATGAATAAACCTATGCCCAAAGTGTTGCATGTAAGGTGTTTGATAAAATGTCTAGTATGATAGAATTCATGTCCCATGATTCAATAGTGCTTAAATGACAAATCCACGTTCTATGCTCTATGATTTTAAATGAATTTCATGTTATTGTTATGTGTTGTTGTTGTGATATGGAATGAGCATAATATTGAAGCTATGCAATTATATGCATGTTGTATGCATTCCATTCCATGTATAAGAAGTTGAGCATCATGTATAGAAATGAAATCCCTTACTTATGATATGGTGAATTTAGGACTTTACTCTTATGAGCAAGTCAATCATGTGTATCAGTTTCCTTCCATCAAGTCCTAGGGGTATTTGTACCTAAAAAATATAGTTGTGTGCCTAGATCCAGGTCATGATTTCATGATAATCTCAGGCAATCCATGTTCCATAGAACTTAGTCAGTCTTGTGACTCAGGAAAGTTCAGTAACTCAGTTAATCTCAGCTAATCTCAGTAATCTCAGTATTCAGTGATATTGGAAACTTGAGAAATTCTAGTGTTCTATGTAACTTCAGTAATCTCCATAATTCAATACTCTCAGAAATTTCAAAAACACAATACTCAGTTAGATCAGTGCTCTCATAAACTCAGTTTAGCTCTACTAAACAATTCAACTATCATAAGTTTAGTAAATCAGTTCAGTTCAGTTCAGCAAATCAGTTCAGTGTCTTTCAGTTGGGAGTAAGATTCAGCATCGAGTAAACCTAAGGATGGGGAATCACCTATCACAGTCAGAGGGTGTGATTCCTAGAAGCAATCCTTGCATTCCAGAACTACATAGCCAGCGTAAGTTAAGATGTCCCTACACAAAGGGCTAATGCTTCTCTTTTGAGTTTACCTGATAGTAGGGCAGTTCGAATGAGCTCCTAAAAATAAAATAGGGTTACTTACAAGTTGTCTCTACCCATGTCATGGTATTGACACCCTTCCAATTTGGGAAAAGATTGGATCCCACCTGTTCAGTTCTAGGGCATGTCGGTTAGATGATTACCTCCCATAGTCTCAGTTTCAGTCTCAGCCTCAGTTTCAGTAATAGACTCAGAAAGTTCTTCAGAATATTAGGATATTCAGATGTAGTTAACTCAGATATAATAAGGAACTCAACCAGTTCCACCATATTTAGGACAGTAAGATACAGTCACTCATGTAATCATTATTACTAGTTCTCTGAACTCATATTACCAGTATCCATCTTTATGACTGTCAGAAATGATCAAGCATACCAGTTCCTTATATTCATGGCTGCAAGATACAGCAATCAGATTAATACTTTATAATTCGGCTGTCAGATACAGTCGACCAGACCAGTCCTTTATAATTCGGACTATTATACACAGTTATTAATGTATTAGTAACATAGCACTAGTCACTCAGTATTTAGTAATACAGTGTTAGTTCCTCACTTATTAGTGATTGTTAGTAAAGTCATGATGTCAGTATTTAGACACAGTAGTCAGTACAATTAAAAGTTCAGTTATAGTTTCTTATGTATGTATGGTTCTTACGTTCATATCAGTCAGCATTGTTCATGCACATAACCCTTTGCGTTTAGCATACCTCACTTGTATACTCAGTACATTTAGTCGTACTGACACATTTGCACTATGGTGCTTTCTCTTATGTTACACCATAGGTTTAGAGGCACGAGCTCCAGATCAAAAGTAGATTCTAGTCACAGCAGTTAAAGTTTGAAGTAAGTCCTCATCTTTCGAGGACGTGATTATTTCATTACTATTTCAGTTTTAAGTTTATTTTAGTAGTTGGATTTAGTTGGGGAAGTGTCCCATCAACTCCTTGTTCAGACAGTTTAGAGGCTTTCCAGACTATAGCATGTCAGACAGTTATTTCAGATTGTTTTTTGGTATGGTTATACCATTTTCAAACATTATTCTTATCAGATGTTTATTCAATTGAACCTTATAGCCATTCAGTACATGTTTCTGCATATTTAGGTAATATTATATAGTATATAGGTACAGATATCTGTCATGGGTTAGCTTGCTGTCCTTCAGGATCATAAGCACTTTGTAGAATTTTGGTTCAGAAAATCAGGGTGTTACAAACTTGGTCTCAGAGCCTAAGGTTCAACAGTGTCCTAGGATGTCTGAAAATCTGCATCTAATAGAGTCTTGTACATACGTGTGTTATGCACTATACTTATGTGCAGGAGACTATGAGATGTTTTAGAAACAGTTTTCCTTCTTTCATGTCTCAGATCGTACTATAGAAAAGTTTTCTAATAAAACTCATATAGATTCTCATCATGCTGCATGCATGTTAACTCCACCTTAATTTCAAGGTAACAGAAATAGTGAATCTCAAAGTTCTAGTGATAAAGCTTCCTCAACCAGTCCCAGCATACAGTTATGGGATTGCCCACAGACTCAGAAATACCCCATTAATCCCATTATGTTCCAAGTCATACAAATTTCATTCATGACCATGAGAACTCATTCACGAATCTAATTTTAGATATTCCATCAGATCTTTTCTCAGAATCTTATAACAACATAGACCTAGAATTTTTAAGCATGACCTTAAGAGTTAACAGTGGTAGAGTTAGGATACTATTATCCAGTTAGATTAAATTATATATTCATGGGGATAGTTGTACCAGAGTAAATTAGTATGCTTGAACAGTGTAAGCTAGAATTTAAGTTTATTGATTTGAATTAAGTATGAAGGTATGGATGTGATATTAGTAGTATATGAAGCAACATAAGCAGCTATTAGGCTTAGTAAGGCAAGCATGTGTTTGACAGGGTGTAAGTATGTGATTATGATTAAAGTTCAGTTCAGAGCTTAGTCAAGTGTTCAAAGACATATGATAATAGCTTAAGGTCAAGGGGGAGATGATAGATCAAGTAACCAAGTTAGCCTCTCAAAATTCCAGTAGTAGTGCTAGTATGTATAGAAAGATCAATAAGGGAAGACGATTCCCGATCCATCATATCTTTGTACAAGTTTTGTACTTCAGTCAGCATGATGCCTACACATGTTTCATAAGTCAGTTCCATGAACATAGCTTATATTTACATGTTTCTCATAGACTCTTGTACGCTCCCAGTTCCCCGCATAAGGAGTTTCTGCTCCCTCAGTGTTATGAATCATGTCCCACGAATTCAAAAATTTTAGACTCTGGTCATATAGCTCATGACTCATGTACACATGTCATGCCTTACAGTATATTCAGTTTCCATGACTCATGCTATGCCCCTACAGATAAGATAAATTCAGACTATGGCATGTATATCCTCTATTTAAACCTTTTTGGTAAATCCATGTTGTTTACATTCTATTCCTCAGGTTTCAGTCATGTGTCAAGTTCAGTCAGTGCCAGTTTATGTTTCAGGTTCTCCTGATGTAATCCTTCAGTAAGTTTTCCTTATGAAACATAGTAGTGATGAGCAATTGCTTAGATAGGAGATAGAAAGTATTTCAAGTCAAGAGAATATTGTGGCATGCTTACTGTGTATGAGGGGATAGTAACGAAGAAAGTTGATAACGCTCAACTTACACCTCAAATAAGTGCAAAGCGGTCATCGTCAATATATTTACCCAAATTTAGAGTCAGGGTCGAATCAACAGGTAACAATGTGATTGGCAATTAAACTAGTTCGAAACTATAGCTACAAGTTCAATTCAAATAAATAATGAGAAAGACAAAATAGGGGTTTTATCACTCTAACAAATTCTAACATTTCAACTTAATTTAGAAATTTAAGATTAGATTTCAATATGTCGAATCAATGATAGAGAGAAACTAGGGTTGTGATCACTATGACTATTAATCTCCATTGAATAACAACTGTTCGTGATTCTCGTGATAGGTGGGAACAACAGATTATCCTTGTCGATGATACTATCTGACTTATCTCTCGACCTCACTAAACAATGTATTATCTAATTCTCTCGAACTTGGATAACTTATCTATTTCCAATATGATGTTATCTCAGGTAGATTAATCCAGTTACGACATTAATCATTAAACAAAAGGTTGGTAGCTTCCGAGTCCCTGTTGATAATTGACGTGCTCTAGTCTATTTCTCCGTTAGAAGTAAATAAAACCTAAGGCATAACCTAATATTTGAAACTAATATATTCAAGTTAAAACAATAGAATTTCAAGATGTTCCCACGATCACTCAAACCCAAATCCAACTATTAAATCAATGAAATAATAACCATAGATCCCAAAACCCTAGTTGTGGATTTTAGTAGCTCATAAGATAGAAAAAGATAACAAAGATTAAATTCATAACTTACAACAAGTGAACTTACAAAAGATGAAATTCAAAGTTGCTTCTCCTTCAAGTACAATAAGAATTTCCCACAACTTAATCAAAGGATGGAAAATTGAATTCTAAGTTAAGAGAGTCAAAAACAAATGAACTCGCCTATACTATGTTACAAGATTTGAAAAGCTGCTTCCGAAGTTGTGAATGAAACCCTAAAAGATGTTATTTATACTAAAGTCTAATTTAGGAAATAAAATAACAAACCTTAATAAAATTCTTGGAATAGGTGACGCCCAAGTTGACGCCGCATCAAGAGTCTGACACCCTATCACGGATGGCATCAGAATGCTTCAGTTGCCTTCAAAATCTGTCTTAAGCTGACACCCTTCGTGATGACTTATAACTAACTTGATGCCTTATCACCAACATGTCCTCAGAAAATCTTTAATTTTCTTGTTCTTTGCCTAAACCTGATGACCTCCGTGATAGCCTATCACAAACCTGATAGCTTATTATGACATGTCTTCAGGAAATCTTCAGAAACTTTTCAAAAATAAATTTCTTGCATCTTTTCACCCAAAATCATCCTTCTTGATGTAGATTTCATGTATTTCCATGCATCTTGGTTTTCCTACAAAATTATAAGAACTATCATCAAAAACATCAGTAGTTACTTAAGAACTTACAATTATTTCAAGTTAAAAAGTCTTAAATGTGCTACAAAAATCTAGTACATCAACACCCTCAACTTAGAACAATTGCTTGTCCTCAAGCAACTACATAACACCATATTACAATGATTAACCAAGAGACACATAAGATACCTATAACAGTTGATTATCAAGTTTAGCTCAAAACACATTACACTCTCAGCGTTCAATCCAATTGTGCATATCCATGAAAATTAACAATCTGACCCAAAAGAATCAAGATATGGCATCAATTCAGTAACAATAACCATGCATATGTACAAGTTACACTACCCAAACAAGTGAACAGCTATCAATGCAACCGAAATGCCCTTACAACAAAGAAATCCCTCCTCACTAATATATGAACTCAGGTATGTCAATGCGAGGACGGTCAAGAGACACTCACTCTCAGAAAGAAATTCCAATCAATGCATGTCAAATACCATATGCTTGCCCTTATTTTCATTACCAAGGTGTCCAGATAGGTATGTTAGGAACACTATAGGTGTTTTCTTTTGGTTGTAATGAAGGCTAAGGGTTGGTATGATATTCAATGGCATTTAGAGTGACTAAGCCTCCTTGGCACTACCTTAACTTTGGAGGTTCACTTATTAACCTTTTTCTTCTTTTTCTCCTTTTCTTGATCACACATTATTCAGGATGGATGTGGCTTTTCTTTTTCATTCTTTTTCTTTTCTTATTCTTCTTCCAAACCACCCAGTTTTTTATTTTTTTTCACTTATTGTTTTCCTTTTATTCTACCTTTTTTCATACCCTGTTTAAATCATGTACCCCTGTGATAGCTACCCTCAACTTAGGTTATTTACCTAAGTCTAGGTGCACAGTGTCCAAGGAGGACCAGGGCCAAAATAGGTTCATTATGATCTAAATGGGAAGGTGATAGGTGTCATATAAAGAAATGGCCAATTTAGGCTCAAAATAGGGATCAAGAGATATCATGCATACAGGGAAGGTTATTTAGGCACAAAAAGGTAACTTAAAATCAAAACGGCCTATGATCCTTTCCTAACCCCTATCTTTAAACCAAGGTAAGACTAACCGGGCAATTTCTAGATTCAACATACACAGGGAATTGAGTAAGACCTCACACACACATGGCACAATGGTACATCATAAGATACTACCCATTCGGTTTATGCAATTGTTAGCAGTGATTATCATGTCCTTAGTCCTAATTCCATAAAATGATTCACAGTATCCATATATAAATGCATATCACATAGTTATAAAATAGACCAATGGAGAGGTGTTTATCAGTCTTAAAAATCAATAAAAATATGTCAACTTCTCTAAATACTTATTCTTCTCTAGTTAACCATAACACATCACAAAATATACATAATATGCCTAAACATGCTGGCTCTACTATGAACAAGACTCTGGGGAAAAGAGACACAGAAACAAAAACCCAAGGAGGACATCAACACCTACAAGCAGCCCCTTTCTTAACTTAATATCATGCATTGTTCCCAACACATCAAATCAAAACAAAAGAGATAGAAACATACCTATGGAACCATGGGTCTGAAGATCTGATGTCAATCACATAATACGAATACAAACAACAAATTACCTTTGGTTGCCTCCTAAGAAGCACCTAATTTAGTATCGCGGCACGACCCAACTCAATATTTTCCTACACCTCAAGGATATGAATTACACCCCCAACTTAGAGTCCATCTTTTTCCCTCAATCATAGGGAGGTGGTCCAAATATTAAGAAGCCGAGTAATGAATGATGCATAGTAAACAACTCGATCTTAAAGTGAGGTATATTTTTATGTTGTTTATCAAGTGTAAAATAAAGAATATAGTTTCTTGTTCCTCATCTTCACAGTCTTCTACTATTTTAGATGATTCCACAAACAATATATCATCTAAACATAATGTGGAAAAATGCTTCGAGTGTGGCCCAATAAATCCTACTTCAAAATTTACACTATCCTCTGCACACTCACTTTTATTCATCTTCTCAACATTTTTACTTTAAATAGGGCTAGAGTCTTCATAAGAGATTAGCTTGGCTTGTTCTTTTGCCTCTAGTACCATTCCCTCAATCTTGGCATCATCCCTCATGGTTAGCTTGGTTGGTTGGGAAATCTCTAAGGGTTGATCAACTTCAAGATCATTATCAGTATAGCAATCTTGCTCTTCATCGTCACACTCTCCCACTATTTTAAATGATTCCACAGACAAGATATCATCTAAACATAATGTAGAAAAGTGTTTTGGATGATTGACCTCGATATCTATCTCTTCTATCCTTTCTCTTCCATTATTAAATGCCCTAATGTCTTGACGTATGTCACATATGGTATCATTTGTTATGTCTGTATGATCCAACATTAGTTGAAGCATAGCTTCAATGTCACTCTTTCCAATGCATCGTTCTTTTTTTTTTACCATAATACCTGCCATACTGATAAGAAGAACTAGAACTTGGGTTAGTGCAGTAGAGGGAGGGGGAATTTGAGAAATCACTCCAATGTCCATCTTGACCACCACATAAAGAACAATTATACTTCCGGTAGGATGGAAATGGTGCACACATAAGAAATTGTTAGTATTTATAATTGACAAATAACCACCAAGGAACCTGTTCTTTTACAGGTATCATATAAGACTTGAGTTCTAGATGTTCTACACACATTGTGATAGAATCAGCTCCTTCACTAGTGACTGGAGTCAACTATTGATCAGATGCTAAAAAAATTTTCAAGTATTTGAAGGATTCCTCGAGAAATTGGGTTTATGGGATAAACATGTGAATCAAGGAATGTGAATTAATTCAACATAAAAATATTATCATATTTCAAAGAAAGAAAAGAGTTTTGGAATTAGGAGAAAGAGTGTGAAGGTAGAAATAGATATAAAAATCAAGTCCAAATAGGATTGGATTCATTAACCAAAATTTGATGGAATTTGGAGGAACATTCCAAGGGAAATTCAACCATCACTATGCAACCAATTGATAGTATTGAGGTCACTCCTTTCCCACATATCTTGAATCACCTTTTGGAAAATAACTAGCAGTAATTGTGAGAGAGTGTTATTGTTGTGTCATGAAGTTACAATACTTTTTATGCTTAAAACAAAGGACATTTGGAAGTACAAAGGTATTCTATATAGATATGATGTTTTGGGGGTATTTATAGGTCAAACTAGATCGTAGAAGTGAAGTGCTGAATTCTGGTTTTAAAGGGCGTCAAATGACCAATTCAACAACCATGGAATCTGACCACGCTAATTCCATGCCATTGTGATATGAATTGGAGGATATATTCTCAGGTGTCAAATATATGAGAGCTTCCCATGATCATGCACTGATGTTACAATCATACAATCTAATTGTGGGAAGAGGACCTAACACTATTGTTGCAGATGTTAAGTGATCAAAATCACATGAGACTTCCCACTACCATGCATTAAAGTCACAATAGTACCAAGGTATCGTGGGAGGAAATTTAGATTTGAAGTTTGCAAAAGTTAAAGTGTATAGGACTCAAATGAGAGAAAAACTCGATTGTACGAGAATCCACAAGATCATACAAAGTGTCGTACTAACCATGATCTGTGCAATGACGAAGTCCACAACAAACCTACGAGCACTAAGAATGATCATGGTATTAAACCATGATCGTACCTTCCTTTAGGCAGAGAAACAAACTCAGCAAATCATGATATATTTTGGATAATTTTATTTTGTCTATAAATACTCCTATTGGGTATTTTGTAAGAGTTTACACATTATTACAACTTATTACTTTATTGTAAGATTTCAAGGATATTCTTGTTCTTTGAATTACAAACATCAATTTTTAGTGCTTTAATTCAAAGTGAGATTTTAAAGTTTTTCATCTATTTATTGTAAGCTCATAATTATGTTTTATTATCAAAATTATTCTTGTGTTCATGAAGTTATGGAGAGAAATTTGGCTAATTGGACTCTTCAAGTTTTCAATTATAAAAATGGCCTACGCTAGTTTTCACATTTTAAAACAAAATAAAAATAATTTTAATGAATAATTGGGATATAATAAAATTTTAAAAATTGTGGGAGCTATTTACAAATATAATTAAAACATAAAACCCTAACTCATTCTTTCAATTTTAAATTATATTTTTTTCTCTCTCTAACTTCATTTTCTCCTCTATTTTTATCAAAAACTCATTGTTTATTCAAATTTATCCTTTTTTAAGCTTCATATTTATATATAAATATTCTCTATTCTAAATTGTAAGTTTTCTACTCTTCTCTAATTGTAGTACCAATTTTTTTTCAAAAGAAAAAAGTTTGTATTTATACATGTAATCGATCAGATAAAACATGACCGATGATTTATCCGAGAAAATATGTAATATATATGTAATTAATCAGGTTGATGATTAACTTATTGAACTATAGAAGACCAATGTTTAACATAAGTCAGATCAATAATCCATCTTTCCATGTATCAGTTGGATCGATAATAAATCTATTCATGTGTTGGTCCGATCGATAATCTATCTATGCATATATTGAATTGATTGATAATTCATTTGCCTATATATCGAACTGATTGGTAAGTAATCTTTCCATATTTTGATCGGTTAGATGATCAATCTGTCCATGTGAATGGGAATTTTGATTGATTTATAATTCTTAAAATATTTTGGTAGGAGGGACTTTTTTAAAAAATTTCAGTAGTGAGTGATTTGTAGACTAATTTGTAACTAAATTTTAAATCAGTAATAAATTTAAATATTCTAAGTGGGTCATTTCACTAAAGAAACTTCTACTCTGTTTAATTAAATAGTACACTTGAAGAGACAATTTAAAAAGGAATTCTTGCAATTATGAGTAGCTAAACACCATAACTACGGTTGTGGGAACCATGGCGGATTAAGAAAGTAGTCGTCGTAGTATAAGGTGATTCACAAAGGGTGTTTAGGCATGCCTTGTTAATTCTCTTTACTTTAATTACTTTCTAATGTTGTGATACGTTAAAACTTGCCTAATCCGTACTCTGGGCTTTAGCATGGTTAATCAGCTGGAGGAAGAGAATCAACAACATGAATTGGAGCTACCAAACTCCATTTAATTAGGCTTGAACTGGTAAATGGGATAGACTAAATTAGAATCATAAAAGGGTTATTAAAGCAAAATCCATGATACATGAACCTTTGTGCTTGGGGATAGTCATCAACAATGTGCATAACATAGTCGGTTAGATGACACATAACCTATCAGTTCTACATGCTGAGCACTTTAAGAAATCACTAATTCTAAAGAATTTGCAGAGTTATAAAGTTATTAGGGAACATAGTCCTAGTGCCTCTCTTATACTGATTACAAATCCAATAAATCAACAATTGTGGCTACTGAATTCTTTACATACAAAACCCCCTATTTTACTAAAGATTGTTATTGATTGCTTAGACAAACATCTTGATTGATATTTTAACCTATTCCCATGGAATCGGCCCCAACCTAGTTGGCTTATATATTTGACCAACAACCAATTTGTGATTTGTTTAGAGGTGTAATTTAGGCAACATCAAATTTTGGCATCATTATTGGTAACTACGGTTATGGAGTTAATTAATTTTGTCTGTCGAATTTTTGTTACTGTTTCCTAATTTACTTTTCTATTATTCCTAAAGCACACATCGGTTTACGTCCAATAGATAAAGTTAAAGAAATTTCCTTATTCCACTTTGTATAGAACTTTGAGAGCTAATACAAGAACGGTGAATAAAGAATTTCATAATCAAGGAGCTTATAACGTGGGAGTTGTTGATGCATAAATCCTAAATTAGCCAGGTCATCAAGTTAGGCTTTAAGAGACTTTAGAGGAAACTACTGCTCATTTAGTGGCTGAGGAGAATGCTAGACAAAAAGCTACCAAGCAGATAACTAGGGAAGGGAAGGATAGACAAGAAGAAGTAAATTGTTTAGCCGCACTTGGTGAATGAGAATGGAAGAGAAGGTATATGGGGAAATAGCCTCAACAATAGTATCTCCCTCACTATAAGGATGCAGAAGAAGAACAGATTATTTGGAGCCAATTGAAATATGTGTTTTTGTCCCACTGAAATTACTTCCAGGAACTAAGTTTGATATCACCAGTTCTATAATACACTTGCTGAATTTAAAAAAGAGTTTTCTCAGTCCTTCCTTCTAATGATGCAAACATGCATGTGATGAACTTCATAGTGGTTTGTACTTTCTATAATCTACTTAAAGTAATCTAGAAGGTAATTAGACTATGATTTTTTTCTCTGATGGGAGAGGCTACATTATGGTCAGTAGAGCTACCACATAGATTGATCACAAATTAGAATAAGTTGAGGACTTAGTTCTTGGACAGACTTTTTACCACCTTCCAAAATTTTGCAATTGAAAAATGAGATCTATAACATTAGGAAACTATATTTGGTGGTGTTATATGAGACTTGGTTGAGTTTCAAGAAGAAATTATAGAATGTACTGAATCACAAAATGCCTGGCTGAAACTTGCTTGAGATATTCTACAAAGCCTTGAATTCAAACACAAGGGTTGTAGTAGACACTACCACTATGTGGGGCATTCATAATTCTATACTGGGATCACACTTTTTAAGCTTCTATATTAAATCAAAAAATCCAACTGTGTTGTCATACTCGATTTGTGGACAAACTCACAGTTACTTATATGATTAGAGCGTCTACAGAGCAGAGAGCACTAGGTGAGTCAGCAGCCTAAGAGGTAGCAAAATTGAGGACTGAGATTGGTTTACTTACTAAGTAATTTGCATTAGTATGAAAAAAATATGAATGTGGTTGGTTCACAAGGTTAAGTTCCAAGGCACGATGAGTCTGATTTTGAGGTAGAGGCTAAGTATCCAAAATATCAAGTAGTAGGTTTTCGAGCCTAGAAAAGGTCTAATCAAGATAATTGGAACTATAGAAAAGAGAATCAGGGTTGGAACTACTATGGTGATAATAATAAAATAAAGTCTCGGAATAGAAATATGAGTAGAGAACAAGAAGGTGATTAGAGAAAAAAGATTATTATAAGGATAAAAGATCTAGGGGTGTGCATCGGTCTGTTCGGTTCGATTTTACGTATTATCGGTTTGATTTATCGATTTTTGATTTTTAAATATGCTAAACCAATAACCAAACCAATAAGATATTTTTCATTGATTTTTGATTTATAGGTTTTTAGTCCTTAACGGTTCGGTTTTTAGTTTTTCGATAAGAAAATACTCATAAAATACAAATAGTAATAACTAACATGAAAAAAAAAATTGAATCTTAGTTGAAAACAAAAATCCTACATACTTTGTTTGAATTTACAAGAATCTTCAAGTTTGAATTAAATGTTTTTAGGAGAAATTAAGAGTCTGTATAATTGAAATATTAGGTTTTTTAATTTGTTGAGATTAAAGAGAAATTATGAGGAATATATAATAAGTCATATATATATATATATATTGGGTTATCGGTTTACCCAATAACCCAATAGGAAAAAACTAAACTGAATCAATAACCCAATAATTTTTTTATAAATTTATTAAAAAATCGTTAACCGAATAATCCAATAATAATAAACCAATAACCATTTTATTAGTTTGGTTTATCGGTCGGTTCTGTTTTTACACATCCCTAAAAAGAGCCTTTATGTGAGGAATTATGAACTGGTTCTAACAATTCAAAAATCACAGAAATTCTAGCCAAAGTTGTTAAAAGGGTAAAGAAGACGAAAGATTTCCTTAAGGAGATTAGGGTTGATATTTTAGAATTGTCCCAAAGGGACATATCTTATGCTACCACCATAAACCAACTTGAGCAACAATTTGGTTAGATGTTTGTTGCATTGAATCAGTATCCATAAGGTACACTTTAAATCAACACCATCCACAATGCAAAAAATAATGGTCATTGCTTAGTTATTACTACTAGGTGTGGTAATATGGTCGCTTATCAACCTATGCATGTGATTGTTAAGAATGAGGTAGAATTTGTTATTGTCAATGATATGAAGGTGGACAAATATAAAGACTTTGTAGAGGATGGGAAAAAGCATAAAAAGACTTTTGGTTGATGAACATATGACCAAAGCAAGAAAGGAAAAAGAAAATACAGTTGTAAAAGTATTAACTCCTATTCCATAAACTATTCCTCATTTTCCACAAAGATTGAAGAAGAAAGCTGAAGAGGGAAACTCTATGTTGAAAGAGTTATCAATGAATATTCCTCTTGTTGAGCCTCTCAAACAAATGGCTGATGATACAAAGTTTATTAAAGAGTTGGTGACTAAGATGAGGATGGTGATTTTTGAGCCCATTAACAATGTGCATCATCATAGTACCATCACCTGTCAATCTCTATTTGAGAAGAAGAAAGATCTTCGAGCATTCACAATTCTATATACTGTTGGAAGTTCCAATTTTACAAAGGTTTTGTGTGATTTAGGTGCTACCATTAAGTTGATGTTGCTAGTAGTTTATAGTCAATTGGGGTTGGGGTCACTCAAACAGACTTTGATTAAACTTTTCATGGCTGATCACACTATGAAGAAGCTAATAGGAATCTTCTGTGATGTTTTGGTAAAGCCCGCATCCTTTATATTTCCAAGAGATTTTGTAATCCTTGACTGTGAGATTGACTTTGAGGTTCCAATTATCTTAGGAATGCCATTCCTTATGACTGGGCATGCTTTGGTTGATATGAAGTCTAGGCAGATAAAGTTTTGATTGAATGATGAGCATGTGAATTTCAATATATGTTCAATTCCTGAAGTAGCCAAAGGATGTGCATATGATTTTTGCGATTGATACAGTCAATGAGGATGCATTGGTAGCTCCTATTAAGGAGAGGCTCAAAGTTAAATCCCTTGTAGGTGTGATAATGAATTTCAATGGTGGTTATATTAAGAGTCATAATGAGATGGGGAGTGCACTTAATGGTAGGGGTACTTATAATTTTGCGCTAAAGAATTTAAATCTTGATTTGAAGAATAGAGTGACCCTGCTAGCTAGGCCTTCTATTGAGAAGCCTCTAGTTTTAGAGCTCAAGGCTCTTCCATCCCATATTCATTATGTATTTTTGGGATCCAACAATACGCTATTGGTTATTATTAAAGTTGAATTAGTAGATTTGCAAGATGAGGTTGTGGTATTTATTTTAAAATAATTTAAGAGGGACATTGGATGGTCCACTATTGATATTATTGGGACTCCACCTAGAATTTGCACATAGGAAATCCAACTTGAGATGGATTATGTACCTATTATTGAGCATCAACAGAGATAAAATCTACGTATGCAAGAGGTAGTGAAGAAAAAAATTATCAAGTGGTTAGATGCGAGGGTGGTATACCCTATTTCTTATAGAAAATGGGTACCCTGGTCCAATGTATTCCAAAAAGGGATGGAATCATTGTGGTTCCCATTGAGAATAATAAGACTATTACTATAAGGCTAGTCACTAGTTCACATTTTTGCATGGACTATATCAAGTTAAATGCATGTATTGAGAAGGATCATTTTTTGGTGCCTTTCATGGATCAGATCTTAGATTGTCTTACTAGCATAGAATGGTATTGTTTTCTTGGTGTTTTTTTGTAAGATCCCATAAAATTCTCTTATAGTCTAAGACTTATAACGTGTTCAGTGAAGTGTTAAACTAGCCCAAAAAGATTGAGAAGTGTCTTTCCAAGTGAGAAGTATTTTGAACTATGTAGAATGTCCCTAATCTCGATACAAAATTTGCCTAAATCCGACACTCAGGTAAAGACTTAGAGCTATTATAGTAAGACAATATGCCACCTGGCACTTTAGCTTATCGCAGAGCCAGCCAAAATGGCAATAGTCAAAATATAGTGAGCCTCTGCGATTATGGTGCATCGCACCAAGGCTTAATTTTAGAATTACCAATTTCCAGTGCACCAAAGCGATTCCACTGTGTCACAGTACTTTTCTAGTTCGCAACCAAGGACACAACGCGATTTCCACCATGTTGCGCCATCAAGCAGTTTCTCAATTATCTAATTTCCAGTGAGCTGGCATGATTATGGCGTGTCGTGCCAACATATAAAATCGGGATTTTTTAGTTTAATTCTAGAGGAAAAAAAGGTCATTTTGCTACCCTTATATATAGTTATTAACATGGGTATTGGACTCATTTTAACGTAGAAATACAAGTTTTCTCTCAAAGTTGTTCAAGAATAAGAGCTAGGGTTCCTACAAAATCAAAACCATTCCTTCTTCTTCAAGAGAAATCACGAAATCAAGAACTCTCCACTAGTTTTCAAGAAAGAGTTTCTCTAAGGTATGCAGATGTTGATTCTTGGGTCCCTTTCATCCAAGAAGCTTAAGAACTCCTTTCTAAAAATTCAAAGATCTTATGCTTGTGGGTTTTCATAATTATGTGAGTTGAAATTGATGTTCATGCAAGTATTGAGTTTTAATTCATGTTTTTTTTCAAGGTTTTCAAGCTTTGACCCTAGTATGTGATATTCATGTGATGTTCATGAAAAACCCTAATCATGTTGCTTGTTAAGTGGTGTGTTCATGTCAATTAAGTATAGAAATTATTGAATAAGCAATTCATGATCCCCATATGTTTGATAAAATACTAATGTGAAGGAATTAGAACCATTATAGCATGTTTACTAGGAATCAACATTTGTGTGCAAGCCCATGAATGCCAAGGAGTTAGAGCCATTATAGCTTGTTTCCTAGGAATCCTCAATTATGTGCTCTTCGATCCATGCTAAGACTTTATTACATGCTAAGTGTTTGATGAATGAATTGTGACATGATAGCATGAAGTTCCCCAATTATGTGCTCTTCGATACATACTAAGATTTTAATACATGCTAAGTGTTTGATGCAAGATCTTGGTGAATGGAGTATGAGCCAATAGCATGTCTCCCTATACTATCATATGTTTATTATTTCTAAATAGTTAAAGAGATGCTTTAGTTATTGTGATGGTGAATGAATGTCCATAGTATTAATTATTCAAGAATGGTTATATTTTTCTTTTATGTTATTGAGTCTTGGGGGTATTTATACATGATAATTTAGCTGCAGTCTAGAGCCAGTGTCATTTTTCTTGACAATCTCAGTTAAGCCACGACTCTCAAAACTCGGTGAGTTATAGAACTCTGTACTCTCAGACAAATACAGAACTTAAGTAATCTCTATAATCTCGATACCACTAGTAATCTAGCCTCAGTTTTGTATTTAACTCAGATCTAGTAGTATTCAAGTGTTCAGTTCTAACCTCAGTAGTATTCGAGTAATTTATCCCGAGCTTAGTGTCGTTCAGTCAGATAATGAGATTCAGTAGTATTCCTTCAGATATGGAACCAAGGGAATTTAGCTTAACTCAGTCAGATCAGTCAAGAAATATGATCAGTATTAAATTCAGTTTAGTTTAATTTACAAATTAGTTCAGAGTCTTTCAGTTAGGAGTAAGAGCTAGCACCGAGCAAGGGAAGGGATGGAGGCTCCCCATCAGAGATAAAGAGTAATTAGGAGCAATTCCTGAACTCCAGAACTATGTATACAGTGCAGGATGTACGCGTCACCCATCAGGAAAGGTTGGTCACCCGTTAGATAGGCTTGACTGTTATATTGCCTTAGGCTTGACTTCCTGTGAGAGTCACCCGTCAGATAGGCATGACCAGAGAGTTCTTTACCCATGGCACAGTATTAACACCTTTCCAGCTGGGGTTATAGGTTGGACCCCACCAGTTGAGATTTAGGGCATATCGGTTAAGTGACTATTTCCCACAGTTGCAGTTTAAGTATCAATCTTCAGAAATCAGGACTTTCATATATAGTCATCTATCTCAGTGAGGAACTCAGATAGTTCCATTGATTCATAGACCACCCGTCAGATAGGATTTGTCCCATATAAAGTTATTCAGTATCAGATCTAGAGATCACCAATCAGATAGGCTTGATCTCAATCTCAGATTCAGTTGAGTATTCTTGTTATCAGATCTCGAGATCACCTATCAAATAGGCTTGATCTCAGTCTTATATTTAGTTGAGTAATCTAATTATCATATCTATAGATCACCTATTAGATAAGCTTGATATTAGTATCATACTCAGTTAAGTAATCTCATTATTAGATCCCGAGATCACCCGCCAGATAGGCTTGATCTCAGTTTCAGATTCAATTCAGTAATCTCATTATCAGATCCCGAGATCACCCGTCAAATAGGCTTGATCTCAGTCTCAGATTCAGTTGAGTATTTTTGTTATCAGATCTAGAAATCACCCATGGCTTGATCTCAGTCTCAGATTCAGTTGAGTATTCTTGTTTTCAGATTCAAAAATGATCATTTCTTATCATTGATTGTAGATTTTGGAATTATCCATTAGAGAGGTTTGATCTCTGATGCAGTCAGATGAGAGTAGGAACCTCAGAATTTAGTCATTGATATGAGTACATTCAGTTAATCGATTTTAGTATCATTAGTTTTTAAGATCACTATCTAGATAAGACTGATCTAAACTCCAGTACTCAGTTATCAGTATCAAATGATTTTGTGTTTAGTATCTCAGGCATTAGTAGTGAGTTCTGATGGTGGTAAAGTAGTATCCAAGTTTCAGTATTTCGAGACACGATGATTTCAGTTATGGATTGTGCATTCATACATGTGTTCTTATTCTGTACTCTCATGATTATTAAGTTAAGTGATTGTTCATGCATAAACCCTTGTATTTAGCCTTAGCTCATCTTCATACTCGGTACATTCTCGTACTGATGCATTTGTGCTATCATTTTTTATTTGACTCCATAGGTTCAGAGGCACAAGATCCAGAGTACCCTTAGCAGCTCAATCCCAATTAGCAGTAGTAGACATATCAATGAGTCCTCTTGTAATACCCTGGGAAATTTTTCGTTGAAATTTGTGCATAAATATGTTGGGTTCTATCTTATAAAATAAATTATAAATTTTCCGTGTGGAATATCTTAGATTATGACCCATCATTGCATAGCGTATCGAATAATCTTTCCAATGATATGTGGATTATCCAAAACAGAAACCCGACTGACGAGTTATGAACGTTACGATTGAACCGTGAATAGTAGTGAACAGTAAAATATGCATGAAAAAATATTGAGGCCTGGCGTATTATTCTCCCAGTTTAAATAATCATAACTCCTTGTACATAATGATCTGAGTGATCTACTATATATGAACGGAAAGTTCTGCGAGTCCTCTTTCCAACGAAATATGTTTCATCCAATTTGTCTATCGGAACAAAAAGTTATGGTTGATCTACTTCAGCCTATCAAAAGTGAATTTTTGGGTCAACTTCAAATGATCATAACTCCTCGTACATAATGATCTGGGTGAGATACTATATATCAACGGAAAGATATGAGAGTCCTCTTTCTAATTAAATTAGTTTCATCCAATTTGGAT
>JAPEIP010000002.1:80563160-80579091 GCA_026120095.1 Capsicum chinense
GGTGAAGTGATTTGAAAGTGGAATTGTTAAAGTTATTCTTTCGAAAGATTTAAATGATATTTACATTATGAGAATTGATATTCTTGATGAACTGAAAGTGATTGACAAATTATATGATGACTCACATATGTTATTGTACTTATTTCTGCCTCTCATGATTGTGATGATTTTTTTGGGGCTATATGAGTCGTTCATACATCCTGCTTATTTCTTATAAATATTTATGATGATGATGTTTATACAATTGCATACTCCCCCATATAGTCGGTTCCTTTCCATGATACTGACCCACATCTGTATGTGGGTTGTATTTTCTCAGAATCTAGGTTCAAGTGCTTAGTTTCAGGTTCAACAGTGATTCTTCGGGCACGCTGTTCTACATCTTCTGTCGTAGTGAGTCCTCATGTTCTGAGGACATGATGTCTGATACTGGTTTCACAAAATTATTTACATTTGATTACTGAGTATGAGTCAGTTGGGGCATTTCTCAATAGCTCGCTGGTTTTATTGATTTTCTTAGAGGGTTGTCAGACTAGTATAGATGTTGGGAGTTGACTAATAAGTCGTATTTTGTTATTTTTCTAAAATTCTTTTATTCTTGGATAATGATTACTCTATTGATATTTGAGGGTTATTTATGGAAACCCCGTTGATTTGTGTTGAACTGAATGAGAATGGCTCAAAGGGTTAGCTTGGGCTACTCGTAGCCTCAAGCACCGTGTGATGCTCTGGGACCCATTTTCTAGGGCGTTACACCTCTGTAGTCGAGGATTATCCTTATTTTATTATTGTATCATGCTTAGTTTATTTTTAGTAGACCGAGTTAGTTGGGAATATGTCCTATCAACTCCCCAGTTCAGATAGTTTAGAGGCTTTGCGGATAGATGTATCAGTATTTAGTTTTAAATTTTGAGCAATTTTATATGTTTTGAACCTTATAGCCAGTTTCCACATTTATTATTTATATTATGCAGTGTTTAGGTACAGATATCAGTAGAGAGTTGTTTTGCGGTCCTTCGAAATCATGAGCACCATGTGGTGTTTCGGTTCCAAAAATCAGATCGTTATATTTTTTAGGTTACAATTTGGATTTTTATTACACCTAAAGACCAAGAGAAAAACGCTTTCACTTATCGATATAGGACATTCGCATTCAAGAAGATGCCTTTTGGTCTGTGTAAGTCACCAATAACTTTTCATCAATTCATGATGTCCATCTTTTTTAACATGGTTAAGAATACTATTAAAGTATTTATGGATACCATCCATGTTGTTGGTGATTTATTTGAGGATTTATTGGCACATCCTTCTAGTGTGTTGAGGAAACGCTAGGATGGTATCTTGGTGCTAAACTAGGATAATTGCAATTTCATGGTGAAATAATGAATGGTGCTTAGTCATAAGATTTTGAAAAAAAGGATTAAAGTTGACAAGTTGAATATTGAGTTATTCAAAAATTTCCTCCACTAATTTCTATGAAGAGTATTTGTAGCTTCTTGGGGGCACGTGGTATTTTATCAAATTTCATCAAGGACTTTTTAAAAATTGCAAATTCTTTAAGCAATTTGTTCGAGAAGGAGGTAAATTTTGTGTTTAATGATGCATTTATAAGGATATTTGAGTTCCTAAAAGAGAAGTTAATTTCAACCCATATTATTGTGTCTCCTAATTGGTCCACGCAATTTGAGGTTATGTGTGATGCTAGTAATACGGAAATAGGTGCAGTTCCATGCCAAAGGTGATAGAATATTGTATATCTCATTTTCTATGATACCAAAATACTTAAACCTACCCAGAAAAATTATATTGTGACCAAATAAGAGTTGCTTATGGTGGCATTTGTGTTTGAGAAATTTTTGTCTTATTTGATTCACACAAAAGTGATTATGCATACTGACCATGCATATCTTTGGTACCTTATGGCAAAGAAGGATGCAAATCCAAGGTTCATTCATCGGGTACTTCTATTGAAGGAATTTGATTCTTAGGTCATTGACTGAAAGGGGATTGAGAATCAAGTGGATGACCAGTTATCATACCTTGAAAAAAAGGTTATGTTGAAACTGAAGGAAGAGATTGAGATTGATGATACTCTTTTTGGATGAGTAGGTATTAACCGCATCGCAAGATTTGATACCATAGTTTGCAAACTTTCCCAATTATTTGGTTAGTGATATGATTTCAAAAGACCTATCATTTCAGCAACATAAGAAGTTTATGCATGATGTGAGGAAGTTTTTTGGGTATGATTCATACTTGTTTTGAATTTATATAGATGGACTGGTTTGGAGATATGTTCCTAAGGTTGAGATGATCAGTATTTTAGAGGCATGCCACTCGTCATGAATTGGGGGTTATCATAGTAATGTGCAGATTGAGCATAAGCTCTTGCAATATGGGTACTATTGGCCTACTATTTATAAGGACGTACATGACTATGCAAGGTCTTATTTCTAGTGCCGATGAAAAGAAAACATCTCACAAAGTCCAAAACTTTCAATTACCGTTATCCTAGAGCTTGAGCAATTTGATATATGGTGTATCGATTGTATAGGCTTTTGTGAGCTTACATGGTATGAAATATAATTTGGTGGTTGTTGACTATGTTTTAAAATTGGTGGAGGCAGATACACTTCCAAACAACAAAGTGAAGAGTGTCATAACATTATTGAGAAAGAATATATTTTCTAAATTTGGTACACCTAGGGCTATCAGTAAGAGGCTTGCACTTTTGTAATCGTGTATTCAAAGATTTTCTAGAGAAATATAGTGTGAAACATAAGGTGTCAACACGTTACCATCCTCAAACAAATAGGCAAGTTGAGGTCTCCAATCATAAGATCAAGTCTATTTTGGCGAAGACTGTGAATGCCAACTGGATAGACTGACTGGGCTAGAAAGTTGGATGATACACTATGGGCTTACTGGACATTATTCAACACCCCTATTGGGGTGTCTGCATATTAGCTTGTGTATGAAAAAGCATGCCACTTGCTTATCAAACTTGAACATAAGGCATTATAGGAACTAAAGAGGTTGAATATAGAATGGAGTAATGCGGCTATGTTGAGACTAGAACTATTGAATAAGATGGGTAAATTCAGTATTTGAACCTATAAGATCTCAGCCTTGTACAAAGAGAATATGAAATTGTATCATGATTGCATAATTAAGATAAGAGAGTTCGCGATAGGTGATATGGTATGACTATTTGGTTCAAGGCGGAAGCTATTCTTAGGTTAGTTGAAGTAAAGATACAAAGGGCTATATAAAGTGGTAATTGTGTTTTATAATGATGCAATTGAGCTTGAAAATAAATAGGATCTAAGGTTCAAAGTGAATAGCTAAAGGGTGAAAAACTATGTCGATTAGATTGAAGAAGTAAAAGTGATATGCATAATGGATATAGCTGGTGACTAAGAAATCAAGCACACTCAAGTTGTGACACTGTGTTAAATTAGATGTTTCATGGGAGGAAACCCATAGGCTATCTAGTGAAATTTGAGTAACCAACCCAGCCACATAGCGCTGTGACGTTAAATCAAGCACTTTTTTGAAGGAAAGCCAAGATTTCTATACTTATTTTGATGATAGGATAATGTGTTCTACTTGTACAGGGATAATTCAAAAGAGAAACTGAAGAATTAGAACTGGCACTGAACCCACAAAAGGGTAACTGCCCTAGAAGGTCCCATAACTATGGGTTTAGTCGTCTCCATAAAGTATGGAGAAATGCATTTTAGGATTTATCCTATGATTTGTTACCATGATTGTAACTCGACTAACGATCATGGTATTAATCATATTATCAAATACCTAAAAACATCATTCGCGTAATTAAACTTACGAATTTTAAGGAATGATTGTGGCTAGATACCATGGTCATCCTTAAGAGTCATAGATTCCCAAATTAGGTTCTTTGATATATCCTAATATGAAGTATAACCTCAATTGTGGTGAAAACCAATGATTGTGGGATAGAGTCATTTGATAGGTTTGATAAATTTTTAACCCGATCTAACTAGACCTAACCTAAATTGATTTAATTCCCCCAATTCTTTCACCCTAAGACCCAATACGCCCATTTTATCATTCAGACGTAAATTTCACTTCCCTAATACAAAAATTCAGAGATTTCAAGTGATTCAAACCCAAATAATGTAAACTTTATTTCTTTCATAATGAATAATCCCTCAATTTCTTGAATTCAGTCAAAGCTTTGCACTCACAATAAGTGTTTTGTATTAAGAAACCTTGAACTCATCTTCTCTTTATATTATAACTATACAAATTGATTATATAAGTAGGGGGAGTTGGTTAAGTAACGTAAAATGGGACTAAATGAGTTCTAAAGGGTGTGTGAGTGATGGGCGTAGTTTAGAGAAAGTGGAAGGAAGTTTGAGTACCTCAAAAGTATTCAAAAAATGGGACATTAAGGTAAATTTTGTGTTTGAAGATGATTAAGTGTCAGTGCACTCTCCATGGCACAATTCGCAATCATGGTATCAATGTATAATCGTGGGTTGGATCATTGTAGGTGTTAGTTTGTCACGTTCTAGGAGTTCATCAGGCGAGCACATTCCACAATCATCCTATCTTTGTATTATCATGGTATGTTATCGTCTGATGTCACAACCCTTAACACTTTTTAAGACCCTTCCTACGATCAAAGATATAATCATACCTTCGTACTATTATAGTAGGAAGGCCCATTTGATTGAATAACTGCATGTTTTGTACTTTTATTTCTTGAGCACTTCCTTGTTAATTTGTTATGGTTCCCGCAATCCTAGTTGTGGTGTTTAGCTACACATAATTGCAAGAACTAAAAAAAATTAGAGAACAAAGCGTAATTATGAACTAACAATTAATAGATGAAAAACTCCAAAATAAAAAGTGATTTTTATAATTCTAAGAACAAGAATATGACGTGAAACCTTACAATAAAGTAATAATGTGTAAAATCGTACAAAAGATCCAACAGGATTATTTATAGACAAAACAAAACATATCATAAATATAACATGATTTTCTAAGTTGGTTCCTCGAATGAAAGAAAGGTATTATCGTGGTTTGATCCCATGATTGTCCTTGGTGCTCATAGGTTTAGCTTGGAATGTTTAATCTCATAGATCATGGTTGTTATGACACTTAGTATGATCTCATGTCTTCTATATATTGATCATGGTTTCCTCGTATCTACTCCACTTACATTTTAACTTCTGCAAACTTTACATCCGAACTTCCTTCCTAATATACCTTAGTACGATCGTGACTTCGATGCACAATCGTGGGAAGTCATCGTATAATTTTCTTCACTTAACATCTGCAGCATTGTTTCCAGATCTTCTTACCATGATTAGATGATGCGATTGTCACATCAATGCACGGTCATGGAGTGCTCTCTTCTATTGACTCTTGAGAGTCCATCCTCTGATTTATATCACTACAGAATGGTAGGACCGTGGTCAGATCCCACGATAGTATAATTGGTCGTCTGATACCCTTTTTACCAAAAATTTAACACCTTACTTCTTTGGATTGATTTGACCTGAAAATACCAAAAAAACATATCATATTTATATAAAAATATCTTCTTACTTGCAAATATCCATTGTTTTAAATGTTGGAAGTGTCGTACTTCACGGTACATCAACACCCGTAACTGAGATTGTTTGTGTGTCCTCATGTAAAAAAAACATTACTAAACTACAATGATCTTTAACCAAGAGAAAAAAAATGGAGTACTATGACACTAAAATTTTCAAAAAACTAATTCAAGTACGCATTGACCAAAACTTATGTTCAACACCCTCTAATACTATCGAAACTCAAAAGTCATTATGTGTACATAAATCACTTACCATAATACAATGGGATTAGGTAATGGAATTACATTATCAATAGATGACCTAGCATCCTAACAAATGACACTACCTAGACAAGAAAACTATGGTGCAACCCCTTTGCCCTCACATCATAGATGTCTCTCATGCTCAGCATACATGCTATCAATACCAGAATCGGGACTATAATGAAGCACTCACTCCCAAAAAAAGTCAGGCCAATATCATAGGTTGGTATTTATTTTCTATGCCTTATTTTATCTGATACTCGAATTAGGATTACTGTAGGACTTTTATTAGCTTGTAGTGTAGGCTAAGAAGGGTGTGGTAAATCTAGATAAATTGACTTGTTTCTCCTTGGAACTACACTTTTTTGGCTCCACTTTCTTACTTTTTTCTTTTTCTCCCTTTTTCAATTTTTAGACCTCATGTGCGGTTTCTTAATCTCATTATTATTTTTTTCTTTCTCTTTTACTTTTTTCTCTTTTTCAAACTTCACTTTTTCAAAAAAAATTGTACCCGCATCCCTTTTCTTTTTCTTACTAACTTTTTCTTCAAACCCATGCTAAACTATGCACCTGTATGACAGAAACCCTCAACTTATGCATTTTTCTTGAGCTGAGATACACAGCATCGAAGAAGGAACCTTGGCCAAATAGGTTCATTATTATTAAGTCTTAGGGATGTGAATCAGCTAATGAAAGAAATTTATCTATTTAGGCTCAAAATTTAGGATCAAGGGATTCTTTTCTTATTTGCTATATTTTTTAGGCTTTTCTTAGACTATTGATAAATGACCTATGATCCTTTTCTAACCTATTATGCTACAAATTTGGGGAGATTAACCGGTCAAGTTTTAGATCATACACATAGATCGACTAGGTAAAACCTCAATCTCACTTGGCTCAAGGCTACATACAGAGTTACTACCTATCTAGTTCATGCATAATTAAGTTATGGTTGTCACATTCATATTCATAATGTCATGAACAGATTCAAAAATTGCTCACAATTTAGGTCAACATATATCACCATATTAAAACACAATTTTTTAGGGAGGGGTATCATAAAAACATGCAAAATATTTTGCATGCTCCTTTTATTTTGATAGTACCAAGTTTTCCTATTTTTCTCCCTATTAAACACATAACAAAAACACAACCCAAAAGTTACAAACACCTAACTATGAAGATTCTAACCAGTAGCAGATTCGAGGAAAAAAATGCAACCAAAAAGACCCTCAAATGTGGTACACCCCCAACCCTAAATTATAAATCATTCAATGTCACCATTCCATGAAAACACAGACAAAATATAAAACTAGGTTAAGGTACATACCTAAGGCGCACTATATTCTTATTGTACTATAATTAGAATGGTCATAGATCAAACCCCTCCACTCTCCTCAACTCCAATGGCCTCAGCTATGGTTGTGGAACTCTCACTCAGTTATGCACTAGTGGCGGCTGGAGCACTCAATGGTGTTATCTCATAGACATTATCTATACCACTTCAACTCTCACTAACCACTACATCAAAAATATTAGCTATACTAGGAAGCAGGACATTGATCATCCCTCATCCATATATATCTTGGAGGTCTACTTAGTCTCCTTCTCTTTCCTCTTTTTACCTTTCTTATCTCTCTATCTCTTGCTATATTTTTATATCTTTTTCCCTTTCTTATCCTTTCTCTTTTTTTTTGTGCTATGAATACCTATCTCAACATCTTTATTAGCTTCCATATCCTTTCCCCCACTTACCGTGGCTTGGGTATAGAATTTTAGAACCAATAAATCTAGATTAACCATAAAGTCCTCCAAAGGTGGGATCGATGAAGGTAGAGATGGAACAACCAACAAGGTCTACTCTATCATCTCCTTCACCGCCTGCACAACAAATAACTCATTTATGGCAACGCTCAAATTTGGATCCTAAAAATCCTTTAATTACTATAATACCCCAAACTTTCTTTAAGTAAAATCTAGTATCAAGAAGAGTTAGTGATGATTTCCTAAATTATTAATGTTTAAATCATATAATTTCTCCAATTTCAACTTTTTAGTATGTGGAAAATCAAATTATCTTTTCAACGATATGAATTTCGTCCAAATATGATATCGGAGTAAAAAGTTATGGACGTTTTACAGAGAACTGTTGGAACTGCTCAGAAGAGATGGTCAAGACCAACGGACGATCGAGCTAGCGATGGACCATCACCTAAGCCATGGAGACTAAGGTAGTGAACCTATTTTCTAGCAAAGTGCGATGGTCAGGACCGACGGACCATCAAGCTAGCGACGACCGTCGCCTAAACCATCGCAGATGAGGCAGAAAGTTTAGGTTCTAGCCAAGTGGGACGGTCGGGACCGATGGACCATCGAGCCAGCGATGGACCATCGAACAAACTATCACCACTTCAGATCAGTGATTTTAAAACCATTAGTATTTGGGTCTTTTTCCACCCATTTTGACCCCTAAGTATACCAGACCAGAGCTCATAACTTCATTATTCATATATAATACCAAAATAGGGTTTCTCTCAATGATCAATCCCCAAAAATAAAAAACCCTAGTTGTTTAATTCCAAGTTAAGAATTCAAGCTTTCCTCCACAAATCTTCATCAAAACATCCACCCAGGTATGCCAAGTATTTATTCATAGGTTCCTTTCACCCATGAAGCTCAAGAAACCCTATTTGAAATATAAACTTTAGATTCCATGGTGTGAATTGAATTATATCCTTGTTTATGTTGTTGTTTGATTTTCAAGTTGAAGTCTTTAATGACTATGATGAAAATATGTTAGTATGTAGTTGAAACTCTTACACTGAAAGTGTAAAATATTCCCATGAAGTATTATTTCAATATTCATGCCTAAGCCTAAATATATGTATGCAAGGTGTTTGATAATATGCCTAAGACAATAAGAATTATGCCTTATGAATTATTTGTGACCGAAATTAATGAATCCATATTTCTCCCTTAGGTTTGATATGAATCCCACATTATTGTTATGATTTGTAATGGATTGATGTAATGCTCATGATATTAGGCTTATGAAATTATGATGTGTTAGCTTGCGAATAATTCTTAAAAATCCCATATAATTGTACAATGAATTGTTGACTATGGTCATGTGTCAAAAAGTATCATGTCTTGTCAGTTTCATGCTATCGAGTCCTGGGGGTACTTGTACCCAATAATTTAGCTCTGTACCTAGATCCAGTGTCATGTTTTCCAAATACTCTCAGTCAAACCATGATTCATAGAACTCAATCAGTCATCTCAAGAAAACTCAGTAAATTCAGTAATCTAAATAGTGTTCTGCCAGTCAATGGAACTCAATGAACGCATTCCAGTTCAGTTTAGTTAATCATATTTAGTATCTATTCAGATGGGAGTAGGATTCATCACCGAGTGAGCCAAAGGATGGGAAATCACCTGTTATTAGAGGGTGTGATTCTTAGAAGTAATCCTTGTACTACCGAACTACGTTGCCAGTGTAGGTTGAGACATCAAACCTTCTAGTTGAGGGTAGATGAAGTGGCTTAACCTGTTATATGAGTGTCCCACCATTCCCCTTAAAGTACCTATTAGATGAGGGATTACTCACAGCTTTTCCTTGCCAATGACGTGGTATTGACATCCTTCCAATTAGGGTTACAGATTGGACCCCAACTCAATTAAACTATCTTATTTGGGGCATGTCAGTTAGCTGACTACTTCCCATAGTTACAGTCTCAGCCTTAGTAATAGAACTCAAATAGTTATACAGAATTCAGGACTATCAGATACAGTCACCCTGTCTAGTACGAAACTCAACTATTTCCATCAGAAATAGGACTGTTAGACACAGTCATTTAGATAATAGTATATCAGTTACACGAAACTTATGTTATCACTATTCATATTCAGTGATGTCATGATCTCAGTTATATTTCACATATTCATGCATGTATTCTTACATTTATGTTATTCAGTCGGTTAGTATTGTTCATGCATATAAACCCTTTGCATTAATCCTACCTAACTTGAATACCAGTACATTCAATCTTACTGATACATTTGTGCTATGGTGTTTTATACCATAGGTTTAGAAGTATGAGCTCCAGAGCATCCTTAGTAGATCAGACATTCAGCAGCCAGACTAGTAGTGAGTCCTCATCATTCAAAGATAGTATGATTACTTTATTACTTTATTATTTCAGTAGTCTGGAGTTAGTTGGGTACATGTCCCATCAACTCCATAGTTTTTAGACAGTTTAGAGGCTTCCAGACTATAGCATGTTCAGACAGTTATTTCAGTTTTATTTTGGTATGGATATACTGCATGTCCATATGTTATGTTTTATTAGATATTTGAACCTTATGGCTTTTCAACCTTTTTCCTCATTTATACAATATTTTATGCAGTGCTTAGGTACAGATATTAGTCATAGTTTAGCTTGTGGTCCTTCGGGGTCATGAGCATAGTGTGGCATTTCGGGTAACAGATTTGGGGTGTTACAATTACCCATCATCAGACTTTTGCCTTTGTCCAAATAAGCCTGATCACCCTGTATAGCAGCCTTAATTTTATTCTCTATGTAGGGCTTCACCCCTACCTCTAATTTCTTACTTTGTGTATCATGTAGTGCTTGATTTATCATGAGCTTCTCTAGAAAAGCTATAAGAATTTGTGTGCAACCTATAGGCATATATTAAATGGAACTGAAGGATGTTTTAAGTTGCTATTTAAAAGAAGAATAAGTTGTAGCACTGGACTCAGAAGTTGGTATCTCGGTGTCTGTGGTACCTCCCTCTAAATTATATAGAGGTAAATCTGGAGAAGGACCTCAGGATGGAGCCATCGAGTTCCTTAAATCATTAATCAAAGAAATATCCCCAAAAATTGCCAGCTAAATAAAACTGTCAACCGCTGGAATAAATGAAGCATGTGGATTTTACAACAGCTGAGTAATCAAACACGACAATGCTAGAGTAGTGATACAGTGACGTTCCCTATCTCGAATCTTTTCAAAAAGGATCCGTGGAATATTCAAGTCCAATTTTTCCATGATAGCTACTACTAGGACTACAGTGGCTTCACGAAGTGTATTGTCATTATCTATTAGTGCAACGCAATGTTTCACAATAGCCAACCAAGCTTTGGCAGTAAACTTCAAAGTATTTGTGTAAATTTTTGAAGTATTAACCAAACTACTCCCTCCCTAGCCTCTGCAATTTGGTCAATCAACAATTTGTAGAGCATTAGTTTGTCATTTGTACTCAACTTTTTCACCCTTCTCGGATCATTCATCTAGAAATCATACTCTAGAATATCTAGAACCGGTTCAAAGTTGTTACTAAAAAATGCGTTAGATATTATCTTGACTAATATGTCAATCTCCTTATGCACCAGAACTATCTCTAGTTGGGGTTGCTACTTTATGACTCTTTCTTTAGCGGAGAGAGTTATGTTCTTTAGAATAACTGCACAGTTAGCATAGAAGTCTCTTACGATTTATGGTTTAAAGTTTTAGAGTGTTCATATAGCTCAATTTCATATTTCTCGAACACCTGGATTAACTCTAGGACCTTTTGTAGTGATTTAGACAAGAATTAAGGATCTTCTTAAATGCTCTGCTTTTTATTCCCTTTGTTATTCAGGGAAACCCCATTAATGTAGTAGTTCTAAGAGTTTGGTACGTTATATTGCCTCGATTTTGTACCCCTTTAAGGATGATTTGTAGATGTAGCACTATCGGATGATTCTGAATTAGAACATCTATAACCATCCAAAGATTTTTCCTCCTCCAAGGCAATCTTACATCAGCAATTCCAGGATTACCCCCATCTAGGTTTTCATTGTGACCTCCTTCTTAAAATTAGGGAAGTTTAATTGGGGTAAGCACCAACATCAAAGCAGTCAAAGGTATAGCTTTATCCTTAGTTGTTTCAAGCTCCATAGATTTGACCATAGTGGTCCGAGGTTTATGCTAATCATCAAAAGTATTTTCAGAGTACTCGACCTCGAAAGCACGAGAATCTTTAGAATCACTCTCTTAAGTTAGAGATATGTACCGTGGTGCCCATTTCTTCAAGATCTTCTTTAGGATTTTCTTAGGTGTCTTGGGTACCATAGTACTTATACTGGAAAATGATAGTATCATAATACGAGGTGATACTCAAACCGTGTTTCGGTATGTATTTTTAATCATCTTTGCTTTGATTTATATTTGATGGTTTGCAATGTTAGAACTTGCCTTACTCTACTCTTGACTTTAGGAAGGATAATCAGATGGAAAAAAAGAATCGACAATAAAACATGGATCCACCAACCTCTATTTAGTTAGGCTTGAACTTGTAAATAGGAGAGATTTAATTGGTATCATATATAGGGGTTTGTAAAGAAAAACCCATGGCATATGAACTTTTTTTCTTGGGGATAGTCATCTATAAGGGGAATAACATAGTCGGTTAGATGCTACATAACCTATCGATTCTGTATTTCGAGCACCATAAAAGATCACTAATTATGAAGAACCTACTGAGTTATGAAGATATTGGGGGAACACATTTCTAGGGTCTCTCTTATACTAATTAAAAATCCAACAATCAACAATTGTTACTACTAAATTTTTTATTTACAAAACGCCCTATATTACTAGAGATTGTTATTGATTACTTAAAAAGACATCTTATATGATAATTTGACCTTTTTCATGTGGGTTCGACCTCAACCTAGTTGAGTTCTATGTTTGATCAATGACTACTTTATGCTTTGTATAGAGGTATAATTTGAGAAATATCAATTGTAGGATTCTACTACCAACTAAAGAACTGATTCCGAGTCTAGAGGAACTTGTTACGTTTAGTTTTTTAGTAGATAAAGTTTGAGTCATTTGTTTATGAGTTGTAACCTACGTACTTTCATATAAGTTTTCTAATAGGTGATTGAATGTTTTAATTAATTAGTATCTACTTTCAAGACTAGGACAATTGTAGTCTTTAAAGAAGCTATTACAATCAGTTTGATTGTCAGTGTGAAAGGTACTAAAGTTGTAACCTAAAGTTTCTCAAATAAATTTTCCTAGTACGAGGAAAGGTCATGATCTATTTCCCGTTGAGCAAGGATATTTTCACAATTTCCCTGAGTTTAACTACTAAAAAGTATTCAAAAATTGACATCCTTGGAAGTAAAAAATAAATAAAATTAACCTCAATATGTCGGTTTTTAATCATCCTCCTAAGTTGTTTTATTTGAAAATAATGCAAAAACATAATAATCGCTCTTAGGAGGTCAGGAAATTTCTCAGGAAAATTAAAAAATATATATCATGCTGATTGAGAAAAATTACAAAGCTAAGAAGTTTGTGGTATGTGGAATTGGTCCTAAAGAGTACAATGGAATTTCTACATGTGTAATAGCAAAGGAGATTTGGGATGCTTTGAAGGGTGCACATGAAGAGACCAGTCAAAGATTGATATACTAACTACTTAGTATGGGCCTTTCAAGAAGAACGATGGAGAAATTATTCAACAGATGCACACTATGTTTACCTACATAATCAAGAGCTCCACTGCTTGGCAGAAGTTATAACACCAAGCAAACTAGATTGAAAAGTACTGGATGTTTTACCTACGTAGTTAACCAAGTAGTAAAATGGACTTAGAAAGCCAAGTATCGATCTCACAAGGACTAGTGTTAAATAACTGTCTAATTCTACTTCTACTATTAAGATTAAATACATGTTAAAGTTACCAAAAGATTTTGAGAGTTATAAATTAAAAGTAATGTAAACAATACAATTAATTAAAGGTTCTTGAACAACAATGGGGAGGAACCCAGGATTATGACACTATGAAAAATCATAATAAGCTGTATAACTTCGTTGGTTAGGTTAATTATCTTGGTTGTTGGTCTACGTGGTTGATATTATGACTATGGCCTTCTGAACATCTAATCAACTATCTAACTTAGACCCAAACTACATCGTTGAGCAGAGATGTGAAAAATAAGCTAAATTCATTGATATTTCATCTTGTTATTGAATAAAGTAGGTCACTTAGGTATATTCCTATCCTATATGCAAATCATAACATCCTTCAGTTGAGAGATTATGATCCTATTCCATCTACTCTATGTTCTATCCTATCATTCATCCTTTTGGGTTCATGATAGAATTAAGCATGTATTCTGAGGATAGAGAATCCTTAAAATAGTTAACACATGGATAAATAAAGAACCAACAATGATAAATAACCAAAACCAATTCAATTCATAGCAAAAGTAATCATGTTTTGGCATTAATTTCAAAAATGGATGTTTAGCCACTCATGGACATATACGTAATCACACTATACGAATCCATTTTACAAACCATAAACAAACTAAAGTAGAGGGAGTAAAAAACTAATTGAGCCTTCTTCAGCATATATCCAATCCCCACAGCCATAGAAGGTGAATACACAACAAGTGCAGTGTCCTATTTATAATAGAACAAAATTTGCTGATTTTGACATAGCATCATGTCCCACCAATATCAAGTCATCTGGCAGCATGGCACACCAAAAATATTGAGAGGTACTGGTTAGGACATTTCACAATTCAACCAAGTGCGTGCCACACCCTTATCTCGGTGCCTAGTGACCATGGCATGCTAGTGAGTTCAAATTTGGCAGATTTTGTTACATTGTACTCCATGGATTTGATTCTTTATCCCTTGCTTTGTGATGACTTTTCCTCATGATTTCAATCTTTTATATCATATATATATAATGTAAATCAACTCACCAATTATACTACAACATCAAGCACCACAAATTTAAGCTTAAAACTCAATTGAATCCAACACAATGAGCTAGAAAGGAACATAACTCAAGCTATGCATACTAGTTTTGTTGTTTGAACTTTAACTTAATTTTTTACTTCAAACTAATTATGAATACCCTTTGAATAATATAAGCACATAAATAAACACGTAGATGCTCAATTATCAAAATATTAACTCATTAATCTCAAGAGAAGTCATTTAAACTAAGCAAAATAAGGCCGGCTAACAACACTTAGGTGCATAAATCCACCTAAGATTATCACCCCACACTTAAAGCCTTGTTTGACCTCGCTTTTTCACCAATATATACTTTTTGGGATTTCACTCTCACCTTTCTTTTCTTATTTCCTTACTCTTTAACCTCAATAATTTTACAACTAAAGTTCTTAGGAGCTTTGGATCAAATAACAATCAAATAAAAAAAGGGATAGACTACATATGAGGATGCTAAAAAAAAAAAGCAAAAGGCTCAACGGGGCTAACTAAGATTGTGCGTAAAGGTAGATCAAAGATGGTATGAGACATGGTTATTAAAGAAATACCTATATCATATCCTAAATCCATACTCTTTATTTCACTTTGCGCACACACTAAGCAAGTTCTAGACAGAAAAATGCAACAAGGAATACAACAAAACCTCACTCACACTTGGCGCATGCTCAATTCAAGTAGGATCATTATAGTCTCTAGACCAAATAATAGCGAAAATTCAGAATTAAGCCAATAATGATCAAGAGTCAAAAACATAAGCCTAGGTATCTCAAAAGTTGTTATTCAACACAACCAACATCCTTTTACATACAAAACTACTTACCTCATACAATCATACATAGAACTAACAAGAACAGCTTACTTATTCCTAATACAAAAAAAATTACAATTTACTCCTAAAAGGATAAGGGATACTAGGTTCAAAGGGTGCCCCATGGAAAAGAACCGAAAATAATAACCACAGGGTGGGCGAAGTGTTCACCTACTGAACTTACACCACAACTAAAACCCAAAAGAAAATCTTTTTGTAATTTTTTAAAATTTTTCAAATTTAACCAAAAACTAAGTAAACAACTAAATTGAAGATCCTATAATATCACTTCACCCAAAACCATGAGAATTTTTCCACCCCAAACATAAAAACATACTTTATCCCCAAAGTAGAATTAAAAGTAAGGATAGAAATAATTCCTGAGGCCTATAGGCCTAGCTGTAGCATCTTCAATCACCAATGAGGTTCGGGGAGGTCTCCTGTACCATACTTCCCATCAACCGT
>JAPEIP010000002.1:80579191-80594907 GCA_026120095.1 Capsicum chinense
ATAGAAATAATTCCTGAGGCCTATAGGCCTAGCTGTAGCATCTTCAATCACCAATGAGGTTCGGGGAGGTCTCCTGTACCATACTTCCCATCAACCGTGATTCGACAAAAATAATAAATACGTGAAGTAAGAACTAAAACACAAAAAAATAAAATATGTACCTTGACTTCGATTGCCTCCCAAGAAGTGTCTTATTTAGTATCGCGGCATGACTCACATCACTAAATCTCAAGAATTTTCCTTTATCCCCTTCCTCCTACTTGAGGTCCATCTTCGCACTCATTTCTGACCTCTTGAGTGTGAACTTTCAAGGTCATCATCTTTCTCAACAATATGCTTTTCAGGCTCCTTTTTAATTTTTACAACTCCGTCTTAGGTGGTGGTTTAGGCAACTCTATGAGATAGTCCGAAGAAGTTATTGGTGGTTTGGGTTCCATTCCACACTCATCCATCTCCATGGCTATAATCATACATAAATTCTTATAATAGGAAGGTGGATTGAGTTGTTAGTGGACTTTGAAGACCACCTCTTCATCATCTAATCTCACCATGAGAGTGCTCTCTCAAACATTTATCAATCCTTCTATTAAAAATAATGGACGTCCGTAAATGATTAGTACCATGGTATTTGTATCATAGACAAGAATAATAAAGTCAACATGGATAGTAAATTTACGAACCTTAATGAGTAAATCCTCAATAATTTCTTGGGCTTGGATTCTAGTTTGGTCTACCAGCTGGAGCAACATAGAGCATGGCCTCAACTTCCTCAAACCAGAGTACTGAATACTGATGGAAGATCAAGTTTACACTTGCCCCTATATCACTCTGATCATGGACCATATCGTTATTACCTATTTGTATGGGTAGGATGAAACTTCCTAGGTCCTTAGCATCTTGGGCATATTTCTCATCACCACATAACAGCACTCCTCAATAAGTGCCACTGTCTTAATATCCTGCAGCTTATTCTTGTCGGTCACCATGTCCTCTATGTACATGGCGTACTTTGCCATACCTTGCAAAGTATCTAAGAGAGAAAGATTTATGTGAAGTTCTCTGAATGTGTCTAATAGCTTCTTGAAGTAAGTATCCTCCTTGGCCTACTTAAGCCTCTATGGAAATGCTGGTGGTGGCATCTCTTGCACTTTCTAAGCAACCTTTACTTTTGGGTACTCAGACTTCTCTAAATTATCCGCATCTTGGCTTACAACCTGTGGTAGAACCAACTCTATCTTTATGTCCAAATTTTCCTTTAAAGGTCTATCACTAAGATCTCTAACACTCTTGAAGGTGATTTCCATTACTTGTTTTATGTGCTTTGTATCACTTGGAAATCCACTTCGGGGCCTAGTATTTTATGTTTGATCTGGTTGCCTCTGTCATACCCCTTTTTAACTTGAAAAAGATAGTTTGTAAGTTCTAAGATTATTAAAGTGACTAAAATAAAAATTTATTTCAAAAATTATTTCTTACAAATTAAACACAGAGTTGCCACTTGGCATAAATCTAGTGTGTTAAGACACCTTGGAAAATCCTTTTTCAAAAAACAAGTTTTAACTTTTTAAAACTGGTCCATGAGCAAAGATTCCGGTTCAGGAATTTTATTGACCAAGGAAAAGGTGTTAGCCATCCCTCGATGCTGTGGTTCAACCACAGTTTTTCATGGAGTAAATCGGCTCGTACGATACTATAATATAAATAAACCCACAAAACACACAACAAGAAAATAAATAACCAAACAGTCAAAACTCCAAAAAAATAGTGTCTAGTCCAATTTATTACAAACCAAAATTAAAAAAATGTTGAAATGAGAAATTAAACTATTCTAACTACCCTAACTATGCTCTACCTGATGCCTTGGACCTTGATCACCATTAGTCTTCTGAATATGATTGCAGGCAAAGTCTTTGCTAGGAATTCTGAGTAACTTTCAATATTACTTAAGGTTATAGGTGAAGCTTCACAATCATATCAACCTATACAGTAACTTTATTTAATTATAAAAGTTTGTCGGGTAGCTGACCCTCTAAGTCCATTCTTTCTAGTTGGGTGTCGCGGGGCATTCTGTAATGAATATATACATATGACCTCGGGGAATCCATCGAAGAATAAATATATTTTATGGGAAATGTGATAGAAAAATCAATCAAAACAATTATTCACACATTCGATAATATAGAATCCTAAAGCTTCCCTACCCAGAACCTAAGATTTACCTATCAATTCTTGCCCTAACCATGATACTATCGCATGAGAAAATATGTGACACTTATCCAAAACCAATAACATGAGTGAAAGAGAACAAAATTTGTATCTCAAAAATTCTTTACTTTCAATCCCTTCCCCGCATCATTTATTCAGCCAAATAAAATACAATCTTTCATTTAAAAATAAATCAAATCAACTACGATCAATGAAATCAAACACAAATCTCCACTACCAAGTATTCATATCATGATTCACACCAGTCAATCACATATGACGAAATTAAAATGATAAGAGATAGAATTGGACCTCCAATTTAATCTTGTCAAATGTTGAATTACATAATTAAAATAGAGCTTTACGAATCTGAAACCTCACAGTCAGACACTACCAATGAAACCCCAAATAGACTAAAGCCTAGTAGAAAACCGCACTAACACCATTACCACAGCTAATGCTAAAAGTCATCAATGAAGTAGCATTTTTCATTGAAGACCAAGATAATGAGATGGGCTTTTAGGCTCAATAATTGGAAGAAGAGGGCTGGTTTCAATTGAAGGTGGTTGTTTTCCAGTGAGACTAAACAAAAAAATAGGAATAGGAGGTCGTCCTGATCGGTTGGAAGGTTGAGTGATTCTTTTCAGTAAAGAGTCATCGAAATTAACACAGAATGTTCATTTTTGGGTGGACTTTTATGGATTGGCCAAAAAATGTCACGAGAGATGGTGGTTGTCGATGGGAGGGTGTTTTGGTCAGCACCAGTGGTAAATTTACCACTGAAATAATGGCTAATGTCATCTATTTTCTCCCTCTACGTTAACTATTTCTATTTTCTCTACTATATTTTCTTTCAGTTCCTTTTTGTTTTCTCTACTATTTGCTCTTAATTCCCCTTTATTTTTGATACTCTTTTCTCTCACTTTACTTTTATCCTCCTCCAGTGTATGTATGTGTTTTTTCTATCTCACTCTGTGTGTATCTAATTGTGTAGAAATCTTCTTCCATGGTGGTTACTCCCTTTTTTCCTTTTCCATTATGGTGTGTGTGCTTTTTATTTGTGAGTTATATGTTAGAGTATGTGTTGCTCTATCTATATTTGGAAAATAAAGGAGTCCCATGAGGTTTAATCTATGTGAAGAGTGTTAATCCCTTTTTTATTCTATTAGTTAGAGTGTTTGAGAGTGATAATGTATATGTGTACCTGGTTTTGTTATAGAGAGAGTAAAAATATGAGTGAGGGTTGGGGTAGGGCACGTTGGGTAGGGTGGTAGGGTGAGGTGTATGGGGTTTATTGTGGTGGGTATTTTTTTTATTAATTGGTTGTTTTTTATTTTTGTGGAAGAGTTATCAATTAGGGTGTGTTGTGTGGTAAGGTAGAGTAAATGTGTAAAATTGACTTTGGGGGGTGGGGGGAGTTAAATTTACCGGTCTACAACATCAACTATTTCTCTAACTTCTAATGAGCCATTTACTAGTTTTTTTTATTTCATAGCCATTTCTTCTTGCTTGGCCAGGATCTTCTTCAAAGTTTCTTCGTATAACTAGCCTATGTGTTGTGTTGCTGCTGAAACTGTTGCGACTGATTAGCACCCCTTGCATAATTTGGTTGAGTCTGCCACTTGTGGTTATAGGCATTACCATAATTCGGCCTTTGTGCATTGCCCACAAAGTTTATAGACTCTGAATTTTCTCTGCACAAGTTTGTAGAGTGACCATTATTGCCACAAATTTCACTTTAGGATGAGGTCTATTGAATTGCATTCACAGTAGCCTAAGACTACTGCACACCTAATTTGCTAAATTTTGTCATCATCTAATTATGAAGGGCAGCTAATTGGGCAGATAAGGTTGTGACACTATCAACTTTAATAATTTTTGTAGACTTTTTCACTGCACTTCTGGAGATGTCACCGTGCTAGTCTGGATTCCCTTGAGCAATGTGGTTCAATAAAGTATAAAGCTCATCATATGTTTTCTCTAGTGTGTTACCACCTGCAATTGAATCTAGCAAAACTTTTGTATTGTGGTTAAGAGCTTCTACAAAGGTGTGAGCTAATACCTCATGTGGACAATCCCAAAGAATAGATTTGAACCTCTCCCAAGCATGATATAAATTTTCATCCTGCTTTTGCTTGAAGCTCAAAATCTCACTGCACAACCTCACAGTCTTGCTTGATAGAAAGAAACTGATAGGACATTTTCAGGCCCAGTCATCCCAAGTAGTGATATAACCTGCCAGCTCAGCGTTCAACCACTCCTTAGCTTCCCTGAAAAAGAGAAACAGAAGAGTCTTAGCCACACACAATCAGTGGCTACTTCAGTTGGGATGAATGTGCCACTGATCTCTAAGAAATTTTGCATATAAACCTAGGCATCTTAATATAACAACCCTATACAAGTGACTCAATCGGTACCTTGTAGTAATAGGCATCCCAAGTCCGACCGGGACCAGAAAACACCCCCGTTACCCAACCTAACCTCCAGCCGCCTGCCCTGAGTTGGCTAAATTTTGAGCATATAACAAGATAGTGTAACGGCTCACAGGAAGACTATGGGATATGATCACTATCATAACCGACCCAATCGAGTCCAACATTCCAACCATCTAGCCATACCTAACCAAAGGCCATAAACAAGGAAATACCAAGATATTATATAATCAATCCCAAAATATAATACGATGGAACAACCCACAATAATGTTCAATGATGTCAATCCACCAGCTTATTCCAATGCCAAGATCGACACCAGTATAGATCCCACCCATAACAACTCATAGCAGTACCACAAAGACTCTAACCAAAAGAGTAAGAATATTTGGTTGGGACACGCCCCAAACTATAGCCAAAACCAATATCCAAAGTAAAATCAAAGTATGTAGAAATATCCATATCATGAAATGGAGCCTTCTGGAAAGATGAAAGCTCACCACTTCAATCTAAATAATGATACCGAGTCTGAGCGCTAAACATTAGGAGTGGAACAGTTGGTTCCTGCATAGCGTGGGTATACAATCGCCAGTAGACGGGTTAGCAAGTAATCGCTCGCATGAACTCGAGATAAAGATAAAATAATGCCATTTATAAAATCAAATAAACCTATCCATAATGCATGCAACCATATATATATATATACCTGTGCTAGGAAAGGGAACTGTATTTAGGATGCACTTAAAACCTTTACCTTGGTTGTGTAGCATTTGCTGTCCTACACCACTCATGGGCACTATGGGTTCAGCTCCCCCTACTGAAAGGGCTCCACTGCGTAAAGCCGCAAGGCCAGAGAAAATAACCTGGGATGACTAGTACATCCAAAAATAAAAAGTGTGACCTCATACACATGGTCACTAATATCAACCTCATATCGGCAAAAATTATTTTCCAGGTTTGGTTCCCCGGGACCTCCACCTATCACTGCTTTGATACATTCCCCACTTTAATGCCCAATTAAAACTATTTCCAAAAAAACAAACCATTATCAATTTATTAACCAAGGCCATTAGTGGTGGTATCGTCATACCGACCATATTTGCAAGTATTTTTCCGTAACCAACTATTTATAGATTAAGGGGACTTTTAAGTGCTCTTCCATTTACCATATCAAACTACTTAGGGATCACCATGTACCCCACAAGAGTTACCATTTGGCCTTTTACCTTTTCAAAGAATTTAAACCATTTAAATTCCTTTTCCAAATTTTAAACAAGCAAGAGTTCTATTAAAAATACATTAATGCCATGAAAAGATCCTTATAAGCATTTTGTCAAACACATTAGGGGCATAGTGTAACCAAAACCAATTGTAATTACCATTTAACCATTACAATGGAATCCAAGCATTCAAAACAGGAATTAATGAATAGAAAACAAAGATGCAAGAAATTCAACCTATCCTTTAACACACTCATAAAATAAAGATGTGTTCAAGGTCATAAACCGTCTGCACGAATACCATGAGCAGAAAACAAAAGTGAATACTTGGACTTCATGTCCTCCTTCACTTCACATGTAGCCTCTTCCTCCTTATGGTTCTACCATAGGACTTTAACTGAAGCCACATATTTGGTCTGCAACCAACGAACCTTCCTATCCAATAGCTCAATCGGGATATCTTCATAAGATAGAGAATATGAGATACCCAATGCTTCCAAAAGAACAACTAACGAAGGATCACCAATGCATTTTCTCAACATGGAAACATAGAAGACCGGATGAACCAATCCTAAACTAGCAGGTAACTCTAATTCATAGGCAATATTACCAACCTTTCACAAAATTTTATAAGTGCCAATATACCGAGGACTGAGATTTATCTTTTTTTCCAAACTACACTACTCCCTTCATAGGAGACACCTTTAGGAATACCTTGTCCCCAACCTTAAACTCCAAGTATCCACGCCTAACATCCATATAGGACTTCTGGAGACTTTGGGAAGCCTTAAGACTATCTCGAAGAACCTTCACCTTATCCATAACTTAGTAAACAAAATTTGGACCGAACATATCTGTCTTACCATGCTCAAACCAACTGATAGGACACCTACAACTCCTACCATATAACACCTCAAAAGGGGCCATACTAATACTAGAATAATAGTTATTCTTGTAAGCAAACTCTACCAAAGATAGATGCTCAACCCAACTTCCACCATAGTCAACCACGCATTCCCAAAGCATATCCTCTAATATCAGAACAGTTCTCTCTATTTGGCCATCAACCTGTATATACGAAGCCATACGCAGACTAACCTAGTACCCAACCCCTTTTTGGAAAGACCACCAAATATTAGATGTAATTTGCGTACCATGATAAGAAATAATAGAAATAGGCACCCTATGCAGCTTCACAATCTCCTAAAGATATAGCTTCGCATAATCCTCCACCAAAAAAGTAGTCTGCACTGGCAAAGAGTGAGAACACTTTGTCATCCTATCCACGATGACCCAAACCAAATCAAAATAATTCTGAGATCAAGGAAGACCAATAATGAAATCTATATTGATCATCTCCCATTTCCATTCAATTAAGTCAATTTCTCGATACAACCTACCAGGCCTAATGTACTCAGCCTTAACTTGGTGACATACCATGTATTTGGCAAAGAAATCAACCACATCCCTCTTCATACCGTTCCACCAATAGATCTCTTTGAGATTATGATACATCTTTGTCGAGTTAGGATAAACAACATAGACCGACTCATGCACCTAGCCAAAATCCTCTACCGTAAACCGGTGACTTCAAAAATACATAAACTCCCTTATTACTGTAAAGTACTGTCACCACTAATATCAAACACCACCAGATTTTGCTTACCAACATCACTCTCAATTTTTATCAAAACAGGATCTAGCACTTGCTTTCCCTTAATCTCTCGACCAAGAGACAATTGAACCTCTTCTTGCACCATTACACCACCATTCAAGGAGTCCAAGGGCAAACTTCAAGATTAGCCAAGCAGTGAATATCCTTCATCAATGCCCATTTTCATTCCTCTACATGAGCCAAACGCCCCATGGACAACCTGCTAAGAGCATCAGCAACTACGTTAGCTTTACTTGGGTGGTAGTGAAGACTTATATCATAGTCCTTGAGAATATCAAGCCATCTCCTCTGCCTGAGATTAAAATCTTTATGAGTGAACACATATTATAGACTCTTTTGATTAGAAAAGATATCTACATGAACACTATGCAGATAATGCCGCTAGATTTTCAAAGCAAACACAAGCGCCAACAGCTCAAAATCATGAGTAGGATAGATCCTCTCATGCACTTTCAACTACCTGGAAGCATAGGAAATTACCTTCTTATGCTACACCAAAAAAAAACAAAGCCCTACCCAAGATGCATCCGAATAAACTACGAACCCATCATTGCCTTCCCGCAAAATCAGAATTAGAGTTGAAGTTAACCTATCATTCAACTTCTCAAAAATCCCATAACAAGTATCCAACCAGGAATACTTGACCTTCTTGTAAGTCAACCTAGTCAATAGACCAGCTATCGGCGAGAAGCTTTCCATGTTCCACCTATAATACTCGACTAAACCCAAGAAGCTCTGAATATTAAATGGAGTCGTGGGTCTAGGACATCTTTTAACCACAGTAACCAAATGAGGATCCACCATTATCCCCTCGCTAAAAAATATATGACCTAAGAAGGTCACAGTGTTTAACCAAAACTTACTCTTAGAGAACTTGGAATACAACTATTATTCCTTCAAGTTCTGTAACACAACACGGAGGTGATTAGCATGATCCATCTTACTCTTTGAATAAACAAAAATGTCATCAATAAACATAATGACAAAGAGATCCAATTACTATTGAAAAACATTGTTCATCAAATCCAGAAATGTGGCTGGGGCATTAATCAATCCAAATGTCATCACCAAGAATTCAAAATGCCCATATCGATTATGAAAAGCCATCTTAGGGATATCCACCTCCCTAATCTTAAGCTGATGATACCCCTACCGAAGATCTATCTTAGAAAAGAATGCGGCACCTTGTAACTGGTCAAACAGATCATCTATCTTTGGAAGAGGATACTTTTTATTGATCGTTACCTTATTCAACTACCTGTAGTCAATGCAAATTCGAAGGGAACCATCTTTCTTGCGTACAAAAAACATCAGTCCACCACACAAAGAAACACTAGGACGAATAAACCCCTTGTCCAGAAGATCCGTAAGTTGCTCCTTGAGTTCCCTCAACTCAGCCAAAGCAATTCTATAAGGAGGAATAGATATTGGACGAGTGTTTGGAAGCAAATAAATGCCAAACTTTATTTCCCTATCCAGAGAAACACTAGGAAGATTATTCAGAAAGACCTCTGGAAACTCATTAACAACTAGAACTGACTATAAAAAAGAACCTTTCGAGCTAGAATCTTTAATTTGGACAAAGTGATAAAGACAACCTTTCGGTTTCGATAGTCTAAGGGCGCATAATAGGAGTGTAACCAATCCATTCCCAAGATAACATCAAAATCCACCATTCCAATTCAAACAGATCTACTGAGTCTACTTTTCACCAAAAGATACGACATACTCCCTATAGACCCTTTTAGCTTTAACCGAGTCACCTACTGGGTAGAAATAGAAAAAGGATCCAAAATCACTTTAGGATCAAAAACAAAAGATACAGCCACATAAAGAGTCACACAAGAGAGAGTGGACCCCGAATCTAGCAAACTATATAGATCACAAGAAGAAAGTTGTAACATACTAGTAACGATATCAGGTAATGCCTTAGAGTCATGTCAGGACGCCAAAGCATACAACATATTTTAACCAACACTAGAACCAAGAGTAGAAATAGAAGCAGATGTAACACTACCAGGTCTAGGAGCAGAAGATGAAGCCATAGGAACCTTGTTCGCCCCCGTAGCAACTTTATTAACAAGACAATCTCTAATTTGATGACCTAGCTGGCCATACTTGCAATATTTGTCCCTTCCTTCCTCACAATAACCCCGACGAGGTCAACCACAAAACCAAAAAGGATGGAATGAAGAAACTGAATGACCTCCACTCGCCTAATATTGGGTACTGTGTGCCCAAAAATTTTCACCACACTGACGATTCTTATCGCTCGACTGCTTTGGGTAAGAGACACTAGCAGTAGAGTAGGAATCCAAACTTCCCCACTTCTTTGTCTGCCATTTGCCACTATCCCGATCACCCTGAGATTGAGCATCTCCCTAGTCAGTAAATATGGCCCTTCTTATTTTGTCCGTCTTCGAACTCCGCCTGCCTCTTCTTCTCATCCTTCATCTACTACACATGAACAGTCAACCTAGAAATTTCCATATCCTTAATGAGCGAAGCAGTTTTTCTTTCCAATATCAAATCCCAATTCAACCCAGACGAAAACTTTCTCATTCTCATATCAGCCACCAAATCAAAAGCATACCTTGACAGCTGATTGAACTTCAAGGCATATTCCTAGATAGTTATTCTCCCCTGCTTAAGATTTACAAACTCCTCTATCTTTGCTTCCCTAAACTCTTGAAGAAAGAAATGATCCAAAAAAAAAATAGAAAAGGCCTCCCACATCACTGATTCCTCCATATTACCCCTATCTTTGTCCCACTCTTTATACCACTGGTATGCAACATCTTTGAGCTGATAATCTGCAAAGTTTACCCCTTCCATATTAGTAGCCTGCATCACATAAAATATCTTTCCCATTTCATCCAAGAAGCCCTGTGGATCTTCCTCCATCTTTACTCAAGTTAAAGTAGGAGGACCCATCTTTATAAATTGGCCAACCCTTGCAGCCTCAGCAGATAACCCACTTGATACATCCCGCTTAGACTAGGCAGCAACCAACTAAGCATTAACATGAATAGATTAATGAAATTTTGCATTCGTTATATTTCCCTGGGGAACCTTAGGAAAGCTGATAGGATTTGGAGGAACTCCAGCATGATCAGGAATGGGACCCTGAGATCGAAGATAAAATCTAGACGAAGGACGTACCCCTTCAGCATTATCCCCAGATAGGATAGAAGAATTTCTTTGTGTTCCTGAACTATGAGGCATGATCTAAAAAATGAGCAAATAGGGATTAGAGAAGATTCCAGGACTTTAGACTCCAATCTTGAAAATAGAATACCAAGAAAGTAAAACATTCCTAAATGTCTTATAGCCTCTCCCTTATGATTGAGGTGCACTACACACCCCTAAAAGAGACTCTACTCGACACGGATTTGTGGACTCCCAATTAACCATGAACCTAAAGCTCTAATACCAACTTGACGGGACCCAACCGAGGGTTTTGTCATAATGGGCATCCCAAGTCTGACCTGGATTAGAGACCACCCCTATTACCCAACTCAACCTCTAGTATCCTTCCCTGAGTTGGCTAAATTTTGAGTATATAACAAGATAGTGTAATAGCTTATACGAAGAATCTAGGAAAGGATCACGACCATGACTGACCAAATTGAGTCTAGTCTAACTCTCCAATCGTACTAAACCAAAGGCCATAAACTAGACCATAACTAAGGAAATACAAGGATATAGTATAATTAATCCCAAAATATAATACGAAGGAACAACCAACAATATCATCCAATGATATCAGCCCACCAACTTATTCTAATGCCAAGGCCGACACCAGTATCGATCCCTCCCATACCAACCCATAGCAGTACCACAAAGCCTCTAACCAAAAAAGTACGAATATCCAGCTGCGACATGCCCCCAACCATAGCCAAAACCAATATCCAAATTAAAATCAAAGTATGTAAAAATATACATATCATGAAATAGAGCCTTCGAGAAAGATGGAAGCTCGCCACTTCAATCCAAATATTGATACTGAGTCTGAGTACTAAATAGGAGAAGTAGAATGGCCAATTCCTGCATAGCGTGGGTATACAGCTGCCAGTAGACATGTTAGTGAGTGATCACTAGCATGAACTGAAGATAAGAATAAAATAATGCCATTTATAAAATCAAGTAAAACCATCCATAATGCATATATCCATACATATATATATGTGTGTGTGTATTGGGAAAGAAAACTATTTTTAGCATGAACTTAAAACCTTTACCTAGGCTATGTAGAACTTGCCATCCTAAACCACTCACGTGCAATATGGTTTCAGCTCTCCCTGCTAAAAGGGCCCCAGTGCATGAAGCCACAAGACCGAAGAAAATTACCTGGGATTACTAGTATATCCCGTAATATAAAGTGTGACCTAATGCACACGGTCACCAAGAAAAACCTCATATCAGCAAATATGAGTTTCCAGTTTTGGTCCCCATGGGACCTCCACCTTTCACGGCTTTGCTGAACCTTCCCCTTTAATTGCCAATTAAAAGCATTTCCAACCAACCAAATCATTATCCATTTATTAAACAAGTCTATTAGTGGTGTTATCGTCATACCGACCATACTTTTAAGTATATTTCCGTAGCCAACCATTTATAGATTAAGGGAACTTTTAAGTCCCCTTCTATTTACCATATCAAAATACTTGGACATCATTATGTACCCCACAATAATTACAACTTAGCTTTTTACCTTTTCAAAGCATTTAAACCATTTGAGTTTCTTTCCTAAATTATAACAACAAGTTATATTAAAAATACGTTAATGTCATGAAAACATTCTTATAAGCATTTTGTCAACAATATTGGGGGAATAATGTAACCAAAACCAAAACCAAATCCAATTACCATTTAACTAATTCCATGAAATCCAAGAATTCAAACCCACCATTAATGCATATAGAGCATAATTAAAACCATGAGAAACCATGACCAATCATTTATAATCAAAAACCCCAAATCATATTTGAAAACAAAAAGCATACAATAATGAAATCATGAAAACCACTAGTATAAACTATGCCTTTAGTTGGAACTAACAATGAGGAAAGATAATATGCCTTAATTGATAAAGTAAACAGAGTGAAATCACAAACATGATCCCCAAATTAGTCCTCAAGATGAAACCCTAACTTCTGTTGCCCAAAAGCTCTTTTGAGGATTATAGAGTGTTTAGGAATAGTTTCTAAGTATTAATAAATATAATAATAGAGTAAATACACTTCCAATTAGGTTAGAAGTTGTAGGGTCCTATTAGGTTAAGTGTGAAATATCCAGAATAGCCCCACTTAAGTTGCACAAAATCCTATCACAGTGATACGACTGACCTACACGAGTCATACCCTACGATACGAGCGGTACCCATCACTCGTATCCTAAGCCTTAATCCTTGGACACGACCCTATCCAACGTACGAATCATCCAACCCAAGTCATGTCCAAAGCATACAATCCGTAACTTTAACACATACCCCTGGCAACATAGAAATATCAGGAGGATTGAACACTGTCCACCATACAAGTGCAAGATACGACTCATATCCTGTCTTACAGATCATGGTGAGCCATTCATACTCAAACCCAACTTATGTTACCAAGTCTATGGTTAAGTAAAGGAAAATCCAAACCATATGATCCATATCCAACTATATAATCCATACCACCTAAGTCTTACCCATTCCGGCGACCAAATCTATCCCACTAATAAACACTGGTCAGTATACGACAGGTCTATACCATTCGTAATCTAACATATGACTCGTACTCCTGAGTTGTATTGGGTCCGGAGAACGGAATTTTAGAAAATTTTCTAAGGCCCAGAAACCAGGATATTTCTTCTATGAACTGACCACTGCTATGCAAAAGTTGCACCATATTCCATTTCAATTCAAATCTACCCTAGGTGTTGGTCTTCGAATAATTGAGGTCACATTAGTCCTAAGTAGGATTGCCACTTTGCAAACTAACGTACGGTTTGGTGCATCGTCTTCCATGGGCGTAGGAAGATCTTCTTCTTGAATTAGAGGGATTTAATAGAGAAGGACTACTTCTCTCCTCAATTGATGTAAGCATTGCTCACGCTCGAGATATGGCTTAATCAATTCCCTGTCCCTTGCCAGCTTACTAGCTTTAGAAACCCGTGCTTGAAAATCAAGAAGCTAAGATCAGGTAATTAGAACTTAAGAAATCAAAAATAAAAACTAAAACTAAAACAATTGTCAAATTACAAGTCCCTGGCAACAGCACCAAAAACTTGGTGCGCCCAAGCGCACACGCAATTGTACGTAGTCTATCAAGTAGTAAAATGGTTGCACACGCATTTGTACGTAGCCCACTAAGTACTAAACTGGCCATGACTAATTTAACTTAACATATCCTATCATCTAAATAATTATCCTGTAAACATCTTTTAGAAACAGTTCATTTTCATTTCCATTAAAAGCAAAAAATACGGCAAATTAGTTAAAGTTTGTATATTTTTGCATTAATGACAATATTTTAATATTAGAGTTATAAAATAATCAAAATAGAAAATGTGAGTGTAATCTATAATAAATTAAAAGTATGAAGACTCTTAGAAAAGTGAATTAAAATTTTTGTCCTTCATTAAAAGTCTTTGCATTAGAAAGATTCGTCTTTTTACTATTTTTCTTGAATTATTTATTAATTATTTTTATAATATTTAAAATTAAAGTGTCCTAAAATATGGTAAGAATTATTATGAGAACTAATAATTAAGGAGTCCTAAAAGATACGATAAGAAAAAAAAATATTTTAATAATTTATTTTTTAAAAATATATAATAAAAAAATATATATGGTAAAGAGTCCATAATTTCTTGGAGTTAAATACCTATTTTAACTATAAAGGAAATTCTAGGGACGATGATAATGGAGAAAGCTATATACACATATAGTCCATAGAGATACACATAAATTGAGTCTTCTTCTTCTTTATTTCTTTGTCTTTTTATTTAGTGTTTTTATTGGGATTATTTTTTTGAAGGTAAAATAGTCAATTATATTATGTTTTCAATTGTCACATGTGGATAAGCATTTGAATTTAACTTGTGAACAATTAAAATTTTTTTTAGACAAAGCAAAACATATTTGTCCTCTAAAAAGAGAAATCAACAAAAATTTTGTATCATCTTTTTTTAGTGTCATACTATTTCATCTTTATTTTTCTTATTATATTACTAATAAAAATATTTCAGCAATTAGTGTGTGTTATTGCAGAAAATAAAGAATTTTTTTTTTATATTTAAAATGCTTTTGTATATTAATTTTGCTATTAATGTATGTCAGCATTACAATAAATAGAGCATATTTTCTTATGTTCAAGATACTTTTGTTAGATTTCGGACTATTATATTGAGACATTGAAACAACCATAAGATGGAGAAAGTGATAAAAAAATTAGCAATATTTTAGTGTTAAATTTCATTTGTTTTTAACTTTTTGTTGGAATGGTTATGAATTCTTTTTTTAATTTGAGTTATTACTATGAATATGTTTGTTGTCGGCGTGGGCTTAAAATTTCGTGTCGATTAATAGCAAATTCAAAGGCATGTTTCTGTTTTTATTTTTACTTTTAATTCTTGGTTGTGTTAATATTATTTATAATGATGTTATTATTGTATATGCATAGTTAAATAATAATATAATTTTTTTCTTGAGATACTATTTTTTTTTCTCTTAATCCGTCATACAAACTTCATTTTGAAATTATGGGAGAAAGAGAATGGCTATATTTGAAGTGGCAAAAAAGTTTTACTGACTCTTTGCTGAAGAAAAGGGATTAAAGTGACATGGATTCTCCAGGTCCAATTTCACACTCTAGGATAAATCAAGTAAAATTGTATAATTTTATAGATTGTCAAGCACTAATCATCTGCATACTTTACGGAAGACACCAATGTAATTTAAGGGACTGTCAATATATTTTAATTATTTTATTCGCATCTTAGATATTTACAAATACTACATCACTAATAAAATAAGTTTTCTATATTTATATGTTCATAAGAATTTGAATTTAATTATTATATTCATTTCTATTATTTAAACAAATACCACATTTAATGTAACGTATGAACTCGTTAAAATGACGTACACAGGCAAGGAACGTACACCTAAACTAATATATACGTACATACGTATAC
>JAPEIP010000002.1:80595007-80614001 GCA_026120095.1 Capsicum chinense
TAATATATATTAAAAGTGTGAAGACCCTTAGAAAAGTGATTTGAACTTTTTACCCTTCATTAAAAGATTGTGCTTTAGACCAAATCATCTTTTTATTATTTTTTTAATTATTATATCATTACATTATAATATTTGAAATCATGAATTCCGAGAATATGTGGTAAAAATATCTTTTGAAAAATTTTCCTTTAAAAACACAAAAACCAAAATTACCCTTAACTTTCAAAAAGAACAAGTTATTTTATTTTTTTTAGGAAAAACAAAAAGCATGTTACTTTAAATTGAGGAAAAATATATGGTAAAAAAGTTATTTTTTGGAAAATTTTCCTTTAAAAAACACAAAAATCAAAAATTACTCTAAACTTCCAAAAAAACAAGTTATTTTAATTTTTTAAGGAAACAACTAAAACACGTTACTTTAAGTTTTTAAGGAAAAAAATTTCAATTTCCTAAAATAGTGTTGTAGTATTAATTTAATACCATAATTAATTTTTTTCCCTTGCGCAAAATAAAATAAAAATCTTCCATATTTAGATAATCCTTTTTTGTAGGAAAAGGTATTGGACTTTTTTTTTCTACAATAATATATTAACATCAACAATGTAAAATTTAGTGATAGAGATATTCTAATAACTACTTTTTTATGAGTTCTAACGGTGTCATCTACAATTAAAAAAAGGTTATATTTAATCCTATTGTTCTAATATCTCTATTATCGTATTATTTTGTTCTAATTTCTGTTATGTTCAAGTAGATGTTTTAATGAATGTTTCGTCGAACTTTGAAAAACTTGCATTAAGGTTAGGTTTGATGATATTGTAGTAATATTCTCGAATACTGTAGTTTCTGTTCTATTACTATTTGTTGTTTTTCCAAGTCATATATTAACGTTTGGTCAGGCTTTAAGGATTTTTCTTAAGGTTTAATCACATTCCTATGATATCTCTATTACCGTATTATTTTGTTGAGTTTACATGCAGTGGTAGATGAATATTTGTTCAGGCCTTGAGGAATTTTTATGTAAAGGTTAAGATTTAATAAAATTATTTTGTTGTAATTTCTAATGTATTACTATCTATTATCTTGATTATTATCCGTGATGTGACAGTTCACATCGTAAGAGACAATCAAGATATTAATACATCACATATGCCTTGACATGAAGTACACATGCAAAGCACGTACATTTGACTAGTATCATAAATCGCACGTGTAACGACCTGAGCCGAGGCCCTAGTCGCGGCGAGCATCCCAAACCATGAAGGCCCGGGCGCTCCTTTCTATCTGGCAATCCAGAACACCATTCATAAAAAATAAAGAAAAGATGCGGAAATTAAACAAATCATGGTCATGTTTAGAGTTCAATTTAACAATACTAAATGAAATTCATAAGTATGTAGACAACATCTACTTCAGTCTGTGAAATATCTAATACCCCAGAATTAACAACTTGTCTAAAACTAGGACAAGACCCCCAGTCGCACCCAAAACTAAAATGAAATAAAAATGGTCTAAAAATAGGCCTTCTCAAATAAAGAAGGCTCACCAACTACACACTTTTGTCTGATAAATTTATGGCTTAGCGGAAACCACTTAACTGAGCCTCAGACTCTGAAGTATAGGGGTCAATACAGATGTACTGGTACACAGAGCAATCCAAAATAATGTGTTTATATATATAACATAGATGAGAGCAAGTCCGAAACACCATGCATAAAGTAGTTAAAAATACATGGGCAATTTAAATGACCTTAAAACAATCTTGTCAATGTAAGTCTAATCTTTGTGTTACTTCTGAGTTAGGTAGTACACCCCTACAAGTCTAATATTCCACAGGATAATTGAAATCCTCCATTGACTCAGCGAGGAAGCCCCCAACCCAATTTGATGATAAGAGTTGGAGTTTCTGAGTATGATACACCACAGGGCACTAGTGCAGCATATAATACCTCTTGGGGACGTAATAACCCGTATCGGCAAAACACGATTTTGAGAAATGAGTTATCTGAACTCGTTCCTTCTTCGGGTAACCACCTAGTATCTCTTAAGCCGATTTTTAGCCTTTTCTAAGCATGCATCTTTCTGAAATCATGTTCTAAAAGAAATTTGAGTGAAATCTGATGTATATTCTGTTCTGAGTCTGTTATGGCATAATCTGTTTTGGTATCGCCATACCAAAACTAGCATGTCATATCTCTGAGCCATAAAATTTCATATCACAGTCTCTGCTTTCAAAACATAAAGTTTGGACCACCATACATCAAACAATTCAAGAAGATTCATACTTCAAAATATTTATCAAGTTATGTAAAGATCACTTTTTTCAGCATTTCAACAAACATGCGGTAGTCATGAAATTTGTGACAAACATGCAATCTTCTTAGTAAAAATCTTTAACCATTGACACCAAGTAAAACACCCCCTCTTCAATTTGAAATCATAATCAAGTCATAAACACCACTCAAGACATTTATATCATGTTTCAAATAATGTATTTTGAATAAATCATGACTTACAAAAACAAGAAGCTTGTAAACGAGATAGGGGATTTCTAAGAGTTTATTCTCTCAATTCATCATTCAAACTCATCAAACGCATACATATATAAACTCATACATGATTATAAATCAAATTTAGGGGAAAGACCTCAAGACCAAAATAATAATATCATTAAAGAAGTCATAATGCAAAATTGTAAACATAAACTTCAAACCCCTTTAAAATTCATGATTTCTATAACTTTAAATCTTATTCAAAGTGTTTTCAACAAACCCATATAGTTTAGAAAAACCCCATGTACCTTAAGTTTCTTATCTTGAAAGATGAAACCCTAGCTTTGATACTTTCTTGATACTCCTGAACTTGAATGGCTTGAATTCTAGATTACTTGAAGGAGAAGAGTTGAATGTTTTTATTCTTGGGGAAAGGGGAGGGTTTTTACGTGAGATAATTTGAATAAGATGGGCAAATATTGCCCCTTTTGGGGTTATAATTGGTGTTTGGACAGCTGGAGTTGGGAAAAAGGACTAAACTAACCCTTGTCCTATGTTTCCCATATAAATGACCATTGTGGCATAACTCCCAAAAACATGAATGAAACTCGCGTCGTGAGCTTATCACGAGAGTTCACTGCCCCACACGAAAAATGACATAACTTTTCACTCGAGTATTGGATTTCGGCGAAATTAAAATCGTTGGAAAGATTATTTGATTATCTACAATTTGGTTGGTCTTAATATGCCAAATTTTATATATACAAAAGGTTATACTCGTTCAAATATGAACCTTGTAGAATGAAATTCCAAACTTTAGCGTATCATATGATCTTAGCTCAACTTGGCTCTAAATGATTTCTATGAACATTTTTAACCTCATGAGCACTTCAAACCCTAGGATAAATATTATGACACATGTATTCAAAATAAATCATGTAATTAGAATTTACGAACGTAGGAAGGATGGTTTAATTTCTTGCTCAAAAATACGAGGTGTTACATTATCTCCCCTTTGGGATCATTCGTCCGTGAATGATGGGTGGGGACTTGTTGGAGATATAAAGGTATGAAATAAGGAATGTAACCTTGCACTGAACATTTTTCCTCAACAAAATATGCAAAGGCATCAAAAGAGCTTCATGATGACCCCTTGTGAAAAGTATAAGCACGAAGCATGAGGTAATGAAACTTTACATACGGATGACCTTGCACATGAGTTTTGTAAATAATTATCATCACAACATAAGGCATGGGTTTATTTGGTGATCATAAACCTGATTTACATTGGTACTAAGTGTGAAATAAGGTTTCGTAAGACATAGGAATAGAATCATGCCCTACTTTACATGATACAATGAGTAGACTTACACTTAGATATACTACTCATTTATGCCTCGAATAATAATTTACATGCTTCATCATTTCAACTTACAATTCTCCTAATACATATATAACCACAAGAATTTGTGCCCCGTTGTATAATACTTCTATGTTGAAGCCCAACTCGAAGGAAAGAGGTGCTAACTTAAACTACGGGACCCTATTTCCTCCATCACATTAATAAATCACCTCAACCCATCACTATAATCCAACAACCTCAAGTCTTAATTCCAGGAATAATAATAGCATGGCATATTGGTTTGTGTTTTCATCAATCACAAAATTTAAGCCTATCATTACTATACCCACTTCATGGATCTCCCACTAATACAAACAATTTTAATCACTTTCACATAGACTTTCACCACATATCTTCTTCCTAACTATTTCACATAACAAAAGTTTGTCTCCTCCTTTCCCTCATCACCTATAACCTTGACAAAGAAAGTCACATGAAGTTTTTCACATTCAAGAACATCTACTCCCCTACCCAACACATTACTACGCTTCCACAACCACCATCGCACTAACATATGGAGGGTCATTGAGGAACCCGAGAACAATTATCATGAATGAATGTAACACTTGTCTAACCATAGGTTATACTTATTGCACTTCTCAAGAAGGGACATGAGGTAAAGATTTGATAGGATAGACCCGAAGTGCTTCATATATAAAGTGTTTGGATCATAAGTAAAGAGTCGTTTGGCAAAAATATAACACAACACGATTTCATAGGATAGATCACGGTGAGAGACATAGGTGCATAAATCATGAACTATATGGCATAAAGCCAAAATTTTGGTAGTTAACTACTAAGACAAAGATTTCCTCTTGAAGCGATTGATCCTTATTAAAAAGTCTAAAATATTCCATGATTTATCACAAACATTAGCACTTTGGCTAATCACGGCATGAAATGAATCGGTAACGTTTGAAAAGCATGGTTTCTTCGGACCAAGCATTAAGTAATACATGGATCATGAGCAACATAACATAGATCTTTGATACTTCGAATAATGGATCAATGAGGGACATTATTGCTTCTTGTTTGGAGGTTGGAACATGGAATGAGTTGCATAAAGGGCTCCAACCTTAGGCATAAGCAAGACAAGAATACATAACACATTGGTAGATGTCCATTCAAATCAAAGTATGAGGATCTTGCTTGAATAGGAATTGATTTAACATGATTATTACTTAAAACTTGACATCTCAAGAATTTCGGGAACTACTTTAATCCATCATCTCCCCCTTAGATCAAGGTCACACTTCTAGACTTGCAAATATAACCTCACATAAAAATCCATAGCCACAACTTTCATCACAAAAGCGACATCGCCATTTACTTTAAACTCTCCCTGATGAACTATACTCTAAAGGCCTCGCTTTCCGAAATTGCTACTCTTAACTTTTGCTAGCTTCTATAGACATCACTCGACATTTCACACTCTGATGAGCATATGCATCCACACTCATTATCATAAAGGGTAGGGGGTATTAATATACACATGAACGCAAACTCCCCTTAATAATTTCTAATACAATGACACTAAAATCTTTCTAGGACATCTGTTCAGTAATACTAATTATAACTTTCTTTAACCCCCGAACTCATCAACTTGTGACTAACATTATAATGACATGTACATCTATACTTCTGAACACTCAACATTTCTTCTTTAACACCTTCAAATACTAGCATTACACCTCTAACCATATAACTTTCCAACTTAACAACATTCATAAAACTATAACAAAGGAGCACATTGCTTACCTATATTTCCTTAATTCAACTCTACAGAACGACATACAGCAACATCCTAGGCTTCACCATATTATAAGATTCAAGAACTAAATCTAGGTACACGTGACATTCATACACATGACGCCTTATCTAACAACATACCACCTCAAGGTTTAACTTATTCTTATATACTCACACTCTTGTCCACCTAATGATTCAACCACAATTTATCATTATAACACTAGTCTCATGAATATATATATATATATATATATATATAAATTTCACAATTACCACTTAAAATTTTCATATATTATCATCCTAGGCTCTTTCACAATCACATCAAATCTACTAATTTATTCCTACAAAACACACATCATTAGTCTTCAACTACGATTCTTATCGCCACACTTCACATCTAAAGTTGAAGCCTATCGCCTAACGTCAATTATTTATCACCAACTAAGCATGCCAAATACTATACTAGTTCATCAAATTGGAAAATCAATTCAAAATACTCCATTTCTTCATAATACTACCTACAATCACATCACTTCAACGACATTACTACTATGCCTCGAAATCCATGACCTTTCTTCTCACACGAAGTACAAGTTTGCAACTACTGGGGAAGGGACAATCAAGGGGGTAAAAGTCACATACTAGCGATAGTCGATCTTAATCTTATATTATAACCCATTACTACCTATTAACATATCCCACTTTCTTACATCATACTTACTTACTCATGTATACATCACAACCACATTCAAAATTTCATATACAACAATGAGTTTATACCTAGAAATTATTGACTAATCTACCCTTTTCCATTCACAATCTATAAATTATTTCTACAACTACCATAAATATCCATTTGAAGATCCTTCCCTATTTTGAGTAAATAATAATCGTAGCCAGCCACTTTCTTCACAGACTATCATGCAATCTACAATTATTGCTACCACATTAGTCTATCACTATGAAATAGCAAACAATCCATCCATCAACGGTTACACAACTAAACTATCTTCCTTATACAAAAGTTACCCTTATTCCGACTTCTAAGCTTGTGACATCATATCACTAACTTTGGGATCATCTTACTACCAATAAGGGATGACACCTTAACACATACTACTACTTGTTTGAAAATTTTGTTCCAATATTCTGACATAAATCACTACCCTTAAGCATGACATCTACAACAAGAATTTTTTTGAAATGGACCAAATATAATTCATACCTTGTGCTCAAATGCACGATTGGTGTAGATAGGGGTATAAGCTCAAATCAATACTCCTTAAAGCACTTATGGACTCCTCTAAAGTCCTTACAAAATTTCATAATCATTTATGATTAAATTAGAAAGGATAATACCATTTAGATTCTAAGCTTCTGCACTCAAATCACCTTAACAATGAGATATATCTGAAAATATTGGAGTAAGAAATGAATTGGGACAACTTTACTTTTGTATGGATGACACCATAGAATAAACTAGAGAATGAAAAAGTAACATTCTGACTACATAGCATGAACTAGAACATAAAGAAATGGAAGCATTCCTAAATACCTTATAGCCTCCTACTTATAAGTATGACGCGCTACAAACCCATAAATAGGACTCTACACAACATGATTTTGCAGACACCCCGGGACCATGAACCGTTCTATGATACCAAGTTTCTCAGTACCCGAGCTGAGGCCTTGACCACGATGAGCATCCCAAACCATGACGGCCTAGGTGCCCCTTTCTATGTGACAATCCTGAACACATAAATAAACAATAAAGAAAAAATACAAAAATTAAACAAACGAAATCATGGTAATATTCTGAGTTCAATTTAACAATACTGAATGAAATCCATAAGTATCTAGATAACATCTGCTTCAGTCTGTGAAAACTCTAATACCTCAAAAATTAACAACTTTTCTAAGACTAGGACAAGGCCCCCAGTCGCACCCAAAACTAAAATGAAATAACAATGTTATAAAAACAGGCCTTCCCAAATAAAGAAGACTCACCAACGATACACTTCTGTCTAATAAATCTACGGCTTAACAGAAACCACTTAACTGAGCCTTAGAACCTGAAATATACGGGGTCAATACAGATATACTGGTACATAGAGCAATCTAAAATAATGTGTTTATATATATAACATAGATGATATCAAGACTGAAACATCATGCATGAAGTAGTAAAAAATACATGGGCAATTTAAATTACCATAAAATAATTTTGTCAATGTAAGTCTAATCTTTGTGTTACTTCTGAATTAGGTGGTACACCCCTACAAGTCTGATATTCTATGAGACATATGGAATCCGTCATTGACTCAGAAGGGTAGCCCCCAACCCATGTTTTACATAAGGGTTAGAGTGTCTTAGTCTGGTACACCATAGGGCACTAGCCTAGCGTATAATCTCTCTTAGGGACATAATAACCCGTATCGGGAAAACACGATTTCAGGCAATGAGCTATCCGATCTCATACTTTCTTTGGGTAACCACCTAGCACCTCTTAAGCCTATTTTTTCGCCTTTTCTGAGCATGTATCTTTCTAAAATCATATTCTAAAGAAAATTTGAATGACATCTGACTTATGTTCTATTCTGAGTCTGTTATGGCATAATCTATTTTGGCATAGTCATACAAAAATTTACAAGTCATATCTCTGAGCCATAAAATATCATATCACAGTTTCTTATTTTAAAATATAAAGTTTGGACCACCATACCTCAAACAATTCAAGAAGATTCATACTTTAAAACATTTATCAAGTTATGTAAAGATCACTCTTTTCAGCATTTCAACAAATATGTGGTGGTCATGAAATTTGTGACAAACATGCAATCTTCTTAGTAAAAATATTTAACCATTTACACCAAGTAAAACACCCCGTCTTCAATTTAAAATCATAATCAAGTCATAAACACCACTCAAAACATTTATATCATGCTTCCAATAATGTATTTTGAATAAATCATGACTTACAAAAATAAGAAGCTTGTAAACAAGATAGGGGATTTCTAATAGTTTATTCTCTCAATTCATGCCACAATGGTCATTTACATGGGAAACATAGGACAAGGGTTAGTTTTGCTTGACCCAAAGTTTAAGAAAATAAATGTAATGACCTGAAATCTCATCCTGAGACATCACACGGTTCTTAAGGCTACAAGTAGCCCCAAGCTAACCCTTAGAGCCTGCTACTAAGTTTAGAACTTACTCTAATGATAAACAGAGCAGAACAAAGGTACTGTCATATCATATCTCAATTGAAATAACAAAGGAATACTGTCTGAATAGCATAATACTGAATAGTCTAAAATACAACTGATCGTCTTGTCTGACAAAGCCTCTACTACTCAAACTAGAGAGCCGCTGGGACAGACCCCCAAATGACTCAAACTGATCTGAAAGTAATACTCAAAATACTATAAAAGCAGAATAAAACTGCACATATAGGTCCTCGAAACATGATGATTCACAAAGGATAAAAATATAGCTAAGATGCTCGGAGATCACTGTCGCTGCTGAGATTGAGCACTTGAACCTACATTATGAGATAATGTAGCACAAAGAAGTATATATTGATCTGTACTTTGAGGATGTACTGAGTATACGGGGGTATATGGAATAAATAAAAACAACACTATCATCAATCTTTTATAGAAATCATGCATGCTGGTATAACTGACTCACATAGCTTGAATAATCAAAAATGTAAATCTCATAAATTATGAATAATAGAACGTATAGTATAAATCTCATGAGTCAATACACTTGGTTCTGAAAATTTGTATTTTTAGTCTCTTCTCAAAATATATAGACTAAGTAGTAAAGTGTTCTCCTCTATATCTGAAAGTTAAGACTGTTACTTGGAAACTGAAATCTCAAGTAAAACAATATTTGAATAAGCTTGTGAACCTTTACACTCATACGGTGGCACGTAGTTTTGGGGTATGAAACCATAGTAACTTAGCCAACTCGGTGCTAAATACTACTCCCTTTAGTTAGCTACTCTTATCTCATGGAAATCCACATTAAAAAATCTCATGTTTTACAATGAAACCAACAACAAAGAAATCTGCAATCTCATTCAGTGAAGTGGATTTCAAATCTATTATGACCATCAAAGTCAAACTTTCTCAAAAATCTCAAAATAATCAATTTATGGGTGCTTATAGAACAAAAGTTTTCAGAAATAATAATCTCAATTAGGGCTTAGTGACCCATATATTAATCTCAGGTTATAATATTTTAAAATTCATACTTGATAGTACAAAGATTCATAGATCGTATAAAATTTGGAAATTTCTATAATATGCATTGTAATCTCAACATACTCATGTACTTCAATTTCTAAAACATTAGAATCAGTTTAAATCTCAAGAATAACAACATAGGGTATAAAATCATACTTCAATTTCGTAAGAAAATATGTAAAACCATATATCTTTGTAATTAAAATAATTTTTGGGCACAAGGACGAAAGGATTGTCCTTGTTAAAAACCCACATACCTTAAATTATTAATTTACATGAACAAACTTGCTTGAGACTCTTTTTTCTACTCTTGACTTAGGGTTCTTGAAGCTTTTGACTTTGGAACCTTGAATCTTAAATTAATTTTCAATAACTATGGTGAAATATTGAGAAGAAATTGGGTCTTGCTCTTGAGGGTTAATCTTGAGAGAAAATCCTAATTCTTGATGCTTTGGATGAATCTTAAGTTCTATGCTTCGTTTTGATATATCTAGGTTTTAAAAAGGGTAGAAAGAGACCAAAAATCCCTTTTTAAAAATGGCTTTAAATTATTGAATGAGATCTGCGATGGCTCGTGCAATGGTCCGTCGTTAGCTAGACGGTCTGTTGGCCTGACCATCACACTTAGGCTAGAAGAGGTACTTACTACCTTAGCTACGATGGCTTAGGCGATGCTCTGTCTCTAGCTTGATGGTCCATCAGCCTGACCGTCGTACTTGGGCTAGAACAAGGGCAAATTGCCTTAGTTGCGACGGCTTGGGCGACGGTCCATCACTAGCTCGATGGTCTTCCAGCCTGACCGTTGTACTTAGCCAGTGAATGAGTTCTCTGCCTCAGTTGTGACGGCCGGAGCGACGGTCCGTCGGCGTGTCCGTCGCTCCTGGGCAGTTCAAACAATTCTTTTTAGAACGTTCATATCTTTCTACTCCGACATTGTATTTTTGCAAAATGAGTATAGTTGGAAAGCTAATTCAATTTCCCACCTGATGAAAATTCAAAATTGGAGAAATTCTACATGGTTTAAAAATTACTCACTTAGGAAGTCATCCCATAATCTTTTAGAGACTAAATTAGACTATAAGAAAATTTGGGATATTACAATATCCCCCCTTTGGGAACATTCATCCTTGAATGTCACTAGTTAGGCTAAGAATACAGAGGATGCACGGCACGAATAAATTGATTAAGTGACTCTATATTATTCTAAGCTTTTGAGTACTTCAGAGAATGCATGAACTCATAGAGAAGACAACTATAGATGAATACACATGATTAGAAAGCAACTGAATTAAGAAACAGTAGTACCTTTGACAAAATCTGAGTTTGCAGAGAATAGTTGAGGGTATTTGCCTCGCATATCTTCTTCGACTTCCCAAGTAGCCCTCAACTGACTGATTCTGCCAAAGAACTTTGACTAGGGGAACCTTTTTGTTCCTTAGCCTACGGATCTGATGGTCTAGAATCTCGACTGGAATCTCTTCGTAAAAAAGACTGGTTTGAATATCTGAGCTCTCTGAAGGATCTACTATAATGGAATAACCGATCCACTTTAGAAATGTGAAATACAGGATGAATGGCTGACAAATCTGCGGGCAACTCAACCTCATAAGCCAATTTCCCAACATGACTTAGAATTCTATAAGGGAAAACATAACCGCAACTAAGCTTCCCCCTTTTCCCCAAACCTTTTTACCCTTTCATGGGTGAAATCTTCTATTATAACAAGTCATCGACTTCGAATTCAAGATCCCTTCTTCTCACATCTGCATATGGCTTCTGATGACTCTGGTCTATCTTAAAACTTTCTCTAATCAATTTCACCTTCTCCATAGCCTCAAACACTGAATCAGGTCCAATAAAAGCAGTCTCACCCTCTTCAAACCAACCTATGGATGCTAGAGTGGTAACTATTGTTATAAGAAAACTCAATCAATGGCAAATTCTTATCCCAACTACCTTTGAAATCAAGAGCACATGCCCTCAGCATATCTTCCAATGTCTGGATGCTTCTTTCAGCCTGACCATCTGTCTGAGGATGGAAAGCAAAACTAAGATTCACTAGGGTACCAAGACCCTTTTGAAAAGTTCTCCAAAATTGGGAAATAAATTGAGTACCCCTATCTGAGATAATAGACAAAGGAACTCCATGCAATCTGACTAACTCTCGGATATACATCTAGCATAATCCTCAATTGTATAAGATGTATGCATTGCCAGGAAATGCACCGACTTAGTCAACCTATCTACAACTACCCAAATAGAATCATGACGATGCCAAATAGGTAAACCAGTCAGAAAATCTATATTCACCTCTTCCCACTTCCAAGTGGGTCTACCAAATTCTTGAATTATACCACCAGTTCATTGGTGCTCCACTTTAACCTGTTGGCAAGTTACACACTTTACCACAAACTCTACTATATCTCTCTTCATACCATTCCACCAATAGATTTCCCTCAAGTCGCGGTACAACTTGGTAGCAACAGGATGAATAGAATATTGCACGCTATGTGCTTCCACCATAATTCTCTACCTTAAATCATCAACACCAGGAACACACAATCTATCCTGAAACCCCAACACACCATCTCCCCCTTGGGAGAAAACCTCCACTTCTTGGTCCTTAACTGACTCCTTCAATTTGACCATACTAGGATCCATGTCTTGGTTTTCCTTCACTTCCAAAACTAAAGAGGATTTTGAACTATTCTGAATCCAAAAACTACCTTCAGCTGAATCAAGTAACCTAACACTTAATCTAGCCAAATGATGCACTTCACGAGCTAAATCCTTCTTATCATGCTCCATATGAGCCCCACTACCCATAAACAATCTACTAAGGGCGTCTATCACTACATTGGCCTTGCTCGGATGATACAACACACTCATATCATAATTTTTTAGTAACTCTAACCATCTCCTCTGTCTAAGATTCAACTCCCCATGAGTAAACATATACTATAAGATTTTGCGGTCAGTAAACACATCTATATGAACACCATACAGATAGTGTCTCCAAATTTTCAACGCAAAAACCACAGCAGTTAATTCAAGATCATGAGTTGGGTAATTCTTTTCAAGCGGTTTCAATTGTCTAGAGGCATAGGCTATAACCTTGACTCTATCCATCAACACACAACCCAAACTAACTCTAGAGGTATCATAATACACCATAAAACTATTCGTACCATCAGGTAAAGTCAACACAGGGGTTGAAGTGAGTCGAGTCTTCAACTCCTAAAAACTCTTCTCACAGGAATCTGACCAAAGGAACTTAACTTTCTTTTGGGTCAATCGAGTCATGGGAGACGCAATAGATGAGAAACCTTCAACAAAATGATGGTAATAGCCAGCTAGATTTAAGAAACTTCTAATGTCTGATGGAGAGATAGGTCTAGGCCAATTTCTTATAGCTTCTGTCTTTTGAGGATCAACTCTAATGCCTTCAGATAAAATAATATGATCGAGAAAGGCTAATGACCTTAGCAAAAACTCATATTTGCTAAATTTGGCAAAGAACAGATGATCTCGCAGAGCTTGCAGGATAATTCTAAGATGATTTGCATGGTCATTCTCAGTACGGAAGTACACATGGATATCATCTATGGACACTATTCAAACATATCAAGATACTATCTGAATACTCCATTCATGAGGTCTATGAAAGTTGCTGGAGTATTGGTTTGCCCGAGAGAAAGGACTATAAACTCAAAGTGACCATATCAGGTTCGGAAAGCTATCTTTAGAATGTCACACTCTCTTACTTTAAGCGGACGATAGCCGGATCTAAGGTCTATCTTTGAGAAATAACTTGTACCTTGCAACTGATCAAACAGGTCATCAATCCTAGGAAGTGGGTACTTGTTCTTGATGGTGACATTAGTAAGCTGACGATAGTCAATGCACATATGCAAAGAACCATCTTTATTTTGCACGAATAGAATAAGTGCACCCCAAGAAGGAACACTGGGCCTTATGAAACCTTTATCTAAAAGATCTTTGAGTTGTTATTTTAATTCCTTAAGCTCTTGGGGTGTCATACACTATGGAGGAATAGAAATAGGTTGTGTATCAGGAAGAAGGTCAATCTTGAACTTTATCTCTCTATCGAGAGGTACCCCTTGGAGATCTTCCAGAAAAACATCAGGAAACTCATTAACTAGACTGACTGACTGGATAGTTGAAGCCTTAGACTTAGTTTCTTTAACTCAAACTATATGATAGATGCAACCTTTAGATATTAGCTTTCTGTATTTGAGATAGAATATAAAATGACTCTTGGGAGATACAGAACTCCCACACCACTCGAATACTGGCTCATCGGGAAACTAAAACTTAACCACATGGGTACGACAGTCTATATATGCATAATAGGAATGAAGCTAATCCATACCCAGAATAAGATTAAAATTAACCATATCTAACTCTATTAAATTAGTGAATATGAACTTTTAAAGAACAATAATAGGACACTTCTTATACACTTGCTTAGCAAAGACTAACTCTCTTACTAGGGTGGAAACCAGGATAGACTGAAGGATCTTTTCAGAACTCATTTCAAAATTCACAGCAACTAATAGGGTCACATAGGAGAAACTTAACCCAGGGTCTAACAACATATAAACATCAAATAAAAAGACATAAAGCATACCATTAACAACATCAGGAGAATTCTCCTGCTCCTAATGGGATGGTAGGGCATAGAACCTGTTTTGGTACTGTCCACCACTATTACTGGATGAAACGTCCTGAGAAGAAGTTGGGCGGGCTAAAAGAGCTAAGGCACTGGTAGCCTGAGTCTGAGGACAAAAATCTCGGCTTTCCTGCCTATAATGCGGACACTCTCTAAGTCTATGGCCCATTTTTCCACAATTAAAAAAATCCCTCTGATCGGCTAAGCACTAACCGGGATGGTCCCTAACACACTTAGTACATAGAGGATAACGAGATCTATTACTCACATGGTTCTGGGATGTAGACATAGAAGGCCTATTCTCCTACTCTTGCCTATTTCTGGGCATGGGAGCACTACCTGATGAAGGCACTGGCATAGATGAATGATTCTAAAACTGGGTCGATCCCCTGCATAGGATCTAGTCTATCCATGCTTAAACTGCTCAAATCTAGCCCTCTTATTTCCTCTTACTCTATCTCTCTCCCTTATCTTACCTGCCTCAATCTATTGAGCATGCATCATTGGTCTGGATAGGTCCATATCCCTATTGAACATAGCAGTCCCATACTCTTTCAGCACGAAACCAGATGCACCGGTCACGAACTTACACATACTAGATTGGGTGTCAGCTACCAAGTCAATAGCATACTTAGCTAACTGGTTGAACTTGAGGCAATACTCTTTTACTGTCATAGAGCCTTGCCTTAGTTTCATAAACTCCTTTATCTTCACTTCCCTCATCTCAAGTAGGAAGAACTTGTCCAGGAAAGCATCTTGAAACACATGCCAAGTCATAGGAGCAGCATTCTCCTCTCTATTCTTTCTCCACTCCATAACCCAGTCATAAGCAATACATTTCAGCCTATAAGAGGCCATCTCTACACTGTCTTCCTCATAAATATGCATGACTTAGGTGATCTTCTTCACCTCCTTAAGAAATAACTGTAGGTCCTCACCTACCTTCGACCTATAGAACTCTGGTGGATTCATCCTCATGAAATCTTGAATCCTGGCTATAGCTAAATCACCTTCTTGCTGGTGCAAAATTGTAGCCTGGTTATTGGCCAGAATGTTAAAGATGACTATTTGGGCTAACGCCTGAAAAGCTGCCCAAAACTTAGAATGTGACCCATTTTCATTAAGAGGATCAGTAGGTTGAGGTTGCTCGTTATTGTTTCTATGGGCTCGATGAGGAGGCATTTTCTATCATAAAATAGCACGAATTAATAGCAGAGAGAGACAACAGTAAGTACAACGGATTATGAAAGAAAGAGAACTTTTCCTAAGATGTCTAATAGCTACTTGCTCATAGATTTGGCGCGCTACACACAAATGATCAAGACTCTACATAACGTGGCTTGTCAGACTCCTTAGGACTACTTAAACCTTAGGCTCTGATACCAAGTTTGTAATGACCCGAAATCTCATCCGGAGAAGTCACACGGTGCTTAAGTCTAAAAGTAGCCCCAATCTAACACGTAGAGCCTACTAATAAGTTTAGAACTTACTCTAACAACAAAAAGAGCAAAACAAAGGTACTGTCATATCATATCTCAACTGAAATAACAAAGTAATACTGTCTTAATAGGACAATACTGAAAATTCTAAAACACCACCGATCGTCTAGTCTAACAAACTCTTTACTACTCAAATTTGAGAGCCATTAGGATAGACCCCCAACTAACTCGAACTGATCTAAAAGTAATACTCAAAAAACTATAAAAGAGAGAAAAAAAAACTACAGGTATAGGTCATCGAACCATGAGGACTTACCAATGATAAAGATGTAGAGGAGATGCTCGAAGATCACTGTCGTTGTTGAGATTGAGCAACTGAATCTATATTATGAGACAATGTAGCACACAAACGTATATGTGGATCAGAACTTTGAGGTTGTATGGAGTATATTGGGGTGTATGCAATAATTAAAAACAACAATATCATCAATCCTTTATAGAAATTATGCATGCTGATATAACTGACTAACATAGCTTGAATAACTTAAAAATGTGAATCTCATAAATTATGAATAATGGAATGTATAGTATAAATCTCATGATTTTTGGTCTCTTCTCAAAACATATAGACTAAGTGGTAAAGTGCTCACCTCTATATCTGAAAGCTAAGACTGTAAATTAGAAACTAAAATCTCATGTAAAACAATATTTGAATAAACTTGTGAGCCTTTACACTCATTATCTAAAAATCTTTACTGACTAGGATATCTTTCAAAACATTAGGGAAAATACTTAAAAGCTATTTAATAACTTTTACTAGTAGGGAGGTTCTCTTAAACGACATACACCATGCGAGAAACATAGAGTCCAATGTTTTATCCTCCTAAGGAAAAAACCCAACGTTGGGGAGAGACATCATACTCTTGCCAAGGAGTATAACCTCAACTCAGTGATCACTATCTCGGCCTCAAGCCCAAAAGTCTCAATCCAACAGTGGCACGTAGTTTTGGGGTATGAAACCATAGTAACTTACCTAACTCAGTGCTAAATACTACTCTCTTTAGTTAGCTACCGTCATCTCATGGAAATCCACATTAAAATAATCTCATGGTTTACAATGAAATCAACAACAAAGAAATCTGCAATCTTATTTAGTGAAGTGGATTTCAAATCTATTATGACCATCAAAGTCAAACTTTCTCAAAAATCTCAAAATAATCAATTCATGGGTGCTTATAGCACAAAATTTCTCAGAAATCATAATCTCAATTAGGTCTTAATGACCCATATATCAATCTCAAGTTATAACATTTCAAAATTCATACTTGATATCACAAAGATTCATAGATCATATAAGAATCTAGAAATTTCTGTAATATGCATTGTAATCTCAACATACTCATGTAATTCAATTTCTAAAACATTAGAATCATTTTAAATCTCAAGAATAACAATATAGGATATAAACCCATACTTTAATTCCGTAAGAAAACATGTAAAACCATATATCTTTGTAATTAAAATAACTTTTGGGCACAACGATGAAAGGATTGTTCTTGTTCAAACTCCACATACCTTAGATTATGGATTTAGGTGAACAAGATTTCTTGAGACTCTTTTTCGTACTCTGGAGTGAGGGTTCTTGAAGTTTTTGACTTGGGAACCTTGAATCTTAAATTAATTTGCAACAACTATGGTGAAATCTTGAAGAAGGAATTGGGTCTTGCTCTTAAGGGTTAATCTTGAGAGAAAACCCTAGTTTTTTATGCTTTGGATGAATCTAAAGTTCTATGCTTCGTTTTGATATATCTAGGTGTTAAAAAGGATGGAAAAAGACCAAAAAGTCCTTTTTAAAAACGTCTTTAAATTATTGAATGGCATCTGCGATGGTCCATAGCTAGCTCAACGGTCCGTCAGCCTGACCGTCGCACTTGGGCCAGAATAGGTGCTTAATGCCTTAGTTACGACGGCTTGGGCGACGGTCCATCTCTAGCCTGACGGATCGTCGGCCTGACCGTCGCACTTGGGCCAGAATAGGGACATACTGCCTTAGTTGTGATGGCTTGGGCTACAGTCCATCGCTATCTCGACGGTCCGTCATCCTCACCGTCATACTTGGCCAGTGACTGAGTTCTCTGCCTTGGTTGCGATGGTTGGAGCGACGGTCCATCGGCCTACCCGTCGCTCCTAGGAAGTTCAAACAGTTCTCTGTAAAACGTTCATATCTTTCTACTCCGACATCAGATTTTGTGAAATGGGTATCGTTGGAAATCTAATTCAATTTCCCACGTGATAAAAATTCAAAATTAGGGAAATTCTACATGGTTTAAACAATACTCACTTAGGAAGTCATCCCTTAATCTTTTGGAGACTAAATTAGACTTAAAGAAAATTCGGGATATTACAATAAAGAAGACATTTGAATCTTGCGGTCTTAAATGAAAGAGATGTCAAATGTACCAAAATGCTCTTCAATCTTGTTGTCTTAAACATACCATGCGGAAAGTTAAAATTAAAAAGTTGCTAAAAGGGGAAAGAGGTCATTCTTTTTTAAATAGATTAAAAAGAAAAATAGGTCATTCATTTTTAAACGGAGGGAATGTATATATATATATATATATATATACATAGACACGTGATTTTTGACCCTCTCCGAGTTTTAACCTATTTTTCGGGATCAAATATTTTTATTTTGTCCAATATTTATTTTAGCTTTTATTTCATTTTTAATAGGCTTTAGTTCAAAATAAATATAAAAAAATAATAATAAATAATGTTAAATTTTTGAAATATTTTTATTTTATTTTTAAAATAATACAAAAATTCAAAAAATATAAATTTTCCTTTTAATTTCAATAAATAGGCTAGTAGTTCTAATATTCTCTTATTTATATTTATTTTAGATTATTACAAATTTTTATTATATTTTTTAAATATAAAATTTAGTATATATTATTTTTTATTAT
>JAPEIP010000002.1:80615016-80634810 GCA_026120095.1 Capsicum chinense
AAAAAAAAAAAAAAAGAGTTTAAAAAAAAAAAAAGAGTCGTACAAAAGGAGTAGAAACAGAAAACACATAGAGAAATTAAAAAATTAAAAGAAAGCAATAGCAATAAAGAGAAAAGCAAAGGAAAAGAGAGCTAAGTTTGAGTTTGGGTTCTCCTTCGAGCTTTTGGCGACGCGGTTCTTGTTGTATAATCGATTTAGTTTGCAACGCATATTATTATTTAATTTCGTACTATTTATTTTTATAAGTTTTGTTGTGAACTAAATCATGAATTTCTTTAAACATTCATATATACTTAATTTTTAAAGTTTACGAGTACGATGTTAATTAAAAGACTTTAACAACATTTATTGATATAATGACGCTATGTTAAACTGGTCATTCTAAGAGATACTAATCTGATGTTAGAAGTATTTTGGCTTTATGGTGATGATATAAATTTCTTATCATTTGGGTTAGTCATTGTTTGGGTTACATAATGAACATGAGAGTCCTGGATATTACTTTCATCCTTACTGTCTAAATTGTGTTAAAGACTTCGAGTATAGATTAACTAGAGTGGAGTTGAGTGACATGGGTTATGAATTTATTCAAACACATTGCAATAAGAAAAGAAACGAGAGGAAAAGCCTATTTTTGTATGGAAGAGAACTTGTAAAAGAATGATTTTGGTTCTTAATCTCAAGAAAATTAAAGTTTAATATACAAGAGAAAGTTAACGATGACGTTGGAATGCCCTGCTACCGACCATTTGTTATAATAAATTTTATCATACCATTTGAAGCCGATCTCATTGGGTTGAGTGAATTCTAAATACGTTAGGTGCTTATTTAGATTGAGAAAAATGGGAACGGTCCATAAATGGCTCAAAAGTGCGAGAAATATATCAAAACTTGTGGTATAATCAGAAAGTACTACTATCGGCAAGCCACACATTACTATAATTAAATAATTTAAAACAAACTAAAAGCGGGATATAAGTAACTTTTAGGCTAACAAATATTGCATAACTAAAAGATTAATTTAAGACAAACATAGGTCATTAATGTGACCGTGATAGAACCACGGGACTCGAGGGATGCCTCATACCTTTCCTCGGTCAACAGAATTTCTTACCCGATCTTCTATTTTCACAAACCTATAAAAAGTCATTTCCTTTTGATTAGGGATTCAAAAGGTCACTTGGAACACCATAATTCAATTTCAAGTGTCGACTCTGTAAATAAAATAATCCCTATTCAAAACCGTCACCTTAATTGAAAAAATCCTTTGACATATCGAGCGAAAAAAAAGAGGTGTAACATCACTGGCGACTCTGTTGGGGACAATCAGAATTCGAGCTTTTATATTGACTTGTTTGGCTTTAAATGATTTTTGATATTGTATTTATTGGCCTAAGCATGGTATTTGCCTACCTGTTTACTCTTTTGATATTATTTGAAATATAGTATAGACGGTCTTCTCTCGAGCACCCATCTGAGTCTTCAGAGATACTTTATATTCAAAGATGTGGTATACGCCCCCGAGCCTTGAGATACCAGAGATGCAGCAACGCTCTTGGGAAGGATTCTATAGTCACACATGATTTAGAATGGGAAGGACTAACAGTGAGACCAAAAATCACTTCTACTGGTAAGCTATTCTTGCTTGACTCAAGTTGTCTACTCGTTTTACAGCCAGTATAGATACCTATCTCCATTAGGTTAAACCTAGTAGAACTGAAAATTAGACATGGTTGTCTTTATTAGACTCTTCTTTATTTGCATCAGGTAGATTTTTTATTTAGTGGAGGCTCGACAAAGGTCTAAGTCTGTCTAAAAGTACCCTCTTTTAAGACTATCTATTTTCTATACTACTAGTTGTGTTAACTGTCCAACTGTTTCAAATGTTAGCCAGAATTTAAAATCCATTAACGTAAGAGAGGTTGAAATTTCTCTCCAAAACCTATTCTTTATCAAAACCCAAATGAGGTGTGAGGTTTGCTTTCACAGATTGAAGGAAAAAATAGTTTTCTAAATTATCGAGTTTGCCCCAATCTGCATGAACTACGTACACCTAATTCTCACATTGATGAGATACGTATGCAAACATTATCGGGTTTGGTGATATTCATAAGAAAAGGTTTTGAAAATATTAAGCCTTAACAAATTTGTTATCTCTAAAATTAAAATATTATTAAGGTGGTTGGTTTGGGCTAAATTGACGTCTCATCCATAAAATACAACAGAAAATAGTATAAGGTCTGAGACGAGGTGGTGTAGACTGTTAGAAATGAGGAATAAGAAGAAATGACTAGGAAAATAAGAAGTTTGGAGCAAAATATGAGAAATATGTAAGTAGTAGGAGAGGAAATGAATGTTTCTTACAAGGATTTGTACATGTTTCATAATTTTTGCTTGCATCTAGGTCCAAAATATAAAAGTTGGACATGGACGAGGAATGTGGTGATCCTTTGGCTCATGTGAAAAGGTTTTGTAATCAACTAGGAGCAACAGGGGAATAGAGGAACTGCTAATGACTTAATTTGGAGAGAGTTTGACAGTGGAAATTCAGAATGGTTCAAGATACTTTTGGGGTCCAGAAGAAAAATAGATGATGTATTAATAATTGTGGAGACCCCATTAATGCTGAAGTGTAAATCAATGGCCAGATGTTAGTCTCGGTAATTCGAAAGTTACTTTGCTCTCCACGAGGAGGGAGTTTTGATAGTCTGTTTCATTTTTCTTCTGTTACCCAAATAATTTAAGAGTTATATTTTGGGATCTATGTTGTCTTATTTTTCTATTGTTGTGTTCAAACCCTTCTACCTATTCTGTCAACAAAATATGTGTCCCTTTTATTTTTCTTATTTAAATACATGTTGTTTGTTTGCCTTTTTTTTCTATACATATTTTTTTTTCTGTGGCAATTCCTGTGATATGATATCCATGTTGAATTTTTGGCCAAATCTTAAAAGCTAATCTAATCATTAAACGTTTGATCAAGAACCTAGAGTTGAAAAAAAACATGTAAGAAAAAAAAAGTGTTGAGATGTTTGGGGACCTAGTCATAGCCTCACTTGAATGTATTAAGGCAATAACTTTGCGAATAAAATTGAGTTGGTTTTTAATGAGAAAGTCAATCTCAAGCATTTTGAGTGAGATTAATCAGAAGATATATAGTTTCTATTGTCAGAAAAAGCAAAAGGAAGTTAGCTTAAAAGAATAAAAAAAATAAGCATGAGTCATCTGTTGTGAGGAAAGTAAAATACAAATGGCCCTCTATGTTTCATAAGCATGAAAGAAGTGACACATGTGCACATGCTCAGTCAAGGTCAATTTTGAAAAGATGTGCATGATCTTTATGTTCCACTCTCTCATTGCATGTTATGTATTTTCATTTTTAAGGATTGATATGACGAAGGCATTTCATTCTGCTATCCAAATATTATGTCATTCTTTGTTACCCCTTAGAGATTTAATTTTCTTTTCTTTCAAAAACCTCTTTTGGAATCAAAATAGAATCTGAAAAAGTCAAAAAACAAAGAAAGAAAAAGAAAGGTTTCAAGAAAGAGAAATATAATCAAAAAATCTCAAAAAGAGAAAAACCGAAGAAAAAAAAAAGAAGAAAAAAGATCCAAAGTTGAAAAAGATCATAAAAATCAAGCAAAAGAATGACTTGTATGAACTACGTAAGACCTGATTCCTTATACAACAAGATACATAGGCAACCCTACTCTGGGGTTCGATTCAGCCAAGTGAAATTCAAGTTACCCAGTATGAAATAAAACTGGGGCAAAAAAAATTATCTTTCTTAAGAGTTCATTTCAAAAATTATATGTTTCACCCAGTGTCATATAAATTTTTAAGCCTCATGCCGCCCTTTCTTTTTAAACCTATCCAGAAGCAAAGTTACAACCAAAGAAAGATCTTCATATCAATCCTTGAGAATGTCAAGACTAAACATGTTATAGGTGCATGATGTTCATATTTTTGGGCACTATAAGACTACAGTGAATTGTGAGAATAATGGAAAATGAGAGTCTTATTGGTGAAAACTACAAAAGGAAATCATAAGGAGATAGTGAGTTGAAAAATACATAAAAATGAGATAGGCTTGTTAGCAAAAATTCATTGAGGTGCAAAGGAGGATTGTGATCCAGAGAAAAAAGGTTCAAGAATGGCCCTATTTCCAATTCAAATGAGTAGGGAAAAGTTTATAATGATTAGTATGGGTAGATTAGATGGTTTAATTCAAAATGCATATCATAATTACTGAAATCAGCTGCCACACCAAATAAGTTTTCTTTTGACAATATTGAAAAAGGGAGTCTATTGTCTTTTTCTTTTCTTTTTATTATTTTTATTTTTATTTTTACTTTTGATTTTTGTGTCTTTGTTGTCAAAATAAAAATCACTATTGTGATATTTCTCGTATTTTTGAGTAAAATTTATGTTAAGTCAAGTGACGAAGGACTTCAAAACTTTCTACCAACTCTTTCAGTTATGCAGAGAAAAACAAAGGGTTGACACACAAAGATAACTTATTTCAAAAAGTAAGGTACTCGAGAATGCTTATCATCCGATATTTTTTGGACTCATAGAATTATAAGGGGTTTATTTGAAGCTGAACCAAGAGGAATCATGCAAGAAAAATATGATTTTCGTCAATAAGTTTTGATAGTCAGAATTTGGGGTCAATGTACAAGTCTACGATACTTATCAATGATTGAAATGGAGTTGAGTATGAAAAGTGCAAGTGTGTTCGGCTCAATAGCCAAATGACACTAACCAACCACTGTGTTTTTAAATCAACAAGTTTTCCTTGTATGAAATGGGAACACATGTTACTTTGAAATCAAGGGCTTCAAAGCCTATATATCAAAAGCTGTAATTCCTCACTTCCACAAATAAAAGAAGATATTGCTATGCAGGTTTGGTAATCATAATCATGTAAAAACTCATCATCCTATACCCCTAGGAGACACATTTCCTTGTTTGGGTATTTCAAGTTTTATTTGTTAGGTAACACACTTCCTAACTTGAACCATTACTCCTAGAAGATGCACTTTCTAGTTGAGTTATTCCATTTAACCCCTAGCAGACGCACTTCCTTGTTTGGTTAATTTAAATTTAATGTGTTAGGTGATGTGCTTCCTAACTTAAACCTTCACTCCTAGAAAACACACTCTTGGTCGAGTCCTTCTATTTAATCCTTAAGAGACGCACTTCCTGGTCTGGGTAATTTAAGTTATCATTTGTTAGGTGACGCACTTCCTAACTTGAATCTTTACTCCTAGAAGATGCACTTTCTAGATGATTCCTTCTATTTAATTCCTAGGAAATGACTTCCTTGTCTAGGTATGTCAGTGTTCATATGTTAGGTGATGCACTTCTTAACTTGAACCTTCACTCCTAGAAGACACACTTTCTAGTTGAGTTATTTTATTTAATCCCTAGGAGAGTCAGAATAATTCAAGTTTTGTCTGTCAGGTGACACACTTTCCATTTAACCCCTGGCCAATTTAAGTTTTCATTTGTTCGATTATGCACTTCGTAACTCAAACCCTTACTCCTAGAAGATACAATTTCTAGTCGAGTCATTTTATTTAAACCTAAAAGATGCACTTCCTTGTTTAGGTAACTTAAGTTTCATTTTTTAGGTGACGCACTTCCAAACTTAAAATTTCACTCCTAGAAGACGCACTTTCTAGTTGATTCATTCTATTAAATCCCTAGGAAACACACTTCCTAGTCTGGATAATTCAAGTTTTATTTGTTAGGTGGCATACTTCCTAACTTGAATCATTACTCCTAGAAGATGCACTTTCTAGTCAAGTTATTTCATTTAACCCTTAGAAGACGCACTTCCTAGTCTGGAGAATTCAAGTTTCATTTGTTAGGTGATGTACTTCCTAACTTGAATCATTACTCCTAGAAAACGCAGTTTCTAGTCAAGTCATTTCATTTAACCCCTAGGAGACGCACTTCCTTCTCTGGCTAATTTAAGTTTTGATATGTTAGGTGACGCACTTCCTAAGTTGAACTTTTACACCTAGAAAAAACACTTTCTAGTCGAGTTATTTCATTTAACCCCTAAAAAATGCACTTCCTTGTCTAGGTAATTTAAGTTTTCATATGTTAGGTGACGCACTTCCTTACGCAAACCTTTATTCCTAGAAGACGCACTTTCCAGCTGAGTCATTTCATTTAACCCTAGGAAACGCACTTCCTTAGCTGGATAATTCAAGTTTCATTTTAAGATGACTAATTTGAGCCTTGAATTCTAGAAGAAACACTTTATAGTTAGAGTCCTCCACGTTAACTCTTAGGAGACATACTTTTTAATTTTGGTCATCAGTTAACTCTGAAGAGACACATTTATTTATTAGGTCCTTGATTCACCCTCTTTACTGTATTTTTCAAAAGTTGTGATCTGATGACACTCAAAAAATTTTCTAGTACAAACTAGGGCAAAAAAATTTGTTTGTGTTATCGGAATTTTACTTTGTGTTCAGGACCCTACTGGATAATGGGAATATATTTTCTGCTCAGGACCCTCCTTGTAATGCCTTTATTCTACACCCTGGACATCACACGGTGCTTACAAACCTACAGGATCACAACCTAATCCATGACTGGTACCTGCTATGAGCACTAAATAATACTGAAAATATAAGCGAAAGTATAATTGAATATGCCATAAGGTTCTCAAAATACTGAAATAAATACTAAATGTACTAATAATAACATCTGAAAATTAAAAACTGACTGTGCTAGTGTGAAAGACTCTAACTATATGAATAAGGAGTTGATAGGATAGTCGCTAACTAACTCAGACAACTAAACTAACTGAAATGCTAAAATAAAAAGATATCCTAACTTGATGAGGACTCACTACTATAATTGTTGCTGATAGCTTAAAATGCTAAGTATGGCTAGGAGCCTGAGTGTTCGAACCTATGATATAAGGCATCATAGTGCAAAGAAAGAGTATGCGTCAGTATGTGGAATGTACTAGTATGCTAAGTAAGGTAGGATTATATACATGGGTTCATATGCATGAGATGATAACTAACTGAAAGAACATCATGAAGTAACTGGATGTGAGTACATACAAAACTATAACTACTGAACATGTTGTATATGCAATACTATGCATATAACGTTTGATTAAATTAGACTGAAACTGAAGTACTGAGTTTTGATAATTGAATACTGATAACTAAAAGTTTAGATAGATAATAAAGTACTAATTTTTTATGGCTAAGTAATTGATAACTGATAGCATTAGTTCTGTAGAACTGTCTAAGTTCTTTACTGAATACTGAAACAAACTGTAATTGTGAGAGTGTTCATTTAACCGATATACCACATTTATAAACTGAGTTGGGGTCCATACTGTGACCCCAATTGGAAGGGTGTTAGCACCTTGCCAAGCGATGCTAACAATGCTGAGTCAACCCTAATCTGGCAGGAAGACTCATGAATTATATATATGGTTGCGTCAACCCTAGTCTGGCAGTAGGACGTCTTACCCTACGCTGATTACGTAGTTTTGTAACATAGGGATTGCTACTAATGGGAAAACCCTCTGTTGGCAGGAATGCCCTAATCCCTGGGTTTTCTCAGTGCCAAATACTACTCCCAACTAAATGAACACTTAACTGTTCAATACTGTACTAGGCTTGACTGAACTGACACTGATCGTGCTGACCGACTGAACTGGACTGAAGTTACTAAGTACTATTAAGTGATTGAGTACTACAGTTCTTGACCTATACTGGGATTATTCTATAACTACTACAACTGAGTAAACAGCTATCTTTTGGATAACAAGTGCCCCTAGGACTTGATTGCATCAATGATAAATCATGACAAATCTAGAAAGCCTAAAAATAGTCATTTGTTCACAATTCCTTTATTTGGGCATTTAGTTAAACACTTGGGAATCATGAACTTGTAAATGAAGGAGAACACATTATAACATGTCATGATTACACTATTCAATTCACATGGACATTCTATCAAACACTTAGGGAGCATAATTAATACACATGGCAATAAACAACACATAAGCATTGTGACTACAACATAACTTTCAATTTAAAGGGTTTTGACATGGGAATTATATCAATCAACACACATGATATCTTAAGTTCATGAAACTTATAATTAAATATTGAATTGAAATCCATACAACCACACAAACATGAATACAACCCAAATTGCACTTATAAATCATGAATCAATAAACTTGTAGTTTTAAAAAGAGTTCTTGAACTCCAAGGGTTGAAGGAAACCCAAGGATGAACACCTAACATACCATGATTGTTAATATCATGAAGATTGTGGTGAGTTATTAAAACTTGATTCTTGAGCTTGATGAAACTAGGGCTTGTTCTTGAGAGGATTTTGAGAATAATGAGTGTATATAGCCCTTTAGGATATCAAATTTCATGTTAAGTCTGAATAATATAAGGAAAAATAATCTATTTGCCCCAACAATCCCACATAAAAAAATGTTGGATGAGATCCGTATCTTGCTGCCACTTCTACTTGGGTAAAGCGGCCCTCGCGATGTGACCCTACTCAGGTCAAGCAGTCCTTATGGGGTGACCCTGAGCCTAGGTCAACTGGCCCTCGCAACGCAGCCGTATCACGACCCCTTGATGTTTTGGACCTCCAAACTCACCCTTACGCTAGTCCAAAAAAACTAAAACTCGTCTGAGTTGACCTACAAGTGACCCTGATCATGAATCCGCTTAAAAATCAACATACTAAGGTCTAAAGATAGAAAATAAGATCCTCCAATTTTGGAGGCAAAAAATGATTCTAAGTCTTGACACTTCGCTGAAATTTTCTAAGTCTGGGACCTCTTTTGGCAATCTATATAGGACTAAATGACTAGGATTTTACGGGGTCTTATAATATCTACCCGTTGGAAATATTTATCCTCGAATGAAACTGACTGAACTAAGAAGAACTGAGGAACTATACTTATACTGACATGCATAACTGAAGCATGACTGAATTCTGGAGACATGACATATGACTGAATAATTTCATAAATGCATGAATGATATGAGAATGTTACACAGTTGTAACTAAACATTGAATAGAGTAAATCTGAGGAAGACTGTTACCTTAGGTTGAGTTTGAGTTTGCTGAGACGATTCCGCTAAAGAACTTTAACCAAGGGAACTTCTTTATTCTTTAGTCTACATATCTAACGATCAAGGATTTTGACTGGGACTTCCTCATAAGAGAAAATTTTCTAAACATCCACACTCTCTATAGGGACTTCAATTGATGGGTCACCAAGGCACTTCTTTAGCAAGGAGGCATGAAACACTGGGTGCACTGATGCTAAGTCCGCTGGTAACTCAAGATCATAAGATACCTTACCGAAATGACTGAGAATCCTATAAGGGCCAACATATCAGGGACTAAGCTTTCTCTTTTTCCCAACCCTCTTCACCCCCTTCATAGAAGAAATTTTCAAATAAATAACGTCATCAATCTCAAACTAAAGATCTTTTCGTCTCATATCTTCATACAATTTTTCTCACCTCTGAGCTATCTTAAACATCTCTCTAATTAACTTCACCTTTTCTAAGGTATCAAACACCAATACAGGTCATACTACTGTGGCCTCACCTACTTCAAACAAACCAATGGGAGCTATACATCTCCTATCAAAAAGTGCTTCAAATGGAGCAATCTAAATACTAGAATAATAGTTGTTATTATATGCGAACTCAATCAAAGGTAAGTGGTCATCCCAACTTCCCTTAAAGTCAACAACACACGCTCTTAAAATATATTTTAAAGTCTAAATGATACTTTCTACTTGACCATCTGTCTGAGGGTGGAAGGTTGTACTAAGGTGGACTTGGGTACCAAGACCCTTTTGTAAGGATTTCCAAAAAGAAGAGGTGAATTGCGTACCTCTATCTGAATTGATGGACAAACGGACACCGAGAAATCTTACCAACTCTCTAATATAGAGCCTGGAATAGTCCTCGGCTGAATAAGAGGTATGAACTGGCAGGAAGTGGTCTGACTTGGTCATCCTGTCTACAATGACCCAAATTGAATCATGTTGATGATGAGTACGAGGAAAACCCATCACGAAGTTCATGTTCACTTTCTCCCACTTCCAAGTGGGAATAATAAACTTTTTCATCAACCCACTAGGCTTTTAATGCTCAATCTTAACCTACGGACACGTGGAGCACTTAGCTACAAACTCTACAATGTCTCTCTTCATCCCACTCCACCAATAGACTTCTCGCAAGTCACAATTCATCTCAGTGGCCCCTGGATGAATTAAGTAACGTGCACCATACGCTTCTGCAAGAATTTTCTATCTCAGGCCATCCACACATGGCACACGCAATCTACCCTGGCAATGCAACACATTATCTCCCCCTTAAGAGAAAACCTCTACCTTCTAGTCTCTGACTAACTCTTTCAGCTTAACTAAACTGGGATCCATGTCTTGTTTTTCTTTTACTACGGCAACCAAATATGATTTCAAACTATTCTGCACCCAAATACTACCCTCATCCAAATCAACCAAACGAACACCTGGCCTGCCAAGCTGATGAACTTCTTGAACTAGCTTCTTCTTACCATTCTTAACGTGAGCAACACCACCAATGGACAATCTACTAAGGACATCTGTCACTATATGTCATAGTCTTTTAATAACTCTAGCCACCTACTCTGACGTAAGTTCAAGTCTTTATGAGAAAATACATACTGCAGGCTTTTGTGGTCTGTGAACACATCAATATGCACCCCATACAAATAGAGCCTCTAAATTTTTAAGCCAAACACAACAGCTGCTAACTCAACATCATGGGTGGGGTTATTCTTTTTATGAGGTGTAAGCTGCTTAGAGGCATAGGCCATAACCTTACCATTCTATATTAAAATACAACCAAAACAAACTTTGAAAGCATCATAATATACAACAAACCCATCTGAACCATCGGGTAAAGTCAAAATTGGGGTTGTAGTGAGTCGAGTCTTCAACTCCTGAAAACTCTTCTCATAAGAATCTAACCACTGGAATTTGACTTTCTTCTGAGTCAATCTGGACATGGGGGATGCAATAGATGAAAATCATTCAACAAGCTATTTATAATAACTTGCTAAACCTAAGAAACTCTTGATATCTGACGGAGAGATGGGTCTGGGCCAGTTTCTCAATACTTTAATCTTTTGAGGATCAACTCTAATGCCATAACTAGAAACTATATGACCAAGTAAAGCGACTAACCTTAGAAAAAATTTGCATTTACTGAATTTGGTGAACAACAGTTGTGCCTTGAGGGTCTGCAAAACTATTCTGAGATGGTCCACATGATCATGTTCACTGCAGGAGTAGACAAGAATGTCATCTATAAAGACTATGACAAACATGTCCAAATACTGATTGAACACTCTATTCATCAAGTCTATGAAAGCTGTTGGGGCATTGGTAAGACCAAATTACATGACTTGGAATTCAAAGTGACCATATCGAGATTTGAAAGTTATTTTCGGAATGTCATATTCTCTGACTCTGAGCTGATGGTCACCTGATCTGAGATCTATCTTAGAGAAGTAACTAGCAATTATAGGAAGTGGTTACCTATTCTTGACTGTGACTTTGTTAAAATAGTCAATACACATTCTGATAAAACCATCTTTCTTTTGTATGAATAGAGTTGGTGCGCCCTACGAGGAGATGCAGGGCCTAATGAATCCCTTATCTAGAAGGTCTTTCAACTATTTTTTAATCCTTAAGTTCAGATAGAGCCATTCTTGATTGCAGAAGAGAAATGGGTTGAGTATTTGGAAGAAGGTCGATTCCGAAGTCAATTTTCCTTTCAGGAGGCACTCTTGGAAAATCTTCGGAAAACACATCTAGAAATTCACTTGCTACTAGAACTGACTTAAGATTAGAGCTCTCTAAACTAGAGTCTTTAACTTGAATGAGATGATAGTCATACCCCTTGGATATCATTTTCCTTGCTCTAAGGTATGAAATAAGCTGACCCCTACGTGTTGAAGTACTACCCCTCCATTCTAGGATAGGTCTATTCGAGAACTGAAATAGACAACTTTATTTTGACAATCAATTGAACAATAGCATGAATAGAGCTAATCAATGCCAAGAATAACGTCAAAAGTTGTCATCTCTAACTATACTAAGTCTGCTGAAGTAATCTTTTGAGACACCATAATCGGATAGTTCCTATATACTCGCCAGGATATGATATTTTTACCCACTGGGGTAGAGACTGAGAAGGGATCTACTAAGATTTTGGGATGGACAAAGTCAATAGCTATATAAAGAGTTACATTGGACAAAGAAGCTCCTAGATCTAACAAAGCATATACATATAAACGGTAAACTTGTAACGTACCAGTGACCACATTAGGAGAACTTTCTTGATCTTATTGGCGCTGAAGTCCATAGAGCCTGTTTGGGCGTTACCCACTGGTGGTGCTGGAAGTGGCACCCTGGTAGGATGGGTGATCAGACTGAGCTGGGGGACGATTATGCTGACTATAAATTCTGTGCGAGAGACATGCTCATCTAGGGGATCTACCTTAATGGGAGACGGTGCTGGTTGGTCTTCAGTTCTTCTTCTATTGGCCTTTTTGGAAGGCATGTTCTATAAATAGAAAGGAAAATTGGATCAGACAGAGATTTTAACTTGAGCTCATGATCACTCCCATGACATAAATACTAAAAGAAGGGAAACTTTTATTAATAACCTGTTGTATCCCCTTGTCCATAAGTATGGCACGCTACACACCCATCCACAAGACTCTACTTGATGTAGATTTTAGACTCTCTAGGATATTGTAGAACCTTAGACTCTAATACCAAGTTTTTAATGCCCCAAGTCTACACCCTGGACATCACATGGTACTTATGACCCTAAAGGATCGCAAGCTAACCCATAACTGGTACCTACTGTGAGCACTGAATAATAATACTAAAAATATAAGTGAAAGTATAACTGAATATGCCATAAGGTTCTCAAAATACTGAAATAAATACAGAATGTACTGAAAATAATATCTAAACATTTTAGAACTGATTGTACTAGTCTAAAAGCCCCTAACTGTCTGAATATAGAGTTGATGGGACAAGTCCCCAACTAACTTCGACTACTGAACTATCTGAAATACTAAATTACTAAAAAAACATATCCTCGCTAGATGAGGACTCACTACTATAACTGCTACAGATAGCCTGAGCTGCTAAGTACGGTCAGGAACCTGAGCATCTAAACCTATGATATGAGACATCATATCACAAAAAAGGAGTATGCATTAGTAGGTGGAATGTACTGGTATGATAAGTGAGGTAGACTGATATACATGGGTTCATATACATGAGATTATAACTGACTGAATCATGTTCATGAAGTAACTGTATGTAAGTGCATGCAAAACTGTAACTACTAACATACTGAATATGTAATACTGTGCATATAATATTTGTCCTAATTAGATTGAAACTGAGGTACTGAGTACTAATAACTAAATACTGATAACTTAAAGTTTAGACGGATACTGAAGTACTGATTTTTTATGGCTAAGTAACTAATAATTGATAGCCATAGTTCTTTAGAACTGTCTGAGCTCTTTAATGAATACTGAGACTGAAACCGTAATTGTGGGAGTGTTCATCTAAGAGGTATACCCCAATTTATAAACAAAGTTGGGGTCCAACCTGTGACCCCAGTTGGAAGGGATACTAAAAATGTTGGGCCAACCCTAATCTGGCAGGAAGACTCATGAATTATATATATGGTTGTGTCAACCCTAGTCTGGTAGACAAACCTCTTACCCTATACTAGCTACGTAGTTTTGTAATGCAGGGACTGCTACTAAGGGTCAAACTCTCTACTAGCAAGAATGCCCTTATCCTTGGGTTCGCTCGGTGTTGAATCCTACTCCCAACTGAATGGACACTGAACTAATCACTAAACTGTACTAGGCTTGACTGAACTGACATTGATCGTGTTGACCGAATAAACTGGACTAAAGTTACTGAGTACTACTAACTGACTGAGTACTACTGTTCTTGACCTTTTGCTGGGACTATTCTATAACTACTACAATAAGTAAAAATCTAGCTTTCGGGTAACAAGTACCCCCAGGACTCAATAGCATCAAAGATAAAGCATCATAAATCTTAAAAGCATAGTAATAGTCATTTGTTCACAATTCTTTATTTGGGAATTTATTCAAACATTTGGGAGTCATGAACTTGTACATGAATGAGAACATATGATAACATGTCGTAATTACACTATTCAATTCACATGGACATTCTATTAAACACTTGGAGAGCATAATTAATGCACATGTCAATAAACAACACATAACCATTAGGACTACAACATAACTTGCAATTTCAAGGGTTTTACAGGGAAATTGCATCAATCAACACATATGCTATCTTATGCCCATGAAACTTGTAATGTAATCTTGAATTGAAATCCATACAACCACACAAACATGAATACAACCCAAATTGCATATGTAAATCATGAATCAATAAACTTGTAGTTTTCAAAGGGTTCTTTAACTCCAAGGGTGGAAGGAAACGCAAGGATGAACAACTAACATACCTTGATTTTTAATTTCATGAAGATTGTGGTAAGTTCTTGAGACTTGATTCTTGATCTTAATGTAATTCAGGCTTGTTATTGAGAGGATTTTGAGAATAATACGTGTGTTTAGCCCTTTAGGATGTCAAATTTCGTGTTAAGGATGAATAATATAAGGGGAAAATGACCCATTTTCCCCCATAAACCCAGATAAAAAATGCTTGACATTTCCCCATCGCGCCATGACCCCTGCTTAGGTCAAATGGCCCTTGCAATGCGACGCGAACCTTGGTCAAGTTAAGCAGCCCTCGCGGCGCGACCTTGAGCCTGGGTCAACTAGCCCTTGCGGTGCGTCCCTATCGCGACCCCATATTGTTTTGGACATTCAAACTCATCCTTATACTAGTCCGAAACTCGCCTAAGATTACTTACAAGTGACCCTGATCATGAATCAACTTGAAAATTGACATACTAAGGTCGGATAGATCGAAAATAAGATCCTTCATAGATCAAAAATAAGATCCTCCAATTTTGAAGGATAAAAATGATTTTAAGTTTTAACACTTAACTGAAATTTTTTAAGTCTGGGAACTCTTTTGGTATGCTATATAGGACTGAAATGACTAGGATTTTATGGGGTCTTACACTCCTAGATAATGGGAATGTAATTTATGCTAAGGAAATTCCTGGATAAGTAGAACTTTAATTTCTGCTAAGGACCCTCTTCTTCTCAAGACCCTCCTGGATAATGGGACTTTAATTTCTGCTTAGGACCCTTTTGGATAATGGGACTTTAATTTCTGTTCAGGACCCACCTGGATAATGAGACTTTAATTTGTGCTCAGGACCCTCCTGGATAATGAGACTTAATTTTTTAAGCTCAGGACCTTCTTTGATAATGAAACTTTTCTTTTATAGTTCACCTTTTATTTTGAGTTTAGGAACATATTTGGAAAATCAGAAATAGTAAGTCATGGTCCCGCCTAAAGAACTGGGTGAAGAATTTGCATGTTTAGAAGCCCGCCTAAGGAACAAGATAAAGTAATAAAAGTCAGGAGCTCGCTTGAAAAATAGGGTGAAAGTTCTCAAGTCCAAGTCAAAAGAAAGTCTGAAGAATAAGTCAATGTCAAGTTCCTCTCCAATGCCAAAAATAAACATAGAGGAATATTTCACGTTTCTAGTTCAATTCAAAATAACAACTATCTCACCATTTGAATAGTCCCGAGGATTCAATTCAAGATTTTAGAAAAGCTACACAAGATAGGATATTTCACTTGTATATATATTTTTGGTTTTGTTATTTATTTGAATGTAAAAGCAGAATGTCATGGACCGAAAACTCGATGGAACCCCACTCAACTTCTAACTCATTGTCTCACCATTTTACCTTATTAAACTACACGTGACTTGATTCGCTAATAATCTGAGATATGTAGGCAGTCCAAAACTAGGACTCGGACACATCTTTTCTTTTATTTTTCTTTATTTACCTTTTCGAATAATTGGAGGATCAAAAATTATCCTTTGTCTACTTCTTTGTATGAATACTCTTCGAGATTTTACACAAAGAGGGGCAAAATGTAGATACGTGATTTTTGACCCTCCCAGAGTTTTAACCTAATTTTCAGCATCAAATATTTTATTTTGTCCAATATTTATTTTAGCTAGAGTGGAGTTAAGTGAGATGGGTTACGAATTTATTCAAACACATTGCAATGACTTAGGTTCTTAATCTCTAGAAAATAAAAGTTTAACATACAAGAGAAAGTTAACGATGAAGTTGGAAAGTCCTGCTATTGACTATTCATTATAATAAAATTTATCATACCATTTGAAGTCGATCTCATTGGGTTGGGTAGATTCTAAACACGTTAGATGCTTTTTTAGATTGAGAAAAATGGGAACGTTCTATAAATGCCTTAAAGGCGCAAGAAATATATCAAAACTTATGGTACGACCAGATAAGTACTGCTATCGGCAAGCCACACATTACTATAATTAAATAATTTAAAATAAATTAAAAGCAGAATATAAGTAACTTCTAAGCTAACAAATATTTCATATCTAAAAGATTAATTTAAGCAAAACATAAGTCATTAAAGCAACCATGCTAGAACCATGGGACTCGAGGGATGCCTCATACCTTCCCCTCAGTCAATAAAATTTTTTACCTGATCTTCTATTTTCGCAAATAAATAGTCATTTTCTTTTTATTAGGGATTCCAAATGTGACTTCGAACACCATAACTCAATTCCAAGTGGCAACTCTGTAAATAAAAAAATTCATATTCAAAACCGCCACTTTAATTAGACAAACCCTTCGTCCTATCAAGCGAAAAAAGGGGTGTGGCAATATATATACACACATAGGGTGCGACCTATCATTCTTACCTAAGCTACCAGAGTCCGATCGAAGCAAGGCTCATGGATGTGAATTGAAAAAGCACGCCCGAATTTTTTTTAGTTAGGCTCTATAGTCTGGTCCCTGTCCCTGGTAAGGTCTGATTGTTATTCGTAAGTCTTGTTTTGATCGTAGATAGATAGATAGATAGATAGATAGATAGATAGATAGATAGATAGAGAAATATAGAAATAAATATTGGCATTTAATGTTCAGATTTCATTTATCTATTATAAACAAAAGTATAAATAATTAGAAAAAGTATGAATATTAAAAAAAAAAAAAGGATAATAGTCCGAAAAAATACTTGTACTTTGCATTAATTTACAGTTGCGAAGACTGAACTTTGCAGGATTCCTATGACCTCCCTGAACTATTTAAAACTGAAATTATAACACCCTTAAAGGTTGACATGGAAAATAGAGTGAAATAAGAGAGTGTGTTTCAATCTCTTTAAAAGAGTGAGCACCAAAAAAATATTAAAACTTTATTTTTAATATATATATTAATTTATTTCTTCTTCCTTGCACCATACCCAAAATCTCTCCATCACCATCCACCAATACAGTAGCAGCCACCAGCGTCATCTCCACCATCTACATCATTTGACCTAGGGGTGGGCATTTGGTTTTTTTGGTTTGATTGTTGAATATCGGTTCGATTTTTTTATTTTTGAATTGATGAAAATGACAACCATATCCAAACCAAAATTATTATTCTATTCGGTTATTTTGAAATTTTATTTCGATTTTAAAGATTAAAGTAGTGAGCATTTAAAATTGGTGATTTTTCTAGAAAAATAATCTTTTTTTCAAATCTAATTTTCATTCTAAAATATAATTAATTCAACATGGATGAAATAATCGTAAATATCGACCTCGATAAGTCATCATCATTGGCATGACGGCAGTGGCAGCACTCGGCAGCGACTGCCAACGGCAGTGATGAACTAAGCAAAAGACTGCCGACTGTCGTTGGATGTTGAAATTTCAAACGAACTGACAAACTGAGGATAGCTAAGGGTCGTTGGACCTTCACGTTAATGTTAGGATCTAAAGCAAAGCAGTATTTTAGGATTTAGGGTTACTAAATGATTATAATTTATATATGTATATGTTATATCAGATTATATTATATTTTTAGTATATTTACATATATAATACATACATATAAATCAATATATATTATAATTATTTATACAATTTTAATTTTTTGGTTTATCCAAAAAAAAATTAAAATCCAAAAACCAAACCGTTTAACCGAATTTCTAAAATTTAAAATTGAAATCAATATGAAAAAACCAAAAAATTGAATCAAATTATATTTTGATTTGATTTTTTAATTTTTTCTATTTAAACCAAATATGCACAATCCTAATTTGACAACTTCTTCACCTTCCTCCATTTTTCTTCCATATAAATCTTCAACCTTTTCTCTTTTTTTATTGCCCAATTTTTTTAAAATCTTGTTGAAATTTAAAAAATGAAGAATCTAACATCAAAAAAATTAAGAATTTGTAAATTATGAATTTCATCTCACCCACCACAATGGTGATGGTGTAATTTTTGAATTTTCATATATCAAATACTAAATTACACCACAAAAATATTGCCTTCATAATTTAAATTATGAATTTTATCTCACCCACCACCACCACCCCATTAGCCACCACGGTCACTGCCACCCCAACCCTACTTTCACCCACTTTTATCAAATTTGGAGTGAAAATAAGAAGTTAAATGCAATACAGAAGAAAGTGAATGATAGAAATCTCTAAATTCAAGTCAATCTTTGCTAGATGTTTATTGGTGAATTTATCAAATCGAAAATAAATTCTATCATTTTTGTACTTATTCTTCTTTTACAATCATAAATTCAACATCAATTTTAATAGTTGATGAATTCAAAAAAGAAAGGAAAGAAAAAAGAAAAAGATTGTCAGGTGGATATTCACATTTTGATTTTTGAAATTGAAGAAAGTGATAGAAAGAGAAAGGAAAGAAAATTTAATGAGTATTTTTATTTTGACTTTTGAAATTGAAGAAAAAAAAGAGAAAGGGGAAAAAGGGTTTGAGATGAAGAAAATAAGATGAAGAGAAAGGGAAAAAAAAAAAGGAACAAAAGAATGGAGTAAATTATGGAAGAAAGTCAATAAAAATAAATTATTTACAAATGTCAAAATGCGTGTGTTTCACCGCTCAACATAAATCTGGTTGTGGCTTTTTAGGGGTGTTATAATTTTAGTTTTAAATAGTTCAGGGGGTCATAGGACCCCCGCAAATTTCAGTATGTGCAACTGCAAATTTAGTCAAAGTACTTGTATTTTTTGAACTATTATCCCTTAAAAAAATATATATATATAATAGATTTTTCCTTGTGAAGTTATGAAATAATTGATGCGCACTATTTAAGTACAATTTTTTCATTAAAATAGATATTCCTGCTTGAAATTTACTGTATACATGACATTAATGATGATTAACATACGTATTCAGCTATTTTTTGTGCATAATATATTTCTTACAAAATATATTATTACATAAATGTGATTATATTGTTATAGAGCGATAATTTTATAAAAACAGTTGTAGACACGTAAAATTTATTGGATCAAATTCATATAAAATTTGACTTTAATCCATATTTTATTGAGTTTAAAATTATTTTGGACTTAAAAATAATAAACCCATTTTATTCCTCATCAAGGTCCATCTCCCCTTGAAGCCTAAACTCATCAAGTGACGTGGTATCCCAGTCAAATCCAAGACCAATGAGATGCTACCACATGTA
>JAPEIP010000002.1:80634910-80647367 GCA_026120095.1 Capsicum chinense
TAATTTTATAAAAACAGTTGTAGACACGTAAAATTTATTGGATCAAATTCATATAAAATTTGACTTTAATCCATATTTTATTGAGTTTAAAATTATTTTGGACTTAAAAATAATAAACCCATTTTATTCCTCATCAAGGTCCATCTCCCCTTGAAGCCTAAACTCATCAAGTGACGTGGTATCCCAGTCAAATCCAAGACCAATGAGATGCTACCACATGTACAAATGATGTGAAAATCTCATTCAAATTCAACAACCAGTCAAAAGGCGCCAAATGTCAAAGTGACATATTTCAGCCAATCATAAGCAACTAGGCCTACCCCTACAACTATAAATACGGGGTAACATAACATTCTAAAGGCAGATGAAAAGAAGGGGAGATTCTCAAAAGAGGACTTTGACAAGCATCGGCAACATCGGCAATGACTATCAAGTTCTTGCAAGGAGCAATCAACGGAGTTCTTCCCAGAGAGTATTTCAAAAGTGACAAAATACTTTTCGACATTTCCGGCGATTGAAATACGTCTCTAGGAGTCCAAATCATCCAACGATTCGAGAAACACGCTACTGAAGGCCCTCGGATCATTTCTAACTTTAGGAGAGAAGAATCAAGAGAACAACAGAATTGTACTCACAAAATTCATTTAAATAAAATTATTCTTTTTTTTATTTTATTTTTTCTTGCAGTTAATTTTCAACACCACAAAAATTTATTACGAACAATTGTACCTCTATAATAAATGCCACTGTTATTAAGGTAGCATGTCGTTATAAAAAAGTGACGTTATAGAGATGTCTGAATGTTCAGTTGACAATATATATTATTCAATTAAACACAAAATAAATATAATTCCAAATATAATCTTCAGATGTCGATCTTACCTCATCCAATTTGAAATAATTTCCACCTCCAATTAAAGTAAATTAATTAAAAAAATATATAATCCTAATTTAGTCTGCCTATAAGACAATCTTGAGATATCAGTCTTATCTCAACCAATTTGAATTAATTCCTAGATCCAAATTAAGTAAATTAATTTTAAAAAAAATTATATCTCAAAAGTGTAATCCTAATTTAGTCTGCTTATAAAACAACCCCAAAGTTACTATACAATAATGGTTCAAAAGAGAGAAGCTAAAATTTCAGCACGGCTAAAAGAAAAACCTTTTAGTGTAACTTTCGATACTCAAAAACCGAACGGACAATTCTCTTCAATTTTCCTCTGTTTTCAATCCCCTAAAATCAGCCATGGGTTAGTTTTTGGGGACGCAGGTGGTGTGGGGGTAACACATTGAGAGAAGTCTTCAAGATTGGTAAGTGCACACTTGCTTGAGTAATTCAAGATTCTTGAGAGAATGTAGATAACCTGCTACGACATTGTTGGTTTACTTTAAGGTTATGGTGTGTGGTTTTGATATGGTTTGGACCATGGACGATGGAGGATACTTTGTTCAGTTGGGCTTTTAGAATATGTAAGAGAAAGCTCAAGGCATGAGACCTTGCTCCATTAGTTCTTATGCGGGCATGCAGAGAGAAAGAAATAAAAGAGATTTTGAGTTTTGAAGGGATTGAACATGATTTGTACATTTGAAGAATGGCCTTTTAAACCTCATTTATTGTTGGTGCACCCATGAGATTCTACTTGTACAGAATAATTTATTTTTGTAGGTTTCTTCTTCTTCTCTTTTTCTTCTGGGTTTACTTCTTGTATACATGAGTTTTCCCCTTCTATATTGAAATTATTCCTTATATGATTTAAGAAAACCAAATGACAATCTTTGGAGAAAGTTAATAGGCAACACAATAGCTTAGTTTATTCGATAGGTTTAGTACTAACATTGAACGCAAAACATGGCAACATGATTGATTTCATCATCGAGATGAATATTACCACATTGTTGTTGATTCCAAAATATGAAATCAAAATAATGCATTATTTGAGACGGTGTTTCAGGATGAAAGGACATGATAATATCCCCTTTTAGTGAAGGCAGTCTTTACCCTACTTCATTATTCTTTTAGTTAAGTTTTCAATAAATAAAGTATACTTTTGTAGTCTTTATTTATATTTAATTTATTCATCGGATCACCACGTTTATATTATTTCTTTGTATATACAAGAGGATAATCAAGTTGTTATAGATTCATCAGAATAATATAGCAGAACTAGAATTGGGAAAAGTTATTCTAACGACGCAAAAGTTCAAATACAGTTTAGCACATGTATATCCTTAAAATAAATTTCTAAATATGTCCGATAAGGCTTAATCAACTCCTAACTTCAAAAAAACAACTCACAACTTCTCTAAGGTCTTAAATTCTGGGTTTTGACGTTAGGAGGTTTAAGCCCCATCTGACTTTCATTTTCTTTGATGCACTTTTGATATATATACATGCTACATTGTATTTGGATTTTGTAGTGTTATGGCAGCCTTTTCCAATCCTAGTAATATTATTTTAGTGAATCAGTAGCAACTTGATTTTTCACTTGCACGTATAAAGAAATTAAACAAATATGAGGATCTGACAATAAATTTTAAGTAAAAAAGAAAAAGTAGGCATATTTTACTCTACGAAAAATTAACTGGAATGCATCAAATAGAAAGCTTAATCGTTATGAAGTTAGGAAACATAAAACCTTATTCTAGAATAATAAATAGAGCTAATTAAAATACAAATAAATACTTAATTAATTGACTTCTACGCATTCATAGGTTCAACACATTCACAACACATTCAAGCAATAGTTAAACTTTCTATCCAATGTGTTGTGGATGTGGGGAAGCTGTGGATGTCAAGAAGTCAATTAATTAAGTAATTATTTATGTATTAAGTAGTTTCCTTTATTATTCTAGACTAGAGTTTTATGTTTTCTAGTTTCATAAGTATTAAACTTTCTGTTTACTCACTACTAAAAAAAACAGGAAAAGCGACCACAAAAACTGATCACATGTTGTCGCTTTTCTTGTTTTTACGACTACAAAAGCGACCACCAGGCGTGCTCGAAAAAAGAGTGGTATCTTTTTTTTAAAACCAACCACATGTGGTCGCTTTTAAAAAAAATAAAATATATATATATATATATATATATATATTCAAAATTCAACATTATTTTATTGAAAAAAATATCAGTTTTTATTTTTAAACAAAAGTGACCAATTTTATAAATTTCATAAAAATAATTTTTTTTAAAAATGCGACCACAAGTGGTCGCTTTTGTATTAAAATTAATTAATTAATTTAAATAAAAGTGACCAAATGTTGTCACTTTTTTTATTTAATAAAATCATTTTTAATTAATTATGGTAAAGCGACCACATGTGGTTGGTTTTTAAAAAATTTCAGAATAGCGACCACATGTGGTCGTTTTTCTGGAAAACTTTTATAAAAGCGTCCATTTGTGGTCGCTTTCTTTCTAAAATTTTTCAGAATAGCGACAACCTGTGGTCTCATTTTATAAGTTTTTTTAGAAAAGCAACCACATGTGGTCGGTTTTTTGAAAATTTTTCAGAAATGATTTTTTTGGTAATTTTGTAAAAAAAAATGATAGCATATTTCTATACATTCCATCAAACCTGCTATATAATGCAACCCACCAATCAACATTTAATATGCAATCTACCACCATAAGAATACAAATATTAAAAATTAAATTATTTACAAAATTTATCAAGGTTCCAAATCCAAACTACAAACATACAAAAGACTAAAAACTACAACTCATCATCCATATCCTTATTCTCAGTCTCACCCATAGGATCTGATTTCTCCTCTGTGGTGTACTAATCATCTAGTGGGCTTGGTCCTTTTACAGCCCAAGCTGCATCACCAGGATAAGGAGGAATAATCCATGCAGATTGAAGAAAAGAGTTGATTTGCTCCTGCATCATCCTCATTTGTGTTGTTGTTTCCTCGTTCTTCATCGTCTCAGTCTCTGCATCAAGCTCTTTAGTGAGTTAACAAACCATATTTTTTAGCAAATCAATGGTTTCTATACCAACTAATGAGGGAAAGGGATGAATCACTAGATGAAGACCTAATATTCTCACTAAAGCATTTTCTATGGTAGCCGTAGTATGCGCCTCTAACTGAAGAACCCACAGTTTGTTTCCAGTACTTCTCCTCTACATCTTCAGGACATTCAGGAGGCTGAGTACTACGATACTCATTAATGAACAGCATATGTTTGTCTTATAATCAAAGTAAACTTAAAATTAATAGTAAAAAAATATTAAACTAGTCGTACTTGAATAATATCAACTTTGAGAAAAAAATTCATAAATACAAAATGTGATTCTTACATGGGTAGCTTTTGTACGAGGCTCAACCCAGACATCTTCATCTGTTTGGTTCTTTTTCTTCTTTACATGGGTCTCCTCGAATACCTCATGAAAAGCTACCTTCCTACCCAATTCTTTTCCTGCATATGATAATATTATTAATCTTCAAAGAATAAAAAATTAAAATAGAAACAAATAATTAAACCTATAAAAGCTACATACCATTTTTTGCTCCACAATAATCTGACTAACATCTCCCGTGGTATGTAGAGAGCCACCCTTGGTCGATGCCCCTGACTTTCTTTCCCTTTTCACTCAACTTTTGGTATTCTTTGTTATTCCAATAGCGAAGATAATCTTTCCACATTCTTTCATCTATAAAACTTGGTCTTACCCTTTTTTGTCTGGCATAATCCAATAAACCGTTCATTCTGATTCTTATTGTTTTATAAAAAAATCTTTCATATAGCAAAGTAATTTGTTGGATCCCACCAGAAATATTTCTACAACAAAAACAAAAGTTTAGTATTCAATTTTTTGTTCTAACAATGTGTTAAGTAGTCGATAAGTTAAATTTTTACCTGAAATTCTTTAAACATTTCATATCTATCAAATTTTGGAACCTTTTGTCAATTGGTCCAATAGCCTTTGAAGTGCCAACAAATGCATTTAGTCAAAATTTCTGCAATTCTATCATCAGGTAAAAATCTACAACACAAGATCAAACATTAATATCATAGAGCATAATAATATAGCAAATGAAAAATGAATAATGTTGTTATATTTAGAAATCTACCCTGCTCCATATGGAATAATATACTGCCGCCGATGATCATCTCTGTCTACGGCCTACGGAACAAGTGTTGCTTGATGCATTGGAGATTCTTCAGTAAACCAAATACAACCTACACAAACTAATTCTCCTCTTCCGGAGATTCTTCACTAAACCATTCAGCCTCTTCGAAAGTTTTCTCATCTTCTACCCACTCATCCTATTCTTCTGCAATATTAACTTCTTCAAATATATTTTTTGGGTGATTCAAACTATCCACTAAATCAATCTGCATTTCATTTTGATATACAGCCTCCAACACATTCTCCACTTTCACCAGTCCTATAAGCTTTATTTTTATTACAGCCCACCAGTAAGACTTATCTCTGTTGTTTAGCATTTTGCGTGAGAACAAAGGGATCGTAAACAAGATACGTCCTATTGTGCTTAACTTCAATGATGTTATTCTCCTTAAGTACTCTTGTGCTTGGATCAAACAACTTACATTGAAAGAGTACAACTTTTTTATTGGCAAATTAAACCAACATATTCCATTTCTAAGATCTCTTGTATAATGCCAAAGCAATCAATATCATCATCACCCGTAACCCAAACACCACTATTGTTTTTTTTTCCTTGTTCTGGAGAGTTCTCTGATGTAAAATTTAAATCTATTTATCGTGTTATGGGACATTGTATGAGCTTCAACTGGTCCCAAAGAAATATCTTTGAAGAACTGATCGTATGTGGTCGCATTTGGTGAATGGTATACCTAAATATATATACGTATATATATATACGTATATATATATATATATGTATATATATATATATATATATATTTAAAATTTGTTGAAATATTAGTACACTTATGCACCTCATATGTAAGCCATGTTGCAAAGGATGCATACACTTGATTTTGGTGGAATTGTGTCTTAAAGGAACTGAAAATCCAACATGTGAAACACAATTAGTTTCCTAAGTGAAATGATTAAATAAATATGATATGTTAATATTTAATATCCTTACTTTAGAAAGGGCTCAACTCTCGGGTAATTCATCAAGACATACAAAGTTGTCGCTTTGTGCTCCATGGTAGTGAGTCACCGAAATATGATCTTTTTTGCCTTACTACTAGATTGATTGAAAATTAATATTGGTTGCAAATAAGGCTCATTCTCATCATCCTGATGTCGATTCGGTCTGTTTCTTAAACAAGCAACTTGATCACCAAAGTAGTATAAACAAAATCGAGATGTTTCTCTTGCAAGATCTGCCTCAACTATAGAGTCTTCCACCCTATATTTATTTTTAGGAGACCTTTTCAATTTTCTAATTGTCCTGCATAATATTAAGATTAGGTGTTTACTATATAAAAATAGATATGTATGAATTTGAAGAATTATTTAATAAATTAAACATGTTGCAATTGCTTACCGCTCACCTGGATACATCCACCTAGTTTGAACTAGACCACCTGTCAAGCTTCATGGACAAGGTAAATGGGAAAAAGTTCCATCACATCGAAGAACCCAGGTGGAAAAATATTCTCCAACTTGTTAGTGATAAAAATAATATTACTTTTTATTCGATCCAGATTTTCTTCTTTTAATGTGATGGAACATTAATTTTTGAAGAACAAACTGATCTCTGCTATCAGTTTTCATATGTTTTCAGGCAAACCAATAAAAGCAATTAGAAGTAATTGTTCCATGAAAACATGACAATAATGGCTTTTCATTCCATGGAAGATTTCTTGTGCGATATCAACCCTCTTTCCCAAATTTGAGGCATATCCACCGGACATTTTTAAATTTTGGACCCACTCACATAATTTTGCTTTTGGTCCAGCTTGAATGTACAACTAGCCTTAAGCTTAAGAACATTTTCATTGGTCCCCTCCTGCAAGTGTAAATCCCTACGCTTGCAACATTCTGGTAAATCAAGTCTAGCCTTAGGATTATCCTTTATCTTCCCGGTAACATCCATAATTGTGTTGAACAAGATGTCAAAATAGTTCTTCTCAGTATGCATGACATTAATATTATGTCTAAGTAAATTATCTGGATAATATTCTAACTACCAAAATATACTTTGCTTAGTCCAATTATGTGAAACGTCATATCCTTCAAACCTATACATTGATTCCTCTCTAATATTTGAAAAATCCTTAACTATCTCCCAAATGTCATGACCAGATAACCTTGGAGGTAGACTATTATGTTCAGTTCTATTATTTTTGAATGCATTCTTGAGTTTCCTAAACTCATGATTAGGTGGCAAAAAACAAAGATGACAATCAAACCATGAATTTTTCCTTACATGTCTCAATGTGAAAGATTTTGTATTTTCCATGTAGTATGGACAAGCCAACTTTTCAATTGTCATCCACCCATACAATATTCCATAAGCAGGAAAATCATTAATAGTCCACATTAGATATGCACGCAAATTGAAATTTTATTTAAGTGAAATGTCCCAAGTTTCAGCCCCTTCATGCCATAGAATTTGTAGGTCATAAATCAAAGGTTACAAGTAGACATCTACTCTACTTTTTAGATTACGTGGGTCAAAAACAACATAATTCAGAAATATATATGGACTAGTCATCAATATTTCAGGAGAAAGATTATACGGGTGATAAATACAGGCCAACATGAATATGGCGCAGCACCAACAAAAAAAGTGAGAAACCATCCACACTTAATCCCAATTGAATATTTCATGGCTGGGCTACAAAATCTGGATAAGTTGCAACAAAATGCTTTCAGGCCTCTCCATCAGATGGATGACACATAACACCAGAGGGCCTTCTATTTTCACTGTGCCATGTCATATGATGAGCTGAGTTATTTGAAACATACAACCTCTTCAACCTTGGTATTAGAGGTAAATAATGCATCGCCTTTATAGCAATTTTATTTCCACGACGACCACTCTTATAGCGAAGGTTTTGACAAAACTTATAGGACTCTAAGTTAGCATCTTCCTTAAAGTATAACATGTAACCATTTTCACCATAATCAAGTCTAATCGAGGAGAGACTTAACTTTGACACCATTCTTTTTGCCTTACAGAAAGAATCAAAACCTCTAAAGCGGGGTCAACTAACTCTTTAATAAGGACTATCATTGAGTTCATTCAATCTCAGCAATATTCCAATAAGATTTAATACTTAATTATCTAACAGCAACAGACAATCGAGAGTGGAAACACCCATCAAACAAAGGATGACTAGCAGCATGCAATTGTTCATAAAAATGGTGCGTTTCTCTGTTGGGAACATCTTCGACGTTTTCCCTAAATTCGCCCCCGTGTTGCATCCTAAAAGCATCATGGAGTATTTCTGTCATCCTAGTATCTTGATAGTTATTATGCCCTGCAGACCTACTACTTTCACCAACAACAAAGTTATTTTTCTCAACATCCCCATGACTAGTACATAATCTTAAAAAGTCCTTATGAAACCCTTTTCTATAAAGATGATCCTTCACAACTTCTTCTTTTAGAATGCTTGTACCATTATATTTAACACAAGGACAACGAATCGCCCAAAAAAGTGACCAATAATCAAGTGTCTTGGCAAGTTCAATAAATCAATTGACACCTTCAATAAATTCCACTATAAGACCTATTCTATTAACATTATTTTGTCGATATATCCAACTATAATCAGGTTCCATCTACACAATCAATCAAATTCAAGTAATTAGTTCAAGTCACTAAAGTTCGCATTTAAAGTTCTACACTTAAACATTTTCATGTCACTAATTCACTTCTCAAGTGACCACACTTTACTAATTTCAAAACACTAGTTCATATTTCAAGTACCTACACTTAAATATTTTCAAATTACTAATTCACTTCATAAGTTACCAAACTAAAATAAATTCAAAACAAAAGTTCACATTTCAAATATCTACACTTAAACATTTTCATGTCACTAATTCACTTCATAAGTTACCAAATTAAACTAAATTCAAAACAAAAGTTCACATTTCAAGTACTTACACTAAACATTTTCAAGTCACTAATTCACTTCACACGTTACCAAACTAAACTAAATTCAAAATGAAAAGGTCACATTTCAAGTACCTACACTTAAACATTTTCAAGTCACTAATTCACTTCACAAGTGACCATGTACTTTACAAAATTCAAAACAAAAGTTCACATTTCAAGTACCTACACTTAAACATTTTCAAGACACTAACTCACTTCTCAGTGACCACACTTTACTAAATTTAAAACACAAACTAACATTTCAAGTCCCTATACTTAAACATTTTCAAGTCATTAATTCGCTTCTTAAGTGACCATGTACTTTACTAAATTCAAAACAAAAGTTCACCATTCAAGTACCTACACCTAAACATTTTCAAGTCACTAATTGACTTCTCAAGTGACCATGTACTTTACTAAATTAAAAACAAAAGTTCACCTTTAAGTACCTACACTTAAACATTTCAAGTCACTAATTCACTTCACAAGTTACTAAACTAAACTAAATTCAAAACACAAGTTCACATTTCAAGTACTTACACTTAAACAAATCGAAGTCACTAATACTTAAACAAATCGAAGTCACAAATTCACCTTTCACACTACTAAAGAAAATGCCAAAAAGCAATGCCCAACGTCAGTTTTTTGGACAAAAGCGACGGATTTCCATCACTTTTTATTCGTCTAAAAAAGGAGCGTTGTTTTTTAAAACGACGGCCTACATCGCTTTTATTACGACAGACAGCATCGCTTTTATGAATTGTTTTTTGTTTTTCTTAGAAAAAGAGATGTTGTGCGCCGTTTTTTGTTCTTCAGGGGAAGAACACATGATGAACAAAAAACGAAGAACATCATCACTTTATTGAGAAAAAAATAAATTTTTTTTCCAGGAAAATTGATACTGTCCATCGTAATTTGAGAAAAATAAAATATTTATTTTTAGAAAAAGCGACGTTGGTCATCGCTTTCTGTTCTTGATAAGGATTGAAAATGTGACGTTGGTTGTCGCTTTTTGTTCTTCATAAGGAATAAAAATCAATGTCCAACGTTGCTTTTTGTTCTTCATAATGAATAAAAAAGCGACGTTGGTTGTCGCTTTTTGTTCTTCATAATGAATTAAAAAAAGATGGTCATCATTTCATTTCTGCATTTTTTTGGATGTAGAAATATGCATTTTAATCCTAGAGAAAGTGACAAAACTGAGATTTCTAAACACATTTAAGGACATAATAGTTATTACAATAGAGGAAAAGCAGGGAAGCTGCAAGTTGACATTTTGCGAAGAAACACAACAATACTAAGACTATAATACTCCCATGTAATCGCAAAAACAAATGAACATAGGATGCCAATATGTTTTTAAATCTTAACAAGAGAGGGGATGATGCCAACTCCAAGTTAACCACACACGCCAACTAATGAGAAAATAACAATTTTTTTAAAATAAATAAATAAAGCTCGGCCCTTATCCTTCATAGCCACTGATCGCCACTGGAGGATAATAATTTGAACACTAAACAAAATTCTTCAAAGAAAAACTTTATTCTTTGGTAAAGACCAAAGAATAATCCATGTAAATTACTCAAATAACTTTCATTTTTCTTATGTTCTCGGGAAAATTCAAATGGAACACAAAGGAGACTTCCAACCTGAATTAATAGGGAAGACAAGCAAAGACCTTTGAACACCACTGTTTGATTTTTTTTTTCGAAAAAGTTATTTCCCTTTTCGAGCCATTGACACTCTACCGGTATTATGAACCGAAGAGAATCAATGAACACACCACCCAACGGAGGGGATGGTTAAAATGGGGAGGAAGCAGTAGCCTACATCCCAAATATTTAATCAAAATAGAAAGCTCAAACATTTAGTAGACTACCCCTATGCCAACACCGAATCAATCTATTAACAAACTAAAAGAGAAGCTCACTATCCAAAGCTAAGAGAACCAACAAGAAAAATTAAATAGTAATCTAAAAAAAACTTGAAAGATCATGGAGTCAAGAACAACAACATATTATTTCATGGCATTATTCACTATTTCTCCCTAATTAACTATGGCTTTCAAAAGCCCTCTACAACAACTAATTTTCAGCACACAATACAATAATAAAATTACATTCTACCACTATGATGTCGATAATAATTTAAAGAAATCGAAGACTGACCGGATGTTGGGAAGTAAAATAGGATAATGAGCTACCGTCGGACTCCACCACCACCGGAAGTGATCCTTTGGGAATTCCAAGCAGTCAACGACTCAAAAAAATTAATTTATTGATTTGCTCAAAACTGGTTTATTCCCCTTCTGCGACTTTAAATTTTTAGCTCAATAAAGAGCTTTATATAGAGTGCAAAAATGGGGAGTGAATCTTCACTCCAATGATGTGGGACTAAGGCCAATGGTGGTAGTTTGGAGTTTTTTGAGGAAAAAAGGGTAAGGTTTCTCCTCTAATTATATAATCAGTACCAATTTTTGAATTCATTTTAAGAATTTCGAATTGGTTTCAACCAATAAGAATGGAAAAAGTGGAAATCTCCTCAAAACCAATGAAATTGACACACCTTTGTATGAATTCATATCAAATATCCCAAGAATTTCATGGTTTGAACATTGGGTAGGTTACCTCATCAATATTCTAGAACATTCGAGGGTTTTCTTTACGTGAACCCGTGCGAGACGCGTGAAGAAGGCTACACACGGGTTGATTTCGGGTTAATTTTGACTTAAATCGGGTTGGGGTACGACTGTTGTGCGTGGTGTTACTGAGGTTGTACGTTGGTTGAGGATTGTTGAGGGAATCGGGTAATGGTTGTTGTGTATCGATGTTGTTTGTTGGGCTGTTAAGGTGAAGAAAGTGATGAATCCGGGTCAAAATTGCTTTGGGCTAAAGGGTTGGGTCTGTAGTGGTTGATTAGGAATGGGAAATGGTGATTTGGAAAATTCATTTAAGTTTTGGCCAAATTGAAAATCAATTAGCCAATTGCATCGCGGTTTTGGCCAATTTAACTTCAATTATGGCCAAGTCTAATAGATTGGCTAAATTAAATCAAAATTTGAAATGAATTAGTATCTCATTTAACCCCGAGCTTCTTAATTCGATAAAATTAAACACATATTTATCCGAATAAATTATTTTCTGAAAGTAAACTATATTTAGATTAAGATTTTAATTATTATATTTATTTTCAAAATGTTCTTTAATTAAAATCCGATATCCTATAGAATAAATATTTAAGTAATCAAATTATATAATATTGTATAATTTAACACGATTATATATAACAGCTACTTAAAATGACAAAATTACGTACAAATATATTTTGAAATTTTTTTATTCAGATGAAATAAATATTTTAATCTTATTAAAAATCGAAGAAACTTAGGATTCAAATTAATTG
>JAPEIP010000002.1:80670755-80682453 GCA_026120095.1 Capsicum chinense
AAACTCTTAGCTTGTACTACCTTAAGTGACTCATATAACCACACTTAACACATCATAAGCTCTCTTATAACTAGGGTACTCTTGGTAATTTAGGTGCCAAAATATGGCTTACAAAATTGGGGTTTTCACATATACGAAGAACGGTTTGTTTTCTAGCTTATGAAAGTGCAGGGCATTGCAACACTATAGACTATCAAGTTCTAAATACGTACTATATACATCACATATGTACACTAGTATATTACCCCGTTATATAATGCGACGCATTTCATATACATACTTCGATGAGTTATAGATTAATTTGATTAGCTTAAATTAATATAACTTCAACGTACTATATATTATTACTTCGACTATTTCAAATCAAGGTATTCAATATGTTTGGATAGATTTTGCAAGTTTTTGACTACATCGTTCATCAATAACTACATCATATATATATATATACATATATAAAACTCTTCAATACACACTATATACAACACATCCATAAGTATATTACCTCAAAATACAACACATTCATTATATTCTGATGAATTATCGGTTGTTTATATATGTATGTTACATTATTATAACTTCAATAGTAGCATAGTATTATTACCTCAACTGTATGATATAGAAATATTCATTATACACAGAATATGTTTAACATAATTTAACCTATATACAACAGAAAATATTTACTTTATATATTGAATCATAAGTAAAAGATAAAGATTATGTTTAACTTAATTTGATATATTTCTTAATATAATTTTTTTTCCAAAATCAAAGTTTAATTAATTTTTTTATTATTATATTGATTATCGATACGTGTGATCAGTGTAATTTTTAAAAATAATATATTTAGTTTTACATAGAATAATTAAAATATATTTTTTAACCAAAAGTGATTTCAAGTTGTTCTTTTTGCATTTATTTTTTAATAAAAAGCGACCACAAGTGGTCTCTTTTTAAAATTATTTTATTTTTTAATAGAAAATCAACCACAAGTGGTTTGTCCCGTGACGCACAGCCTTAGCATAGGGTCCAAATTGTGAAAAACACCTACTTTTAAGGCCTAAAAGCTCCCCAACACAACCCCCCAACATCTAAACATGGTCTACCATTGAAATGGGGGAGGGGTGTAACAACCCGAGACTATCCCCTAGTCGTCACACGATGCTTAGGACCATAAGTGATCCTAAGCTAACCCTTGTACTGGTGTAACTCATGAAAACTGAAATAAATACATAGGATCGAAACAAAATAAGGGGAAGATAAATCTTCAGCTAAACATCTTCAAAACAAACTATCAAAATGAGTAAAACTCCACTTTATACAAAATAAAAATTGAAATTCAATACACTAACTCTACTGACTGTCTATGAAGCCTCTACTAGTATTGACTATAGGTACCTGATACAGGACCCCCATCTATTCCAAATAAATAGGACTGAACAAATAAAAATAAAATACTACTCAAACTTTGACTGACTTTAGCCCTTGAATCAAAAGGACTTATAACCTATTTTCTGGAAGCTGCAAACTGTCTGAATGTGATGTGCGCGCTACAACGCATACCTAAATTATGAGACAATGTAGCACATAGACATATATGTGGATCAGTTTGGAATGTACTAAGAAGGTGGGGGTGAATGCATAAGTAAAAACTATAATTAATCTTTCATATAACTTGTACAGAATGCATGTTAAGTGTAATGACTCACATTGGATTGAATAACTAAAAGTTGAAAATCATGAAACATGCATAATAAAGCACATTGAATAAATCTTGTGAGCCATAGAACTTAGTTCTACAAGCTGTACTTTTACTCTTTCTATTAGTGAAATGAGTAGGACTGAATTCAATTTTGTTTTCAAATCATGTAGGCTAAGTGTAAAAGGACTCACCTTTATCATCAGTAAACTAAAAGCTGAAAATCTAATGGCTAATGTCTTATATAAAACAATATCTGTATAAAATTGTGAGCCTTCACTCTTAATTTCTAAAAGCTTTTCTGTTAGGGAGGTCCTTCTAACCGACATAAACTATGTAAGCTAACATAAAGTCCAACGTTTAGTTCGCCTAAGGGTAAAACCTCACATTGGGGAGAGGTGTCATACTCTTACCAAGGAGTATAACCTGAGCTAAGTATTCACAATCTATATCTGTCATCCATATAAATGAGAACAATCTAGGTAATCTATACCTATGTTGGCTCATAGTTTTGGGGAATATGAACAAACCTAACTCGGTGCTAAATACTACTACCTTTAATTTGTATGCTAATTCTGTAGGAAATCCACTTTAAAACTATCATAAGGGTTTACAATGAAAACCAGTTATACATCTATTTATTTTAAACTATAGTGAAATTTGTAATCCAAAACTGTAAAGTGGATTCCATATCTTAGCTGAGGATCAAAAGATTAAATCTTGCTTAAAATATGAATACATGATTATCAAAGAATGCTCAAATATCATCTTTATTGAAATATCAAGATTTAAACTTAGGGCGTACAACCCATACTTTGAAATCATGTCAAATCACTATGAACTTCATGCTAAACAATAATAATCTTGAAATACTTTAAAAATTCAATTCAAGATAATGAAATAAAAATAACAATGTCATGCTTAAAGATCAATTGGAAATCTTTAATCAATGTCTTAAATCATACTCATAGTGTTCAATTATGAAAGAGAATTCTTTAAATCAAGATAACTATGCACTTTCATGCGTCAATCACTTTATAAATCCATAAATTCAAAACAAGATGCTTTGGGTATGAACTCTAGTTTCAAATCATGTAAATTCAACTTTAAAAACTAGTTTTGGGCACAAGTATGAATGGAGTATCCTTGTTCATAACCCTACAAACCTCAATTGATTAGTTAGATGTAAAATCTTGATATTTGAATCTCTAATAGTGTTTTTGAAGCTTCTTCTTGAAGTTCGTGAATTAGGAATCTAGGGTTCTTGCTTTTCTTGAAGAAAATTTGATAAAGTTCTTGGTGTTCTTAAGGGGGCTAGGGTTTTTTTGGAGAGAAAAAGATGAATAAGAATGTGTATAATGCTTTTAGAGGCTGAAATTAAGTGTTATGGGTGGATTTGGGTGAGGAAAAGTGACCAAAGTGACCCTACACCCTTTATGAACCAAAATAGCATACGAAACAGTTCCATAATACGTTATCTATCGCATCGCATCACTCATTGCGTCGACAGCCAACACGTCGCATCCCAATCGCATTGGATTACTGCCTCTCATGAAAAAATGCTATAACTTTTTGCTCGGGTATCTGACTAAGGCAATATTGGTATCGTTGGAAAGCTGATTAAATTATCTACAATTCGGTGGGTCTTGACCAGAAAAATTGTATGCATATAAAGAGGTATACACATTCAAACTTCACCCTTGTAGAATCAAATACCAAACTTTGGACGAATCAAAGGCTCTTAGATCAACTTTGTTCTAAGTGATTCTTATGAACATTTTTCACCTCTAAATCTCATCAAACACAAGTATAAAGATCATGAAACTTATATTCACATGAAAATAATTTTAATTAGAGATTAAACGTGTAGGAACAATGGTTAGAATTCTAGCATAAAAATATGAGATGTTACATTATCTCTCCTTTGGAATCATTCATCCTCGAATGATGGATAGGAACTTTTTGAAGTCTTAGATGTATTGAATAATTTATACATGATGTGTCTGCTAAGAAAGGATATAACTGAGCTGAATCATTAAAATTTTCATCAGGAAATTGATTTCTGAGCTGACTTGCCTTTACTTACTGTAAGGAGCTGATTTATGCTGAGAGTTTAGAATTCGCTTGAAGTGTTCATGATACAATCACACATACAGTACTACAAAGTGATAACTTATACAAGCATGAATCATGAGAAAATGAGACTAAGATCATATAATGGTTATTACACTGTCTTAGCTGGGATACTTGGAAAACTAAGATCATTCACTGAACACTTATTAATTGAATCATGACTAAATATCTGAATCTAAAACGGATGCCTGATGCATGGACTAAGCTGAATTCGTAATTTACATGGATGAACAAATTATCTCTTGGAATGGCCATACACAAGAGACTGTGGATAGTAAAACTAGATGGAAAGTTGGAAATCTGTAGGAGCTTATATGCTTGATTGCTTAACTGGGTTGAGGCTATATGGACTGGATCATACTGACCGCTCATACTCAAATAGAGTATTTCTTCAACACTCTTCTATGAAATTCTGATAATATTAGGGAGCAACGAATTTTGGGCATTGATAAATCTTCTACTAAGGTCTAAACTAAACTAAATCCACTCACTGTGATCAAGCCTAACTCAAAATCATAAGGTACTATATATAACACTATAACTAAACTGGACTACCGACAAGATAAGTGACGCGCTGTGTCGCTCCACCGACGCTATATGTGATGCATTGTTTTTCTCCCTACCAATGCGATATGCGATGCTTCGTGGCCATATCACGTTGCCTCACTATTTTTACCATCTAAATAGGTCTCAAACCTCACTCGAAAAATCCAAAACTTACACAAGATGTGCCATCAACAACCCCGATCATGAATTCACTTAAAGATTCACATTCTAAGGTCAGAAACTAACTCCCACTACATTTATCCACTTATACACCGACATGAAATTCAAGACTATTGTTATAACCATATATGAACGTCTAAATAAACACCCATAATAACATACTTCTCATATTCTCTAAACATTTACCACAATAACTTCCACGCACTACCCCAAGAACACACACTCAAAATTTTGACTAACCATGACATGTATCAAAGACTTGGCCTCAATCTTACTTCACACTTATAGCCTTAGCTAAAACAATCATACAACGATCTTTCATCAATAACAAATATTTACTCTCTTCTATCTAAATAATTATTCATCAGTGCTATTTTACATAAGGAAAGGTCACTGAAAGGTTAGAACATGAGAACGTAAAACATGAAGGGATACTAAGCCTAACTAGAAACTTTACTGAGGCTCGAGGAATAAAGTATCCATGACATAGATCCACTACAACGATCAAAACTGAGGATATACATGATATAAATTGTATTTCACTAAATTATAAGTTTCTGAGAACTGATCATACTCTGAAATATGAGTTCATACTTATCATAAGCTATCCAACATAAGACTAGAGCTCATAGATTCATGAGGGATACATCGAATCACAGAGTGAAGTTGTTACTTGCTTACTAGAAGCTGAGAATGGACTTGAGTATGCATGAAGTGCATAAGAATTGGCCTTTGGCATGGATCTATCATACAAGACATGAATTTGGTATGATAATGATTAAAATCCAAGTAATACTCTAGATTAAGAAGGGATCACTATCTCATCACAACTCTTATTGACATGTATCACAGTCTACTTCTCAAAACTTGATTTGGTTCTTCACTCTACCATCTCCCCCTTAGGTCAAAGCTGATATTCTAAGTTTATGGGTCTACTCCATATCCTCGAGGCTGAGCCATAATTTCTTCATTCTAATGTCTATACATAAATGCTAAGCTCACAAGAATAAACTATATTTTGAACTTACTGACTTTATTCTTGAACAACCCTTTCATATACCATCCTTAACTCTCTAGCTACAATAATCATCATTAAAGAGTTACACTCTCATTTGCAAACATATCTACCTCACTAAATACATAATCATAGTCTACTAAGATCATACTTCTATACTTATATTTTTCCCAAATCATAAAAATCAAAATCATACTTAAAAGACTCAACACCATCTATCTAAAACCCCTCAACTTAGCTATTAAGAACACCATGTACTATATAACAAGCCTTCTTCCATTTAGCAACTCAAGGGTACTACTAACCACACACGATACTTAATAACCTTAGAAAATAATGCAATCCCATATCACCTTAGGCACACCTCTACATCATACCTGCAACATCATACTTAATCTTAAATCAATAAACTTAAATTCTTGCATTCACTATTTCAAGCCTATTAGTTCACGTCCATATAACTAGCATCACTAGCCAAGCAACCATTACACCCACCTTGATGATCATCCACTATTCAATCTTAGTGTCTAGTGCTAGGTATGATTAACAACCCAACCTTACATACTATTCTCACTTGGAAGCTATATAAAATAAGACATCAAGAAACAATAGTCCATTAGAACCCCATAACAAACATAATCAATCACAATCCTATGGTATACCTTCTTAAAATCCGTTAGCACATCCTTATTCTACACATTACAACTATTTACCCATATATACACCTAAATAACTTTCATAGATCTATAAGTTTCAACTTCTCTTTTGCAACCTCAAAGAAAGCCTTAATCAATAATAATCAACCACAAAATACTTCATTAATATCTATACCTTTATAACACAATAAATACTACAAAAATCTCTTTTCCTACTTCAAGCAAATAACAATTCACCCTAACTAATAACTCTTTCTCTACATTCTACTAAACTAACACACAAGGACATATCACCATACTACTAACTCTATCATATGTAAAAGTTTATCTATGTAGATTCGATCAATCTCCATCACCACCTTTATTGCCACTATACTTCTATACCTATGCTTCTAACTATAAGAAGGTTCTACTACTTATGAATCATAATACTCTAGGTTCATACTATCTTCTCTTATGAGCATTATCTGCATTGAAGGAAAAATGAGGAATCTGAATGCATATCTTATTCTATCTGAACTAAATAACTAATAAGGATAAGAATATAAATTTTAACTTAAGGAACTTATAACACACTAGCAAGCTCCTCTCAAGCCCCTTCCATGAATTCTAAAATTTCTGATAGTAAATCTGAGTGCGTTATATTGGGAGGAATTAGAACTTACTAGTCATGTCATCTCAAGAATAAGTCATAGATAAAGGATTATGGAGTAGCACATGAATTGATAGATGTTTTTGAAAGAATAACTTTACTGCATGATCTAGAATATGAAGGAAGGAAAACATTTCTTAAATGTCCAATAGCCTCTCGAAGAAACGTGCGGACGTCACTGTACTGTTCTGCAAGACTCTATTAGACACGGCTTCACAGACACCCTAGGATACTTCAACTCTTTGCTCTGATACTAAGTTTGCAACGACCCGAGACTATCCCCTAGTCGTCACACGGTGCTTAGGACCACAAGTGATCCCAAGATAACCCTTGTACTGGCACAACTCATGAGCAACTAAAATAAATACATAAGATCGAAACAAAATAAACGGAAGAAAAATCTTTAGCTAAACATCTTTAAAACAAACTATTAAAATGAGTACAACTCTGCTTTATACAAAACCAAAACTTAATCCAATACATTAACTCTACTGACTATCTATGAAGCGTCTACTAGTATTGACTATAGGTAGCTGGGAAATGACCCGCAGCTATCTCGAATCAATACGACAGAATAAAAAAAATAAAATACTACTCAAACTATGATTGACTCGAGCCCTTGAATCAGAAGGACTTATCACCTGCTAAATAGAAGCTGCAAACTATCTGAATATGATATGCACGCTACAACTCGTACCAACATTATGAGATAATATAGCACATAGACATATATATAGATTAATGTTTTTGGAATGTACTGAGTAGGTGGGGGCGAATGCATAAGTAAAAACTATAACTAATTTTGGATATAACTTGTAAAGAATGCATGCTAAGTGTAAATGACTCACATTGTCTTGAATAACTAAAAGCTAAAAATCATAAAACATGGATAATAAAGCATACTGAATAAATCTTGTTAGCCATAGAACTTAGTTCGAAAAACTGTACTTTTACTCTTTCTATTAGTGGAATGAGTAGAACTAAAGTCAAGTCTTTTTTCAAATCATGCAAGGTAAGTGTAAAGGAACTCACCTTTATCATCTGTAAACTGAAAGTGAAAAATCTCATAGCTAATGTCTTATAAAAACAATATCTGAGTAAAATTATGAGCAATTACACTTGATTTCTAAAAGATTTTATATTATTCTTTTATAATAGGGAGGCTCTACTAACCAAGATAAACCATGTAAGATAACATGGAGTCCAACGTCTAGTTTCCCTAAGGGAAAAACCTCACACTCGGGAGAGGTGTCCTACTCTTGTCAAGGAATATAACCTAAGCTAATTGATCACAATCTATATCTTCCATCCATATAAATGGGAATAATCTGAGTAATCTATACCTACGTTGGCTCATAGTTCTAGGGCATGTGAACATACCCAACTCGGTACTAAATACTACTCCCTTTAATCTGTATGCTCATTCTGTAGGAAATTCACTTTAAAACTAACATAAGAGTTTACAATGAAAACAAGTTATGCATTTGTTTATTTTAAACTATAATGAAATTTGTAATCAAAAACTATAAAGTGAATTCCATATCTTAGCTGTGGATTACAAGATAAAATCTTGCTTAAAAATCTGAATACATGCTTATCAAATAATGCTCAAATATCAGCTTTCTTGAAATATCAAGACTTAAACTTAGGGCTTACAACCCATACTTGAAAATCATGTCAAATCACAATAAACTTCATGCTCAACAATAGTAATCTTGAAACGCTTTAACAATTCAAGTCAAGATAATAAAATCAAAATCACAATGTCATGCTTAAAGTTCAATTGGAAATCTTTAATCAATGTCTCAAATCATACTCATAGTGTTCAAATCATGAAAGAGAATTCTTTAAATCAAGATAACTATGCACTTTCATACTTCAATCACTTTATAAATCCATAAACTCAAAATAAGATGCTTTGGGTATGAACCCAGCTGCAAATCATGTAAATTCATGTAAATTCAACTTTAAAAACTAGTTTTGGGCATAGGGATGAAAGAAGTATCCCTGTTCATAACCCCACATACCTTATTTGATTAATTGGATGTAAAAGCTTGATATTTGAATCTCCAATGGTGATCTTGAAGCTTCTTCTCGAAGTTCTTGAATTAGGAAGCTTGGGTTCTTGCTTTTCTTGAAGAAAATTTGAGGAAGTTCTTGGTGTTCTTGAGGGGCTAGGGTTTTCTTGGAGAGAAAAAGATGAATAAGAATGTGTATAATGCTTTTTGGGGCTGAAATTAAGTGTTATGGGTGAGGAAAAGTAACCAAAGTGCCCCTAGACCCATTAGAAACTGAAATAGCGAATGAAACAGTTCCGTAATATGTTATCCATCGCATTGCGTCACTCATCGCGTTGACAACCGACGAGTCGCATCCCAACCTCTTACGACAAAATGCTATAACTTTTTGCTCGGGTATCAGATTAAGGATAAATTGGTATCTTTGAAAAGCTAATTAAATTATCTACAACTTGGTGGGTCTTGAACTGCAAAATTCTACGTATATAAAGAGTTATACGCATTTAAACTAGACCCTTGCTGAATCGAATACCAAAATTTGGATGAATCAAAGGCTCTTAACTCAACTTTGTTCTAAGTGATTCTTAAAAATATTTTTCACCTCTAAAGCACATCAAACACGAGGATAAAGATCATCAAAAATGTATTCACATGGAAATCATTTGACTTAGAGCTTACACGTGTAGGAACGACGGTTAGAATTCTAGCACAAAAATACAGGGTGTTACAAGGGTTCCTAAGGCTTATTTTGAATGTGTTACTCAAGCGTTAAAAACACGGGGTGTTAAAATTCAGTGCTACCCATATAGTATTTGTCTATGACTAATAAGTTCAATTCTAAAGGTCCAATGTGAAACTAAATGACGTGGATAATAAGGTGGTCTCAATCCTAACTTTAGAAAGTTTGCATTCTAAGAGCAAACTATTAGATGAATTGAGGTTGTTAATGTTATAACCAGTCGTAAAGGTTCAAAAAATCAAATTAAAAATTTAAAATATCCAAGCCTAACTTTAAAAAAAAATCCAATCTAAGCTTATTTGAGTTGAATTTAGATTGTAATTTTTCAACTTAAAACTAAAAATTCAAACCAAAATTTCCATATACAATATGAGTGGCTCGAACGCCTACCCTAAACGTGCCCACCAAATAAAAGTTGGAGAAAGTAATTCTTAAAGTCACAAAAACTAAAATATTACGCCATTTAAGGAGTCCATTTTTAAAAAATAATTATTATGATTCTTCAATCGTTTTTGAAACATTTTAAACTATAAAATGTGGTTTATATATTATTTACATTTACATATACTTTTATGCTCAAATTCCCTAACTTCTTTGTGACGAAGCGTCATTGTTATTTTTTGTGTAAGAGGATGTAATACTTGAATTAAGCAAATATATACTTGATATTTTGCATTTTCCCTCGCAAATTATCTAGAAAATTCGACTGATTAAGATCTCCGAACCAAAAAAAATCACTTTTGGGGGAGGGAGGAGGGAGGTATAAGAGGCTGTAATTAGCAAATATTACTTGAAATGTAGGTTAACTTTTGTTAATAACCATAGGTAGATGATAAAAGTTTATGTATAAAAATATATAGTTCATTTATTAATTTAATGTGAACGACATAAACAAGCACATTAATTGTCTGCAACTATTTTTCATGAAAATGAATTTAATTTGCCTCCCTAGCACCATAAGTAGAAATAACACATGTTGGTTACCTTTTGCTTTTGGTATTATCGTTTTAAACTAGACATTATCTTAAAATTTCAATTCTACAAGTGACACTCTATATTATTATTCTGAAGTCTCTTTTGTGAATTCAGAAACTCAATGACCGTTGTCATTTTTGTTCAATTGGGATATTTATGAAACTTTTCTCCTTTTGCAACGTACTTAAGAAATATAGATATTTATGAAACTTTTCTCCTTGCAGAGTACTTAAGTAATATAGTACTTCTAAATTTTAATACTACTTGTGTTCATTCTAGGGATAGTTATCAACAATATATCCAGGTAATTGGCCAAACTTATTATATACGGGTATTGGTTGATACAACATCTATACACTGATTATATGTATACATATATATGCACACACAAACCTATGTGTTTGTTCATTGTTGGCTATTTTGTAAACTAGATTATTTTTAAGACATTGCAGTATAATTATTCATCTATTTTGTGTCTATATATAGGGTCTCAAAATGGTGGTGATTGAAGTAGGTGGAAACTATATTCAATCATTTTCAATGGAAAATATGGACATTTATTCAGGTGAAAGCTATTTAATTCTCTTCAACTCCGATCAAGATCCTTCAAATAATTACTAGATTTCAATAAATATAAGTGGAAGAGAACCCAAAACACCACAAGGCCGCACTATATTGAACTACATTCCTAATTTTAATTCATAAGCCCCAAATTCATCACCACCTTTGCCACCTATTTGGAATGATTATAAGTATAGCAAAGCCTTTTGTAACAAAATTTTTTGCTTGATAGGGTGGTCTCCTAAGCCTCCAACTCGATAAAATCATTGTATTTTGAGGCTCAAAACTCAAAACAGGTACTTTCCTTGAAGGTATTTGACGGAACATGATGTTTAAAAAGATTTAATAGACAATCTTAAGTATCAAAAAATATTACTAGTATCCAGTGGGACCTACATGTTTAGCTTTGTCTTGATATGTAATCTGCAATAACATTTTTGTTAGTACTGATCACTTCAATTGTAAATGTGAAATTTAATATATTTAAAACTAGTCTCCGAATCTCTTTTGTTGTAACTGAATTT
>JAPEIP010000002.1:80682553-80703970 GCA_026120095.1 Capsicum chinense
AATCTGCAATAACATTTTTGTTAGTACTGATCACTTCAATTGTAAATGTGAAATTTAATATATTTAAAACTAGTCTCCGAATCTCTTTTGTTGTAACTGAATTTTGTATTTTCTTTGTTAACCACCAGCGTACCTGTGTACTATCTATTCGTACAATAAATTTGTTATATACAATATAGGAGTTAATCGACCAAGATACCAGAATACAAATATGAATAAAATATTTGAAAAATCATTTACACCAAAAACACAAAAAGACCACTTATTCATACCCCCACAAGTTAGCACATACCGAGATAGCCTAAACCAAGACAAAAACTTTTACAACTACACCGCCCAGAAATACATAAAAAATATATACAGAGTACAAACATATTCCAGAATATTTATATGTAAGTGCCCTAGAAAATCATTGCCAATGATGTGAGCTAAATTTGAAAGATAACTATAGTTAATCGCCATAAAAAGAGGGATCGGTAAACTAGAAAATAAAGTAAGTTACAAGCTTGTGAATCTTGTACTAGTTATTAGTTAGTTGAGTTTAAGTATATGCATATAAAATAAAAATAACTTGCATATATATTAAGCAAATTACTTATAGGATATTTAAAAATAAATTTCTATAATAAATTAAGTACAACAATTAATTGGTAAAAATGGTAATTGATCTATTATTATAATTTATTTTTTTTGAGGGGAAATTGAGATATTCATATATATATATATATATATATATATAGTATTAGTAAGAGAGGATAAGGCCCCACAATAAGCCAAGCGTCATCCTAATAAAAATCCACTTGGCATGTTAAGACAAGAAATTAGTTAGGTTTAGTTAGTAGTTGCAATTTTTAAATTAGTTTGTGCATCTTTGGTGGGAAGAATGTGGAAGTTCTTTTAAGAGTTTTCTCTCACTTATTTATTAATAGATGTTTATTATTATTCTATTTTAAAATTTATAAATGGGGAAGTTATCAAGTCAGTTTCACTTTCTCAATAAAAAAAATATCAATTTTAAAACATGATGAATACACCATATCTCTCTGTTCTACTAATGATTTGCAACACTATCCCTCTAAATGGGTGGTTTCGTATTGATTTTCTCTAATTGACCATTCAAATTTCTATATGCTTTCTAAATAACTTTTGCATTATAATAGAAACTGCACCTTTCAAAATCCAACCACCACAGATTAATTGTAATTAGTAAACATTAGGTTAACTGCTACAGACATTTTAATATTAAAATATCACGAATTATCAAGTGAGAAAAATCATGCCACAAGTTATGAAGGTGGGTATTTCTGTTTGCAAAATCTATTTATTTTTTTAATTGATTCCTCTATTTCATGCACTTATTTTGTAATAGAATGGCAGAGAAGAATTTCTCTTCCTTTGGTCTTTTTGCGGGTGAGTTTTCAGGTTCTGCTTTTTTTTTTTTATATATGAATGATAAAGATGTGCAAATAAGGTTGTTACTGAGGGACTTAGCAGGATATAATTTAGCCAAAGGGGTTGTGGACTTTGCATTGAGTGGTCAAAGGTATTGCCAACTTTTTGTTCAAAAATCCATCATCTCCTTAAAAATTTCAATTTCATTTTGTTTCTCAAATGATTATGCTACAGTTAGTGTAACAAACAGTATGAGGCCCGAGATTTCTTGAAAATACTTTGTTTGTGGTAAATTTTTATCCATATTATGAATTTAAAGTGAAAATTTTTTTGAAAGATAAAAATATATTCCCTAAACGTATGTTTTTTGGATATTGATTAGTCCTGCACAAAAGAGGAAGACATTAATGTTCCAAAAATAAAGTAGAAGATTGACGAATGATAATTGTTCGGCTTTTATAAAGATTTTATCTTACCTCTTTATTGAACCTTCACTTGATCAAGAAAAAAGATTCATATGCAACTTATTGGTATAACAAAAATAACCCTTTTCAAACATCCCTTTTGAGAACATATTTTCCACAGGCTTACAAATACTCCCTCGCTTCACTTGGCGGTTGTCGATGAGTTTATATTAATTTACATAATATTTTGAGCATGGAAATCGAGGTTCCTCTCTCGGTATCATCAAAATTAAATACATCTGCAAAAAATTGACATCACAAGATTGGGTAAGTTCACAATTTTCAATTTGTGATCTCAATTGTTGTATAATCACTTTTCAGTTGTGTTATATTTGTCCATATTTTCATAGCCCTTCTTCCTAGATAAGAAAATTCACTATTCCTCTTCTAATTTATCTCTTTTTGCTACAGTGTAGTGTGTTTCTAGGGGTTTTGGGTTGTAGGTGACAAAAGAGTTTTAAAATGAGGTGTAGGTGACACAAGTCTTAATAATTGAGTGGAGGTGACAATTACTTTATTATGGATTAAGAAAGTTGGGTAAGTTTGAGAACATTCCAGAAGTTTTTATATTTACACTTTGATTTAAATATTTACCTAATATAACGGGAAATGAAGGGAACAAAGGTGCCTTTCTCTCACTTCTCATCCATTATTATTTTCTCTCTCTTTGCAATTTTTGTTGTTCATTGTTGTTGCTGCTTTATTCATCATCTTCAACTTCATTATCATCATCTTCTACTTCATTATCATCTTCATCTTCTTCTTGTTAACCATTTTTGAATATTTCAGATGATGATCAAACACCTACACCAGTTGATACGACCAATACAGTAGGCAGTTCTTCTTGATCGACACAATCTACCAATTTTCAAGACAACGGGACTGGCTTTTTCAATGGAATATCCTTCAAGGACAAGAATGAACTATCTACAACTTTGTTTATTTCTTGCTTGTAAAAAGATTTCATAATAAAGAAGATGATTAATTCGAGCAGTGTCTTTTGCTACAAATATGCTAATTCAAACTTCAAGTGGTGGTTGAGAGTGGTAAAGTACGTAAGTTCTGATAGATTCGTCATTCATAAACATGAAAAGCATCACACATGTGGTTTGGAGTACATCTTGGACCAAAATCCTCACGCAACAGAAAAGGTCCTCGGTGAATATTTCAAGAGTTGTTTCACCGATGGCAAAGGCCCTTCTATAAGGGTTATGGCCAATCAACTCCTTATAGAATTGGGTGTTTTGGTTAGTTATTGGAAGATATATACAGCTATGGGGATTGCCAAGGACTTAGTTAGGGGGACACACAATCATGGGTATGCAGTTCTAGATGCCTACCGTTACATGATTGAGTCCACAAGTCCTGAAAGTAAGATGATATTGCATGTTGATGAAAACGGAAAGATCAAGTACTTTTTTGTATCCTATGATTCTTGGATTCAAGGTTTTCGACATTTGAGGAAAGGCATAGCCGTCGATGGTACCTTCTTGAAGAGAAGTTATAATGGAGTTCTGCTAGTGGCAGTGGCGCAGGATGCAGAGAATCACATATTTCCTATCACTTTTTGTGTAATGAACAAGGAATGTGATGCCTCTTATGGATTTTTTTGAACAACTATGAATCTGCCTCGAAGATACCGAAGAGTTGTGTTTTATTTTGGATAGACATCCAAGTATTCCAAAGATGGGTTCAATTTTCTTCACTTCAGCTTACTTTGGTTATTGCATCAAGCATCTTGGAGAGAACATTCGGACCAACTATCACAATAAAAGAATCGTGACCTTTTTCTATAGAGCAGCTAAAGCATATAGTATAGAGGAGTTTTTAGACCATTTCAATCAAATAACGGATGGGAATCCCAAGGTAGCAGAACTTCTCATGCATGTCGGTTTCGAGAGATAGAGGCGGGCATTCTGTCTGGCAGATAGGTACATTCATATGAATTTAATGTCTTGTTTGAGTTAAAAGTTTAGTATGATGTCGTACTAAGTGATTCTTTTGTATAGGTAAAATATTATGACACCAACCACAGCTGAATCAGTGAATTCATTATTTGGCGATGAAAGAGAATTTCCTACCAAGGCTCTACTTGAAATAATAAACAAGAAGTATGGTCGATTTTGTAACGAAAGACATGTGTAGTTAGAGGGCCCAAGAAGAACCCCATTTGTTCTAGAAATAAAAAAAATGTCAACGAACATCAGTTTGGAGAATAGGTTATTATCTCATAAAATAGCATATTACCAATTCAGTATCACCGGTCATGGTGATGTTGTCACGATCAATTTTCAAACAATATCTTGTACGTGCAGAGTTTTTGACTTGGACAAAATACCCTATCCACATGCTATGGTAGCGCTTCGAGCTCAATAAGGTCCAAAATATGGACCTAAAGTTTATGAGCACTCCTCTCAATATTATTCAATGAAAAAAATATGAAATGGCATATTGTGGGCATATTACTACAGTGCCTCCCGAAGAATCTTGGGTTGTTCCTGCAGAGCTTTTGGGGAGATTAATACCTCCTCCATATATTGGCCCAAGCACTATCAAACTAGGAAGAAAGACATATAAGAGGAGGCGTGGAGTCGGAGAATTATTTTCATCAAGAAGAAATAAGTGCTCTGTATGTAAGCGTGCTGGCCACAAAAGAACTACATGCCCGGGTCATAATCCACCATGATCATTGTAATTACAAAATCTTGTGTTGTTTTTTTTGGACTTTTATATATTTAAATCATTGTTGTGAACGTAATGTTATCATTTATTATATATAAAATATCTTTTTAATAACTTCTGCATCAATAAAAAAGACAAAACATGAACTAAATAATACATCAGACCACAATTATTTCCAACAGATTACCCATATATGGCAATAGATGGGCATTAGCTGGAAGAACACAACATAGTTCCATCAAACTGAAATATTTTCCTCTATCAAATGACAAATCTATCGCAACAGATGGATAGTCTATTTACAGACATCCAACCGATGACCAATCCATTCTAACACATGGTCCATTTGTTGAAAGAACTCAAAATCCAAAATTGCTATTGCTACTAGATTCAAAATTGCTCCTTGCTTCTAACCGTCGACATGGTAACATGTATGTATATTTAGAAGAAATAGAAAGAATAAAAATTGAATAAGAATTAAAAAACCAAAGTTAACTAAAATAAATTTTTAGTTAAATGAAAAATAAAATGCATTAGGTATAGATCTGATATAGAAAAATTAAAATACATACACAAAAAGAAAAAATACATTCTAATTATTATTATCATCGTCGTCATTATTAATGAAAGTCTGTTAATCAACTCACAGCAGCAGGGCCCTCATCAGCCTCTGTGTAAGACCTTGCAAAAACCCTCATCGTCTAAGTCTTGAAAAACATGCCAAAAGAGGTCTTATACTTAGAAAAATTTCAGCTAAGTTTAGGGATTTAGCCTTTTCCTAAGCCTTCGAACTTTGAGGATCTTATTGATTACCTTTCCGACCTTAAAAAATTAATTTTTGGGTTAATTCATGATTGGAGAAGTCCATAGTACATCTTGGGTGAGTTTTGTGGTTTCCAAAGTAGTGTAAGGGTAAGTTTGGACGTCCAAAACAGTGATGACTCACGTTAGGCCCACGTCGTGAGGGCCAGTCAAACCAGATAGGGGTCGCGACGCGATGGCTATTTGACTTGATTAGGTATCGCATCGCGGGGCCACTTGACCTAAGAAGGGGTCGCAACATGAGGGCAGCTCTGTTCAGAATTATTTTATTCGGCTTTTTAAGGGCAAAATGAGTCATTTTCCCCACCCTAATTCTTCAAACATAAGATTAAAGTCTATTCTAGCCACATTAGGCTTATTTTTCATCAAATTCTCTCAAATTAAAATTCCTAAGCTTCAATACCCAATTCCAAGAACCTCAAGATTCCACCATCATTTTTCTAAATTAGTTCAAGATTCAAAGTTTCCAATTCAAGAATTTCAAGAATCTCCATTCAAGAGCACAAATAGAATCTCCAAAGAAAGCTTGTTCATCTAAGTTCATCATCTAAGGTATGTGGGGTTTGAACAAGAACAAATCTTTTGTTCTTGTGCCCCAAAACTTGAATTTCACTAAAGATTACATGATTTGTAAGTTGGGGTTTATACCCAAAGTGTCTTGTTTTAAGTTTATGAACTTGGAAGTGATTTAAGTCTTGAATTTCATGTTTATCCCACCTATTATGCTTTGAATTGAGGATTTATATTATGAATTGCACATCCCTATTGTGAGTTGATATTTTCAAGTATTTCTAAGATAATTGTTAAGAATTAAGTTTCATTATGAAATTGGGATCATATAAGTACATATACTTTAAAACCCAAGTATGAATATTGATCTTTCATGAAGAGTATATTATTATCATGTTTAAACGAGCAAACATTTGGATTTGTAAAGAAAGTTGATGTTTTGATCCTAAGCTAAGATAGGAATTCATATTATTCTTATAGTTTATGATTTAAAGAAAAGAGAAGCATAATTGATTTTCATTATAGACCGTTGTGCTGATTTAAGGTGGATTTCTTAAAAGTCCTAAGCAATAAGTATGGGAGTAGTATTTAGCACCGAGTTGGGTACGATTCCAAGGTCTCATGCCCTAGAACTACGTGCCACCATAGATTTCTGATTTATCCATAGTGGGCTAAGATAATGATTATTAAAGTTAAAGTTCTATTTCGATGGAAAGGGTACAACAAATCTCCCCAACATAGATAAGATGTTGGACTCCATGTCAGGTCATATGGTTTATGTCGGTTAGAAGAAACTCCCAAGCCAAGTCCAAAAGTTCTATAGTCCCTAAGTCCCAAGGTTCTGAAGTCCTAAAAGAATAGGTGAATAGAAAAACTTTTAGAAAGCTAAGTGTAAAGGCTCACGAATTTATTTAGATTATGTTTTACAAAAGATATTAACTTTCAGATTTTAGAGGTAAAGAGTATGTCCTTTCTACACTTAGACAACATGTTTTAAAGAGAGAATTTAAGTACAACTTTTAGAACCAAATGTGATGGCTCACAAGATTTATAAAGTCGATTTGCTTTTATTGTTTTAGATTTTAGTATTTTAGACATTCCAGTTTATGTGAGTCATTTACATTCAGTATGCATTAATTTTGTAAAGTATGATGGTGTTTTCTTATGCATTGCACCCCCATATGCTCAGTATGTCCTGAAAGTACTAATCCACATATATGTCTATGTAATACATTATCTTATAATTTAAGTTCAGGTGCTCAGTATCAATAGCGTGAGTAGTTCAAGCATCTCTATCTACGCTTCCACCGTGGCGAGTCCTCATGATTCGAGGGCCTACTTATTCAGATTTCCAACTTTCATAAGTAATTGAGTTATCATTTTCAGTTTAGTCCGAGTCAGTTGGGGGTCTATCCCAATGACTCTCTAGTTCTTTAGCAATAGAGGCTTTTCGTACTATTAATGGTTTTCTATACTGTCAGTATTTTGTCATTCAGATATTTTTTACAGTTATTTTAGTTTAGACTTGCTAAAATATAGTACTATTGCTTGATTAGTTTATTTTAAAGTAAGCTCCAGATTTAGTAACAGGTTCAAAGGGTTAGGTTGGGGCTACTTGTAGCCTTGAGCACCATGTGACATCTCGGGATGAGATTTTGAGGTGTTACACTCTGCATCTCTATGAACATCATCGCTCTCATAGCCACCAACTCCTTCTGCAGGTCATTAAACTGCCTATGAAGTTCTCGCACTGTGTTGCACAGAATAGCAATATCCCAAAAAGGATCAGCCATATCTAGAAAATGCATAAATTGACAAATGTAAAGAAAAGAGTCCAAATATAATACAACATATACTACGAACTGGTAGATTTACACCAAAAAAAAAACTTACCTCAATGAGAAGGGAATATGCTCTTTGAATAGAATTGGTTGAAGATGTCACACGAAAAGAAAAATGCAAGAAAGAAATAAAGTTGAGTAAAATGAAGATGAAGGAGGGACCTATTTATAGAGGATTAAATCTGGATATGTCAAGCCAAAAGGAACGATTGTTCAGCTCCATTGAATTAATTATATTCAAACTGGTGGTATTTTGTTCTCTGTGAAAATTCATGACTTTTTCTTTTACATTAATAATTCTCACCTTTCAAAATGGTTTGAGACTTGATAATAACAGTTATTATTGAGCTGCTACAATAGATCATCTATCTGTCATAATAGATTTACCATCTGTTGCAACAGATGGTCTGTACGTGCAACATATATATTATCTGTTGCAACAGATGGACCATCTGTTAGTTGGAGAATATGTTTTGATTTCTTCAAACACCTAATTCATCAGTTGCATAAGATGAAGAATGCAATTCATCTTCTATTTTGAATGTGTTAGATAAAAAGTCATGATTCTTCACCTCTTTTTTAATAGTAATCACATGTGTGCAGATGAATTAATACTGTCTAGTCTATCGCAATAGATTTACTATCTGTTGTAATAATTATTGCAACATATGTATTATCTGTTGTGACAGATGAACCATCTGTTGAAGGAGATATTTTGATTTTTTCTAACAGTTGATTCACCAGTTGCAATAGATGGTAAATTCGATATGTCAGTTGTTTTGAATGTGTTAGATAAAAATTCATGACTCTTCACGTCTTTTTTAATAGTCTTCACATGCGTGCAGATGAATAAACACTAGTGTCTGACATGTTTAGATGGGGTAGAAAGAATAAGATGTGTGCAAATAAATGGATCGACTTTCATACGTGGGAGTTATATATTATTGATCAGGCTACCATGACAGACACATAAAGTACAATAATTTTGTGAATGCAATTTTTTATCAATTAGACATTGATCCCTAAAATAAGATCCTGCATTGTTCTATTTAGTTTGATAGGTGCAAACTAATAAGGCTGAAGGGTTCCAAGATGGTGGTGTCGCTACCCTGTTACAATTTAATGACAATTTATGCTTATGTTTTTGTGTCAACTTTGGGGAAGGGTTCAAGTTTTTGGCGGCAATGTAAATATACAATAGTGATTGGGCCAATTTTAATGGTGTAATAGACTTCTCAAAAGGCCTCCAAAGCCTCGCACTGCAGCAAACAATGATGGGACCAATAGAAATTCCCTTAGTCCAAATTTATAAAAATGGGTTGCTCGAGGAGACTATTATAGAGTATAAGGTGCATGGGAGAATACATGTGTGGGACGGGGGAGGTGGAGAAGACCATCTATCATCTTATACGTTGTTTAAGAAGAAACACAGAGAAGTAAGTAATGAACTTCTAGCGAATCTGGCCAATGAAATTGACATGATAAACACAAAAACTGAATGACCTTTAAATGTAGAAGTATATCCAAATATAAAAATCTGTCAGTCATTAAAGAATAAGAAGAATGGTTAAGAGGACTGGAGCTGGTCACTTTGCTAGAGACTGCAACTAAGGAGCGTGGCCACAATGAAGACTCACAAAGTGCAGGACCAGAACTCTAAGGAAAAAGCTTCATGAGAAAAGGAGATAGGTAAGATTTTTAGTCAAGAATGAAAGCTAAACCAACAACTACGGAAGTAAAAACAAGGAAAGCCAAGGTGTTAATTTCTAAAGTCTAACTTGCATGACATGCCCTCTATTTGTGGCTATGATCAGGCCAATGGCAGTAGAAACAAAAAGGTTTGAAGTTTGGCAGAAATCCCATGCCTTGTTGTTTCCACTACCTTTGACTTGATTAGATCCATAAACAGGAGGCCTCGGATACAAGTTTGACTTGAGAAATTGCCACCTTGGCTTGATCCATTATTTTTAATTCAGGAGTAGTTGGTTCAGGTTTCAATTCTGATCGACAATCTTACCACTTTTCGTACTCGCGAAGCTGTTTCCTTAGAGTTTTGGTCCTGCATTTTATGGGTCATCATTCAGGCCATGCTAGCTTTGTTGTATGCCCCTAACAAAGTGTACAACTCCAGTCTACTTGAGCATTTTTCTTGTTCAAGAATGACTGATGGATTTTTAATTTTTGAATACACTTTCACATTCGTAGGTCATTCAGTTTTTTCATTTTTCATGTTAATTTCATTGGCCAGTTTCGCTACACTTCCCTTCCTACACTGTGTTTCTTCTTTAATAATGTCTCTTCTTTAATAATGTCTGATTTGATATATTTTCTTCTCCACCTCCCCCTTCCCGCATAAATATTCTTACAATAACCTTCTGCTGGATAATAGTTTCCTTAAGCAAACCATCCATATAAATTTGGACTAGAGTAATAACTTTATTCATTTTCATTCTTGTTTGTTGCAGTGCGAGGCTTCGGAGGCCTTTCAAAAGACCATTGAACCTTTAAAGTTAGTGTAATTGCTATTTGAATGTTTACACTGCCACCAAAAACCTTATACCTTCTCCAAAATTGACACATAAATATTAGCAAAATCTTTATTAAACTGTAATAGGATATCGATACCACCTACTTGGTTCCTCAGCCTTACCAGTTCAAACCTAAGAATCTTAACTGTAAAATGTCATATCTTGTTTGAAAGATTAACGCCTAATTAGTACAGAACCAACATTCATAAAATAATTGTACTGGATGTGTATTTTCACGATTGATTGATCAGTAATACATACCTCCCACATATAAAGCGGTTCTATCTGTATATAACTTATTCCTTTGAACCTATCTTTACTCTATCTTTTAAAGCTGGTCGGGAAAAATTTGATCCAGTTTCACTTTCTTTTATCTGCAAATAAGAGAAATACATTTGATATCAAACAAGAGAAGAACAAAAAGAATATTACAAAAGGGTAACACGAAATTGAATGAATTAACAGATGACTAATCTAATGCAATAGATTCCCCATCTGTTCAACTGATGAGGCATCTGTTGTAATAGATTGATGACATGTTGCAACAGATGGGTCATCTTTTGGAATAAATCAAACCAGCCTTGCTACTGGTTTGATTTCATCAAACAGTTGCTCCATCTGTTCCAACAGTTGATTCATCGGTTGCAATAGTTGAGAAAACTATTGCAACATCACCAACAACAGTATCAATAATAAAGAAACAACACCATATATTCCAACACCATCAACAAAACAATCACCACATGTTCCAACACCACCACACCCCTAACAACAACAACACCAAAGTAACAAACAAAAGACATAAAAAGACTATACTGACAACAAGACACTTTAAGTTCTCACAACAGATAACTTTTTTTATCATATTTTAATAAAAACAACGGTTTGTTCTTTTAAGACTTAAAAGTTACCTTTCCTTCAATTTTCTTAATAAATAGAAAACCATTAGTGGGTAAATAATTAATAGCAATAGATTTAAATACCTAATTTAAATGACATACAAAGAAAAAGACGAGAAGGAAAGAGAAATAGTGAACCATACCTTCAATGTCAAAAAAGCAAAGGGATCAGAACATCCAGTTCAGTCGAGAAAAAATATTAATAGGTTGAGATCCAAAAGGATCCTCATTCGAAAGAAGGGAGAAAAGAGAGACAAAAGAAAGAAAGAGAATTAAGAATAAAGAAGAGAGAGAGATAAGTTGAGTTTCTCGTCTTGAGTTTATGGCTGAAGGAGAGAGTATTCTACTCCCTCCATTTCATATTAGTTGAGTTGGCCTCTATAGAGTTGTCACATCCATTAAGAAAAATACTTATTAGGGGTCTATTTTACCAAATTAGCCTTATTAATTATGATTTAAAAATATAAATTTAAATATATACAACATGTTTAGTCATTTAATGATAAGGGTATTATTTAAAGAACATATTAAAATCCTCTTGATTTCATCATTGGAACAACTAAATTGAAACAAATATTTTTAGAAAGAGGGTCAACTAAAATGAAATGGAGGGAGTAGACATGGATTTTAAATATTCATTAATAACTTTTGAGGGGCACAAGGAGATGGTAACATTGAAATGACCATATAAGACTACTCACTAAGGAGATTATTGAGTTATCCAAGGAATATTTTTTTTTTTGCCTTAGTATTTTATCTTTTTTTTATCTCAGACAGGAAATACCTAAATTGCTTTATAAAAAAGGATCTTAAAACATCAAATTCATACTTTGCAACAAATGACAATTTCTGTTTTGAAAATTTCCAAAGCTCAGTCATCTGTCGTAACAAATAATTCCAATAGATAGGTAATCTGTCCTAACAAATTACTTAATCTGTTTGATTAATTTCAATATATGGGTCATCTGCTGCAACAGGTTAAATATTTATTTTTAGAAAATTTCAATTAAGTTCATATGTTCAACTAATGCTTTAATTGATTAATCTAGGAATACGGGTAAGTTCTCTTAGGTTCAACTACAACTTCAATTGAGTCTTTTGGAAATCACATGATTAGATGGTACTCCATTTCTCCCAACTAGAGTCATAGATTGATCACTCTGAGGTGAAGTAATTCTTATTACCTAATATGTTCAACTAATACCTTAATTGATCATAGGGTCAACTATAACAGATGCCAGTGCCTATTTTATAATTTACAATAGATAAGTAATCTGTTACAATATATAGGTAATCTGTTGCAATAGATGACTTAATTTGTTTGATTAATTCCAATGAATGGGTAATCTATTGCAACAGATGACTTAATCTATTTGATTAATTTCAATAGATGGATCATCTGTTACAACAGATTGAATATTTATTTTTATACATTTTCAATTGAGTTCATATGTTCAATTAATGCCTTAATTAATTATTCTAGGACTAAGGGTGAGTTCTCATAGGTTCAACTACAACTTCAGTTGAATCTTTTGGCAATCATATGATAAGACGATATTTTATTCCTCTAGACTAGAGTCGTTGATCGATTACTCTGAGCTGAATTGAATCTTATTACCTTAAATGTTTAACTAATACCCTAATTGATCAATCTAGGACTAGGGGTGAGTTATCATATGGTTAACTACAACTTTAATTGAGACTTTTGACAAATAAATGATGAGACAATACTGTGTTCCTTCCAACCAGAGTCGTCGATCGATCACTATGAGCTAAACCAATTCTTATTACCTAATATGTTTAACTAATATCTTAATTAGTCAATCTAGGACTAGGGATGAGTTTTCATATGGTAAACTACATCTTCAATTGAGTCTTTTGGCAAATGCATGATGGACGATACTGTGTTCTTCCCAACCAGAGTTGTCGATCGATCACTTTGAGGTGAAGCGATTCTTATTACCTAATATGTTCAACTAATACCTTAATTGATCATAGGGCCAACTACGACAGATGGCAGTGCCTATTTGATAAATCATAATAGATGGGTAATCTGTTGCAATAGATGACTTAATTTATTTGATTAATTCCAACAGATAGGTAATCTATTGCAACAGATGACTTAATTTGTTTGATTAATTTCAACAGATGGGTCATCTGTTGTAACAGGTTGAACATTTGTTTTTATACAATTTTACTTGAGTTTATATATTCAACTAATACCTTAATTGATTATCTAGGACTAGGGGTGAGTTCTCATAAGGTCAAGTGCAACTTCAATTGAATTTTTTGGCAATTGCATGAAGAGATGGTGTTGTGTTTCTCCCGACCAGGGTCGTTGATCGATCACTCTGAGTTGAATTAATTCTTATTACCTTATATGTTCAAATAATACCTTAATTGATCAATTTAGGACTAGGGGTGAGTTCTCATAAGGTAAACTACAACTTCAATTGAGTCTTTTGACAAATCCATGATGACACGCTACTACATTCATCCCGACCAGATTCGTTGATCGATCACTCTGAGATGAATATATTCTTATTACTTAATATGTTCAACTAATACCTTAAATGATTAATCTAGGATTAGGGGTGGGTTCTCATAGGGTCAACTACAACTTTAATTAGGTCTTTTGGTAAATGCATAATGAGATGATACTGTGTTCCTCTCGACCAAAGTCATCGATCAATCACTCTGAGGTGAAGCGATTCTTATTACCTAATATGTTCCACTAATACCTTTATTGATCATAGGGTCAACTACAATAGATGACAACACCTATTTGATAATTTATAATAGATGGGTAATCTATTAATTTAATCGATTAATTCCAACAGATGGGTAACCTATTGCAATAGGTTGAACATTTATTTTTATATAATTTCAATTGACTTCGTATATTCCACTAATGATGAAATTGATTAATCTAGGACTAGGGGTGAGTTCTCATAAGGTCAACTACAACTTCAATTGAGTCTTTTAGTAATTTCATGATGAGAGGTTTAAAATGATGCATATCATTTATAATTTTAAAAAATAATTAAGATCAATTCAGACCAAATTAACACTTTCAAAACTTGTCATTCTTTTCCAAAATACAAATCAATCCATACAAATCATCTATTTGTGAGAAAAACATTATATCATTTCAAATCTTGAGTTCTTGATCTTTTCTCTCTCTCAATATTACAATAACTACTTAACAAATTGCTCAACCCTTCACAACAGATCAATTTTGTTCTTATTTTTGACCACATAGGTGTTATTTTCAACTTTATTCTTTCTTTTATCAGTCATTTTCTCTGTCTTTGTAGGTAATAAAGTTTGAGAACATTTTTATATTTTCTATTTTTTTCTAAAAAATAAGAGATTTTAATTTAGTGATGAAAAAGAAGACTTTTAGTTGTATTATCTTCGAGAATAGGTTTATAATTTTGAGTTTTGATGTTAAAATCATAGGAAGAACTCGAGAAAACCCTAGTTTTTGTTGCAGTGTTCCATTGACTATCGTGGTATTTTTGGATGGTATTTGTTGTGTTGGTGGTCATGGTCGCGGTGTTGGTGGTCATCGTGGTGGCACTAGTGGTATTTTTGGTGGCTGTTGGTGGAATTAGTTGGTGGTGTTTGTGGTGGCTATTAGTTGTATCGATATTCGTAGTATTTGTGGCACTGGTTGGTTATGTTTATGGTGATGGCTGTTGGTGTGTCAGTATTGGTGGTGTTTGTAATTTATTTTTTAAAATTTATGCATACATCAATTGTAATGTAATTTTTTGTTTTCTGTTATTTGTAGGTAAAACATGTCTCCCAAAAGAAAAGAAAGTAAAAGTGAATCAACTTCTGACCACCCAAAAACAAATGCTACAGAGGGATTCAGAGGAACTTCCTGAACAATCTCAGTCAAGGAAAAGTGAAGCTGAGGAAAGATATGAAAACAACATTGAGGGAGGTGGACAAGGGTCTATAGATGGTGATAAAGAAAATGATAATGAGAAAGAGGAGGAATTATAAAGTGAGAAAGAAGATGATCAACAACAATATGATAATGGATCACCAATGGGGCGTGAATTAATATCGACATCCCAGCATGATCCTATCAAAACTATTAGTATTGACAGGTTTCACGTTGCAATGCCAATAAATAACCCTGCAGCAGAAATAAATGGTGAACTTGTACTTAAATGTCAGTTGGGAAAATTTTTTAATTATTTTAGGAATATTATGAAGAAGGAAAACATAGATGGACTTTTTAAGAGGGGCTGCTTCGGACGCTTTCTTGAGCTGCCTCTGGACCCCCTGCTCATTTCCAAATAAGGATGGTATATGGTATTCTCAAATGCAGGATCAAGTACGTGGGGGTTGATAAATATTAAGAGGAGGGGGCAAAAAAGAGATGGATGAAATCTATATCAACTACTATGTCATTCCGGTTTGTTTTGGCTTGCGAGAGTTTGTCATAGTGACGGGCTTGAAATGCAATCATCTAGAAGAACCTATTACCAAGGAAAGTAAGATAGCCAAATGACCCAACAAAACCAAAAAATGCAAGTAAAAAATAGATGGGTTTTTGGACATTACTGGAAGTGGCTACAAAGCATCGAATTTGATGACAGATATCAAGGATAAAACCATACCAAAGTAGTGCAGGGAGCAATTGTTCTTAGTTTGGTTTACCCATTCGGTTATATTGGCAAGAGATGTCAACAACGTCATAGAAGATGATTTGTTGGAGTGTGCTTAGGATTTTGATAAATTCAACAATTATCCCTAGGGATAAGACAACTTCTACTTGACTGTCTAGTATTACTGACAAAGTTATCAACAGGGACGACCATATTATACGGCTTTTCTTGGGATTTAATGGTAAAATTAATCAGTATTTTTAATCATCCATTAATTTATATTTAACATAGTTATTATGATATTTTTTTGCTTGCTTCATGTTTACATTTTTTAGACATGGGCATTTGAAGTCATTCCTCCCCTCCAAAAGCAGGTAATGGATTACCTGGATGAGTTTTCTCATCCAAGGATATTTAGGTGGTTGGGTTCAAAGAAAAACACAAGAATTAAGAAGACTGCTCTCTTTAACCCTCTGAATAATGTAGTACGTCTTCATCAAGTAAAATAATTTAACTCAATGAAAGATATTGAATAGATTTTATATTTGGTGCAACAGATGTTATATCTGATGCACCAGATGGGACATCTGTTGTGATAGATTACCCGTCTTGTGCCAACTGATGCAACAGATGGGTAATTTGTTGTGACAAATAATTGATATCTTACATCAGATTACCTATCTATTGATTTGGTTCCCTAAACTTAACACTTAGCAGATTATCTATCTACTGTAAATTATGCAACAGATGAGTAATCTAATGTAACATACTATTAATTTGTTGCGACATATAGATCATCTATTGTATAATATATAACCCAATAGATTACCCGCCTTATGCCAACTGGTGCAGCAGATTGGTTATATGTTGCAACGGATGATTGAAATTTTGCATCAAATTATCCATCTATTGCGCTGGTTCTCTGAACCCGACTTAAATGGATTTTAACCATCTACTACAAACTATGCAATATATGTGTAATCTGATGTAACATATTGTTAATCTATTGTGGCATATAGATCATCTATTACATAAGTTGTCTGTGTTAACATGTAACCCAACTGTGAAAATTATTATATTATATAATTTAAATGTATCTATATTTTTTTATAGGTTGTGCATCCATGGATCGTGGCTACTGAGCAGAAGTTGGGAATGACTTCTTTTATTACTCTAGGTCATGTTGATACTATAGCATACCCAACGGTGGAGTTAATTACTAAGGAATTGGCTTGAGCAACAACCATAAGAAGACAAGATAGACAAGGTCAGCCTAATGTTGAGGTTCTTCATGACCAACCTACTGAGGCAAATCTGGGTGATTCTTCTGGTGGAGTTGTTAGTGTTGGTGGAAGGCATACTGATGCAGCTACCACTCATGATAATGAGCATGTTGATGAACAATAAAAAATAAATATGTTTGAAAACACTCCTTTCATAGGCCCCCCTGACCCTTACACAGGTCTCTCTCACCCTAACGCCGGTCCCTCTCACCCCTCTTCAACTTCGGGTTCTCATTACAAATTCGAAGAGTATAAGGACAACTAGGATGAACTCTTTTAAAAGGTAGAGGTTATCACTAAAACTATCGAGGAATTCAAATCCAAGAGAGGTGTCATACTATTCAAGAAGGTGAGGGAGCCATATACTTCTACAGTTGTGGTTAGAAGGAAGAAAAGAGCAATTAGTGACGTACTCTCCAATTGGAAATCAAAAATATTAAAGTTCAGGGGCCATTGGAGATGGTTGACATATATGCGAAACTTGGCGCCAAGAGAAGAGGGGTCTGTGATGGGCTAAGAATGCCAAGCGAGGCGCACCAGATTACCCCAGGCCTCTGTTTTTCCCCTAAGACTTCCAGATTATGACAGATACGCGTATACGATAGAGGACAAGGTAAGATTACTTTTCCTAACCTACCTTTCTAATCTACTCTATGAAGAAGAACCTACGCAACAACTATGAAATCTGTTGCAACAGCTGGGTATTCTGGTGCAAATGGTAGTAGTTCTATTACAACTTATTATCCATATGTTGCATAATTTGCGTTGGATTATTGATTCAGAGAACCCTATACAACAGATGTACCATCCATTTCATCTTTACAATTACTTACCTATTTAAAAATTAACTTCTTATATCACAGTATGTTGACGAAATTCTCTGCCTCATGAGGAAAAAGCAGTTAGCGTACCCGGAAGCTTATGATGCTGCCCATAGGATAATGGACCTCTACTTCTACAAGAAGTTCAAGGATAAGTACGGTAATCTCAATGATCTAGTATTATCCTATGATGCAGGATTTGATTCATTAGTTTCTACATTGGACTGGTATGAAGAAGAAATGATAAAATATGTTAGAGGGAGGCCAAATTCATACGGCTAGAGCTGGACCAAGGAAAAGAGGATTCTTTCAGTCATGAGCATGGACGACATAAATTATTGGGTTGTTGAGATACTACTTGAGGAGGAAAAGATCAAGGTTTATGACTGCAATGAACCTTCCATTGACGAGGTCATTTTTTTAATCCACGTGTAGCCACTGATGGACCTGTTCCCTATCTTGTTGAGAGACAGTAAACTGAGGTATTATTTTTCAGAGGAAGTGTTGATGAAGAAATCATGAGATTTTTTAGATCGAAACAAGGGCATGAACCTTCCAAAAATGATATCAGTTTTGCGTGTGGCTTGCACGTGCTTGCACACATCGAATGTTTATTAAACAACAAAGAAATGGCCAAGCCAACGACTTTTCTGTGACAATGATATGGCAAACCTGCAAGAGGTCTGAGCTTATGGGATACTAACTAGACACTTGGAGCCTGTGTATAAAGAAGAGCCTGTGAAATAATAATTTTTCATTTCAAGTCACACTTCACTTTACATTACATTTACATGTAGTGGTAATAATTTTTGAGTTTTATATAATGCAATAGATTGTCAATCTGTTGTTAAAATATATCTATCTATTCTGGTAGATAGTTTATCTATTGTATTATGCCGATGTTTTTTCTATCTAATCTAAGTCTAATCTGTTACAACAGTGGGAAGACCTGTTTGATAATTTCCAACAGATGACCTAAATTTTGCAATATATGCCTAAATATATTTGATATTTTCTAACAATTACACTTGAACATTCATGTACTCAACTACACCAAACCAGTAGCAAATACACCACCATGAAAATTTCAGCAATTAGTCTTGAATATCCATGTGCCTAACACCACCAAACCAGTAGCAATAACGACAACAATGTAGTATCTTCGTGCTTGATTTTGTTTCTCTTCAGAAGCCTTGACTTTCTTCAACAAACCCCAGATTACACGATTTGCTTGTGAAGTGTGTCATTCTTCATACCAATTAAAGTAATCGCATCCACCTAATTTTTTATAAAAATAAGAAAATAAATACAAAACTATTAGAAGTCAATAATTAATCAACTAATTAAATAAAAAAAATATTACCTTTGAAATCTTACAAGTAAAAATTACAACCTGAATTTTGTTGAGTCCAAAAAGTCTTCAATAGAGCTTCATGACCGTACTTACAATATCAAAAATCTTTTTCACAAAAAACAAGGGAAGATGAGCTCGACATTGTCAGGCTCAGTTAAAAAAAATACAAAGAAAAAATTTAAATAATCGAGATGAATTTGGATAGAGAAAAAAAGATGAAGAAGAAAAAGAAGCATTGGGACTTTAGGGTTAAATTTTAGGAAGAAGATGAATATATAAGAAAATGGGAGAAAAATAACCATTGGGGGCCAAATTAGCAAAAATGGGGGTTCAACGAGCCTTGAATGTGTGAATTAGACGCAAGCAGCCAACAGGGCAAAAAGTGACAAACTGACACATTTGATGTCTATTTTATTTTACGTGTTTAAAATGAACACTGTCTACTTGATGCCTATTTTATTTTAGGTTTTTAAACTGAACACAGTCGATGGGTTCCACCTTTTTTATTTCAAGTCACTTTCACTTTTTTACATGTAGTGGTAATTTTTTATGTCTAATGAAAGTTGAAATTTTATAATGCAACAGATTGCCCATCTGTTGTAACAGATATTCTACCTGTTCTGACATATAGTTTATCTGTTGCAATAGGTTTGTCAGCTGTTGCATTATGTCATTGTTTCTATTTAAGTTTATCTATTGCAACAGTGGGAAGACCTGTTTGATAATTTCTAAAAGATTACCTACCCGTTGCAACATATGTCTAAATCTATTAGATATTTTCCAATACATGTGTCATCTGTTGCAACAGATACATTATCTATTGCAATATTTAAATTTAGTATTCTATTTCAATTAATAAGTTCAAATCTAAGGAAAAAATAAAATTTATAGATAAAATAAAATAAATCGAAGCCTTCAAAAATTAGCTGAAATAAATCAACGAATAAATGAAATGTAAAAAAATTTGTTATGGGTACAGATCTCAACAAATACATCAACAATTTAAGTATTGATGCTAAGAATTCCTACGGAGTGGTGAGGTTATTACTTTGTCAGACTCAAACTATAAAGATCTACTCAATAGGGAGAAGTTGTTCTTCATCTGGTGCTATGGAATTTGACTTTGGTCATCATGGATATTTATTGTCTCTTACGTAGGATTTCTGTGTGTTTTGTTCTTTGTATTTCCATAAAAGAAGAAACATATTGTCAATGCTATTCGGTAGTAGCTTCTATATCCACTTGAAAAGCTAGAATTAGTCAATGCTAATCACGAGGATACAACAAAAAGAAAAAGGGTAACTCATCTATTCTAGCAAATCAAACAGGTCTTTCTCCTATTTTAAATTGTCCCAAATAGATTATATTTTTTTTACAACAGATGAATCAACTTTTGGGATAAATTTCTACATGAGGAAGACTTGTAAGATGATTTCCAATGGATGAACCATCTGTTTAACATATGACTCCTCTGTTACAGTAGATAGGTCATCTGTTGGTAAAAATAAAAACGGTATGAAGAGCTGTTTGATTTACTAAAATAAACGAGACATATATTACAAAAAATACTTTATCTGATTCAACAAGTTAGTCAACTATTGAAATAGATGTATATATCTGTTTGATAATTTTCAGCAGATGTGTCATCTGTTGAAATAGATATATGTCTATTTGTTGGTTGGAACAGACATATATATTTACCTTATTTAGATCGTTCTGCTCTCTTTTGTCCTTGTACATTGCTCAATGCAAAACACGGACAAAGGAGTTGCAATTTTGCTTTTTTCATTGTTTGATAATGCCTTGGAAATTACTTTTCTTCTCCTCTTAGCCTTAATCTCTAATAGAGTGAATGGATATAAAATCCTCTTTGATGGAATGACACCCCTCTTAGATGTCAATTTCTTTACAGAAACAGTTAATGCATTAATAGCATTAATCAATACATTATGTTTTGCCTTGTAATTTTGACATTTGCATCCAGAACATTCGCTGGGAGAGGAAAAATTCATATAACCAATATGATCATACTCATAATGGTTTGTTTTAAATATTGTAAGAGGATAACTTAGCACCAACAGCAGCACCACTACTACTGCCAACAGTTCCATCACCACTAATACCATCAACAACAACAAGCCCACCCTCCAAAATTATTTTTCTTCTAAAGGTTGTTGCTCCAAACAATTCCATTTT
>JAPEIP010000002.1:80704070-80715386 GCA_026120095.1 Capsicum chinense
TGTTTGATAATTTTCAGCAGATGTGTCATCTGTTGAAATAGATATATGTCTATTTGTTGGTTGGAACAGACATATATATTTACCTTATTTAGATCGTTCTGCTCTCTTTTGTCCTTGTACATTGCTCAATGCAAAACACGGACAAAGGAGTTGCAATTTTGCTTTTTTCATTGTTTGATAATGCCTTGGAAATTACTTTTCTTCTCCTCTTAGCCTTAATCTCTAATAGAGTGAATGGATATAAAATCCTCTTTGATGGAATGACACCCCTCTTAGATGTCAATTTCTTTACAGAAACAGTTAATGCATTAATAGCATTAATCAATACATTATGTTTTGCCTTGTAATTTTGACATTTGCATCCAGAACATTCGCTGGGAGAGGAAAAATTCATATAACCAATATGATCATACTCATAATGGTTTGTTTTAAATATTGTAAGAGGATAACTTAGCACCAACAGCAGCACCACTACTACTGCCAACAGTTCCATCACCACTAATACCATCAACAACAACAAGCCCACCCTCCAAAATTATTTTTCTTCTAAAGGTTGTTGCTCCAAACAATTCCATTTTTATTATGTCAATGACCTTAGGGACCGATAAAGTTTGCACATACCATAAAGTAAGAAAAAATGGCATCTTCAACCCTCGATTGATCGAAACTAGCGACGGATGCATAATCTAACATAAATTATTACATATATTAGAATGATGATTAGAACATTCAAAAAAATTATTAATTAAAATAAAATTTTAATTATAATTATGTATACTGCATCCTTCGTAGGGTTGAAGAGATCAAAAAATTTTGTATTTTTATCAGTTTTGGCCTACAACCATCTCAAGATTCTTGGATAGAAAACTTTTTCTTGGTAGTTCACTTGTTATCTCAAATAAGGAATGGCTTCAAACGCCCAAGCCTATAAAATAATGCCAATAAATAAAACCATTATTGAGTAAAAAATAAATGATATCATAATAAAAGAAAGAAATATTTACCAAGAAACCCATGGAAAGCCATATAAGTTGACTGTCTTTGGCGCTAACGGAGTCAACAAATATTTTGTCAGACATTTTGAAGCTTTCATAACCCCAAGGATAGTTTTTAAACACCACAAGATCCTCGAAGAGCTTTATTAAACCAACACTTACGTTGTTGTTAGCGTCTCCCGCCTAAAGAATATTATGTACAAACCAAACCAAGCATAATGACTGCTTGTGCTTCTTTGAAATTCTTTTACCTTTCAATGCTTCTATCAAATTTTAATTTATGAAGCTTGGACCAACAATGGACACCAGGTCATCATGATCACACAACTTTTCTCTGCCTTTTTTGGGTGCGCGGGGTGCTTTTTTGGATTACAATAGGTATAACATGAGAATGAGAAGAAGGGTAATATTTTAGTCCAATAACTATGGTAAACTCCTTCCAACAAAAATAACGGGAATGCCACAGTAATTTATCCACACCTCATCCATCTTATCTTTGTTTTTATACATAAACTTATGCTTGAGAAGTTCATATACCATTTTCATTTGGAAACGAGCATTGTTGTCCTCCGATAAATTAAGATATTTTTCGAAGCATCTGTCTTTGAAATAAGAATCCAATTTTTTTTCTCAAAGTATTTTTCTGAAGGCGTCCAAAGATTTTCCCATGGATGACTTAACCATGAAATAACCCATTAAATCTGTGATACCATAGCACTGTATTCTCACAAGATAATGATCAATGCTGAAGGCTTTGACCAACTCTTCGGTGGAAAATCTATTTGCATTTGGATTATCTCTTTTGAAATATTCTTCCTCCCCTTGTTCATCATATTCTGATCCTGATTGAGATAACGCTTGTAAAGCAAGATCATAGAGTGATGGGCGTAGCCTAGCTGCTTCACGTATTCCTTTACTTGGACTTGATTTGATTCCTATTCTTTTGGGAGCCATATTATCTAAAATTAACAGGAACATAAAAAAAATATATTATAGTTGATTAATGCATCGTTAAAAAAAGATAACAGTAAATCTAACATGCAAAATAGTAAAATAGCAGTTGCAATAAATCACACATATGTTGTACCAGGTAGGTTATCTGTTGCACTAAATAACTAACCTGTTGCAACTGATGAGTAATCTGTTGAAATAATACAAAACATATTACTCATGTGTTAAGATAAATGAATGGTCTGTGCAATAGATCACACATCTATTGCAACATATGAGAGATTTGTTGGAATAGTTAAATAACTTATTGTAATAGATGAGTAATCTATTGCAATAATATAAAACATATCACTCATATATTGATAAAGATGAATGGTCTGTACAACAGATAACATATTTGTTGAAACATATGAGTGATCTGTTGGAATAGTTAACTAACCTATAGCAATGCCTGAGTAATTTGTCGCCACAATACAAACCATATCATTCATCTGTTGAGAAAGATGAATGATTTGTGCAATAGGTCATATATTTATTGCAACATATGAGTGATCTGTTGGAACAGTTATCAATGGTCAATATTATTTAGATTTCTTCCAAAAGAAGGGTCGTCTATCTCGACAAATGAATGATCAGTTAGAAAAATCAAGTCTTGGACATGTCTTGTTGGAAGATTTAATAGGATTTTATCCAACAGAAGGTTCATCTGTTGCATCAGATCTTTAATCCGATGGTTTCTCTATTGCATCAGATGGTTAATCTGTTGCATCAGATTTTTAATTAGATAGTTCCTCTGTTGCATCTGATAATTAATTTGTTACATCAGATGGTTAATTTATTGCAACATATGCTTAACCTGTTGTATAAGATGGTTAAACTGTTGCATCATATGCTAAATCTGTTGCATCAGATTTTTATCTAATGGTTTCTTTATTGCATTAGATGATTAATTTATTGCATCAGATGGTTAATCTGTTGCATTAGAATTTTAACCTGATGGTTCCTCTGTTGTATTAGATGGTTGATTTGTTGCATTATATTCTAAATATGTTGCATCAGATAGTTAATATGTTGTACCAGAAGGATAATTTGTTTGAGAAAAAAAATAGTAGCATGATTTTGTTCAATAGAACGACAACAATATCACCATTTTTCCAACAAAAAGAAAAAATCAACCCAGCAATGGGCGCAACAAATTAAACTTTGAAATCAAACAATAAAAGAGAAGATAAGAGAAGAAATACGAGAAATTAGGATTTTATTCGGACTGCATTTCAAATTAAAGCAACAAATATTGCAATTCTTAACCAATACAATAAGAGAAGTTGGCTTAAGTTCCTCGTTTTCTTCAAAACTAAAAAGGCCATAATTTTTTACCTGTGAAAAAAGAAAAGTAATGATGAAGAATTCGAAGCTGTGTGGCCCGAGAACAAGGTTGTCATTTCAATTGACGATTGAAGTCAAAAATAAAATCGAAGCCCAACTATTTATCGTCGGAGGTTGAAGTCACTGGGGATTGAAAGGAGAAATTTGCAGAATTATTGGTTAAGAAGCTGTCAAGAGAGAGGAGAGATATGGTTGATGATTTGATTGAAGAGGGGTGTGGGTTTGGTTGATTTGTATTTTTAAAAAGATTAGAAAGTTTTAAAAATATTAATCAAGTCCACAATTAACTTAATCAAGTTTTCTAATTGTGTTTGACCCTTTAAGTTGGTCAATGTCACCAATCCTTCATTCAAAACTTAAAAAACACCTTTCCTTCAATTTTCTCATTTTTCTAGGATTTTTCAAGTAGGCGACAAATCAAATATGACATGATTGCATAAAATTATCTAAGTTCCTCATCTAAGATTTATGGGTTGTTTAATTTCTACAGTGCAGTTTTATGTACTTGAACTTTTAATTTGAATTTATTTGTACTTTGTTTGATCATCTATGAATGTGACAACGTTACATGATTTACTTGAATTTCAGTTAAAAATCACAAGTCTGGCCCAAAACTAATCACATGTTTGAAATATTTTCTCACTTGATAATAAGTCTAGCATTAAAGTTTACCAACAAAGGTAATACATGTGGATGTTTTGATCTAGATCTCACTAAGACTATAATTTTCAATATATTCTGCTCGATATAGTTTGAGTACAGTCAAATTTAAACTCTGTTGTAAAAAAAAGTTAGTGCAGAAGATATTAGAAAATTATAAGATGCAAAGCAATAAGACTAATAGGTAATTATGAGGTGCGTCATGAAGGAAACATTATTGCTGATACCTAAAATTAGGATAATTCTCTTGGAGATTTGAACTTTATGTTTTTTCTTTTGTTCGGAATATGATGGACACTTGATGTAGTGACTATTATTTCTTGGTAATGGACATGTTCAATAGTTCTTGTCCACCTTGCTGGTACAAATTGTTTTCCTTTTTATTTTTACAGATAAAAGTGGTAATTTCTCTTTATTAATGTTCTTTTTTTAAAAAAAGTATATGAGCTTCTATTACCACTTGGTTTAGTGTATGTTGCTAATGTGCAACTGAAAGGAAAAGATGTTTGAATAATTTGTGGCAATCCAAAAGAGGCATTGCCTTCTGTTTTCATTTTCAAAACAAGTGGAGGATGGCAAAATTGTGACACATTTGTTGTATGCTGTCTGTCTTTTGTCATGATAGCGGCCATTAAAGCTGTATGTTTGGAAAAGGTAAGTACTTTTATTACAAATGTGTACTGGCATCTTAAAATTGATATTAGATTAGTGAATCAATGTATGAGAAAAGTAAGAATGAGATAAGTGTGATGCATGTCCATATTGCTTAAATAATGATCTATAGTTTTCTCACTTATCATTGTATGTTGTATATTCTATATTTGATTCCTGTGGATATTTTTAGTGGAAGGTTGAATTCAGGATGCCTACACATGTTTGCAGCATATGGCTTGAAGAATTTTTATATTGTGTACTTCTTAAGTATGTATTCTTCACATTATCAAGTATTACTGAGATTTGTTTGGAGTAATATAATCTCTCAATTTGCTAGTGACTGTAATTGGGGGAGCCATGATTATCACTAAGTGAGTTTAAAATATAAGTAACTTTATGCATGAACTAGCAGAAGGAGGTTCGACGTCTACTATATATACATAAAAATAAATCAACCATGAATACATATTACTAATATTCTGTTGAGTGGGTTCTCATGAGTCCACTGGCTTACTGTATTTCTTTTAATTCTATTTGTTATGGATATTTTATGGTGCATATGTGTATAAATTGATTTCAGTGGAAGCTTTTACCTTCATGAGAGTGTATATTATTTTTTAGTAAATTTCAACTTTTATGTGTCCTTTTTTCCTTATGCAGGAAGTAGTAGTTCACATCAGAGCAAGCTAACTGATGATAACAAAATTACCATGCCGAGTGTAAGTTTGTCAAGAACCTTTTCATATGTTGTTCAGTCAAAGTCCAAGTTAAAGGTATAAGTTTGTAACAAATGAACAAATTGGCCTTGGAAGGCACCACCCTAGCAAGACCTGTATCAGCACAGTCTTGCTCAGCAATATAGTTAGTTCAACAACAAACTTAGCTTGGATTACCTTCAGTAGATAAAGCTCAAGTAATCTTCAGTAGTCTGTGTGATTGCAGCCAAGTGATCATCTAAAATACTAAAGAACTACATTACATCAATCTTCCTTGAAAAATCTTTTTGGAAAGTAGGTAACTGGAATTCAAGAAAAGGGAGAGATACCAAAAAATCAATATGATATGAAGACACAAAATTTCAGTAGAGAAATAAGTTTGAATGGATGCACCATAAGCTCATTTAAAAAGCTTCAATAATATTATTCCTGTTATTCCTTTTAATCCTACTTTTTCTTTTCAATTTTATAATGTAAATATTTCTTATATTTCACTATTTTTCAGTCTCTGTATCATTTCTCGGATTATTGTAAAATATCTAAAGGAATCATTTTTTAGTTGGTCGTGAAAAATCAAAGCTTTTTCTTAATAGTGCAAAATTGAAACTCATTTATAATCTACTTCAGCCTTGTGTTAGTATCGATGTTTATCTTTTTTCTTGGTCATTTTATTAGTTAGTATAATTTACTTTGTCATCGTGTTAATTAGTATAAGTCTATGTTAATTAGTGTAAAGTCGATATTTCTCTGATGCTCCGACTTTATTTTTCACTCATCTTTTCAAACAACCAAGCTTATACTGTCTTTTAATTTGATTTTGTAATTTATATTTGCAGGAAAAGAATAGTTTAGTACTTTCATTTTCATGGGTCTCTATCACAACTGTTTAATACTACAAAAGGCACAGGAAGACGATTTTGGATGAATGACATGTACTTGCATTAATTTTATTAGACACATTGAGTTTTAAAACTTTTAGCTTGAAAGGAAGAGCTTCTGCTAAGGTTGTATATGATAAGATATGATCACACCCAAATTGTTTCCTACCTTAAACTGGGTGAAGATTAAGAGTCTGTTGGGATGTGCTTACTACTTACGGCATATTTTTGTTGTATGATTTAAAAAATAAGTGCTTTATGTACTACATTAATGAATAAAACATATTTTAGTTTTAAAACACCTTATATAATTTAATCTAGATAGCTTAAGCATACAAGCTTTTTTAGTTCAACATGATTATAGAATAAGCAATTTCAATGACAAAGCAGCTAACAAGCAGCACAGTAACTGATATGTTTAGTCGATTGACTATAAAGAAAAAAGTTAGTACAAGAAAGATAATGTGCTTTCTGCCACGAAATGTCATTTTAATTATCCTTTCAAAGCTAAATTTATTTGATCTGCTATTATTCACACCTCTTTTATATGCAGGAGTTTTCAAAGCATACTATTTGTCAATCAGATTATCCTATTCTAGAATTATCATTCTTAAAAGATATTTTCATTTTAATGTTCTAATAACTTTTGTCTGTCACGAGAATGAAAATACATTTATTATTTTCTTGGATTTACACTTATTAGAGAATAAGTGCTCCTTTGAAAGCCAGGTATAATTTCTAATGATCTTTTTTTTAATAATGACCGCGCATTGCGCTGGTACAAATACTAGTATAATATAAAAACTTGGAGGTTACAGAAGCAGTAGCAGTGTCTTGGGCACTAAATATTACAGAGAGATTGCCCCAACTTGCTAGCTTACTACAAGTAGACCTATTTACTAATCTAGAAGTGGAATTCCCTTGCTGATCATGCAGGAGTAACGGCTGGACTTCAGCTGGTGGTAGCATCAAAACATCAAAACTAGTAGAAGTTGGTAGACGGGACTACTTCGTACACAAAAATTGAGCAACTCCATTCGCTTCTAGAAAGCTATGCCGGAGCACTAGATTCCCCAGCCTCCTCAACAACGACCTGCATAAGGAAAGTTCAGGGTTAAATATAGGATTGCAAGTATCAAGGGAGTTGAGTAACTCCAAGGAGTCCACTTCAATTTCTATGGGATGATAGCTGTTTTGGACTACAAGATCCAGTCCCTTAAGCAAGGCGTAGAGCTCAGCGTTTGCCGGGGCATGAGCTGCACAAATAGCAGAGTAACCCATGCACCATTCTCCATTTGAATTACGTATGACACCACCAAAACCTACTTCTTTTGAGCCCCGCAAAAAAGATCCATCGGTGTTTAATTTGAACGAATTAAGAGGAGGCTTCGTCCAGGTAATAGAGAGAGGAATACGTTGAGGAAACGTGGGGTCTGCAGCAGTAAAGAATTTAAACTCCATAACCTTTGAAATAACCAATTGTGTAGACAAGAGGAATGCTGGTTTTTATACAAATTCGTATTTCTATTAATCCATAAGTGTCATATAGCAAAAGGGAGAAAATCCAACCAACAGAATTGAGTGGAGGGAGAAGCAGGTACTGAAGTTGGAGGACTTAACTGGTACAAGTTGAAAAGCCAATGACTTGGCGTGAAATTTATCAAATCCGTGTTGAGGCCAAAGTCCAACCAGAATTTTTTTGCTATGTGGCAGAATAGAAAAACACGGGCAGTGGTTTCGTCAGCAGTATTACAGATAGGGCATATAGGAGAAGGTGCAATACTTATACGATTACGATATTGAAAGGTAGGAAGACGGTCTAAGGAGCAAAGCCAAAGGGTGAATTTATATTTGTTTATGGTATTGAGTTTCCAAATCCAGGTGAAGGTAACAGGAGAGGATCTTTGTTTGATAGATAGTGATAAACAGAGTGGGACGAGAAAATACCATTCGAGGAGGCTGCCCAGTATGGACGATCAGGAATTGAAGGCAAAGGTACCAGTTTTACTTTAGCGGCTTTGTCTTTTAAATCATCTGGGATTGATATAGTCATCTTATCACAATTCCAACTAGTACCACATCTGAAAGACGATAGTGGTATTCCGCTAAAGTTAGAGGCCCATAGAGAAGATGGTGTAAAGGAAGGGAGTTAGGAATCCATCGATTGAGCCAAAAATTAACAGTCGTTCCAGAGTTTGGTTTCCAGACAATGTTAGGGGCACAAATTTTACCACCTTGAAGAATATTCTTCCAAATGAAAGAGGTTTTGGAGGTATTTGGGTAGTTGTATCTACTAACCAAGGTTCAATCCCAAAGAGCAGTGGGGTTAGTAAACAAACGCCACGAAAGACCGATCAACAAAACTTTGTTTTTGGTTTTTGCAGTTGATATTCCAAGACCACCATTGACCTGAGACGGTGCGGGTTTCCCAGGAAACATAATGCATTTTCTGTTTATCCGTAGTGGAAACCCAAAGAAAATCCCTCTGAATTTTGTCGATGGTTTTGCAAGTCGAAGCTGGGAGGGAGAAGTATTGCATAGTATTTGCCAGAATGGCATTAAGAGTAGACCGAATTAAAGTGACTCTACCCATAGGAGTAAGGAATTTAGTTTTCCAAGTAGCAAGCTTGTTCTTCATATTGTCTATAATGTATTGGAAGTCTTTTGCTCTAGGATGGTGGTTCAGAATGGGAAAACCAAGATATTTACCAAAGTCTCGGGAAGGTCTTATATGAAGAAGGTGGTCAATAGTATCTATGGAAAGCGATTCACTGTTTTTGGAGAAGAAAGCTTTAGACTTAACAGTGTTTATTTTTTGGCAGGAGAGTTGGAAAAAATGATTCATAACATTCACAATTGAATGAATGGAGGCAGGAGTGGCTTTGGAGTTAAAGTGAGATCATCGGCAAAAAATAAGTGAGAGAAAGCCGGGCCATTCGGGGATAAAGTAATAGCATCCCAGGAAAAATTATTTACTTGGTGAGTAATGTGTATAGAGAGTAATTCCATGCATAGAATAAAGATGTAAGGTGACATAGGGTCACCTTGACGATTTCCAAGGGATGGAGAGAAAAAGTCAGTGGGACTGCCATTGACAAGAACGGAGATATTACTAGCGGTAATACAATTCATGATAAGAGTAGTAATTCTCGGAGGGAAATTGAAGTTGTGCAGAGCACAATATACAAATGACCATTCCAGGTGGTCAAAAGCTTTCTCTAAATCCAGTTTAAGAATTAAGCAACCCTTTCGTGATGTAGTGCGATTAGCATAATTTAAAATTTCCTGAACAAGGATAGCGTTATCGTAGGCACGACGGCCTTTAATAAAGCTTGTTTGTTGGGGACCTATAAGGTTAGGGAGAAAGGGCTTGATACAGTTGGCGATAATTTTTGTCACCACTTTATACATTGTGTACATAATCCAATAGGCCGGAAATTCTTCAATATGTTAGTATTCTTAAATTTGGGAATCGGGCAAAGATAAGTATTACTTAGAGGTTCAGGAATAGTCAGGGAGTTAAAAATTTTATGACAACAATCTAACATACTGTTACCAACCTTGTTCCAATGATGTTAGGTAGAAGTAAGGATGAATACCATCTGGTCCTGGGGCTTTGAAGGGCTTGAAGGAGAACAAAGCACTGTATATTTCTTGGTCACTGAGGGGACAGTCAAGAGAGTCCAAAGACTGGTAGAAACAATTGGTTGGAGTAGTGATAATAGAGTTCCTTAGGGACGAAGCGTGATCCGTAGTAAAACAATTAGCAAAGTAGTTGAAAGCATGGGAAGTGATAAGTTAAATAATATTGATAGTGTAAAAAGCCTTTACATCTTTACAAGATCATCAGTATATATAACTTAAAACATTTATAGTATATCCCTTGATAAGTGATGATAACAATTGGATCCAAGACTTTCATTTGTTATGTTGCTATATTAAATTATGTGATTGTGTCATGAATCTTAAATTTTAACTTGTTAGAGATGTTATAAGATGTATTACTCATTTATTTATTTATGTTAGTTACAACAGGATTGAAGGTTACACTAGATGGGCAATCAACAACATTTCCTTTGTCTTTCCTACTACACCCTAGTTAGGCTCCATCAAATATGGTATAAACAATGCATTTGACAAAATCTCCACCAAACACCTTCTCAAAATATACATGTTGAAGTTCAATACCACTATTGACGTAATCCTCCAGAATGCAAATGCCATAGCTAAAAATGTAAGTGAAATTCACCCTTGGCATTACATGGGCATAATTTTTGGATACTATGTTATGTAGATGGAAAGTTTGTTAACAAAAATGTTGAGAAATTCAACTTGAAGAATCCACCATTGAGAAATACTGTTGTGGTTTTTCCTTGTGGATGGACAGCACTAAGATTTGTGGCAAATAATCCTGGGGTATGGGCACTTCATTGTCGTATTGAACCACATTTGCATTTGGACATGGGAGTTAGTTGTCTTTGCTGAAAGTGTTCATCTTGTCAAGAATGTTCCACATGAAGCACTTGTGTTTTGACAGGGAAAATGTTTGTGAAACACAAGCATAAATAGTAGTAGTTAATATCAATGTTTTGTTCATCATACTGATTTTCCTGGTGGCTTGTAATATTAGGATTATCTCCTTATAGATAATGAAATTTTATTGATTTTAAATGTCAAAAAAAAAAAAAATAAGGGAACGTAAAGAGTGAAGCTACAAGGAGAAAAATATAGGGAAATTTCAGCTGTAAATTGCTACAAAAGAGACTGTAGGGAAGGGAAAGGCTGAAACTTTTGAGTGATTTCTATTTTTTTGGATGGTTACAAATGCACAATGTGCCTCCTATTTATACTAGTCCATGGATGATTCTAGATATCCCTCTAGATACATCTACAAGAAAAATCTAGTCATCCTTATCTTCTACTACTCTAGAATATCTAGATAATTCTACAAGATATTTATTCAAGATACTACACTAGGATATTCTAGAAGAATCTATTCCAAAAAATATCTAATATCTAGGAGTTTCTACTACAAAAATATCTACTAACTAGGAGTTTCTAGATAAATCTTAATTT
>JAPEIP010000002.1:80717598-80734459 GCA_026120095.1 Capsicum chinense
ATCCTTATCTTCTACTACTCTAGAATATCTAGATAATTCTACAAGATATTTATTCAAGATACTACACTAGGATATTCTAGAAGAATCTATTCCAAAAAATATCTAATATCTAGGATTTTCTACTACAAAAATATCTACTAACTAGGAGTTTCTAGATAAATCTTAATTTTCTAACATTAAATCTACAAGAAATTAATTTAGAATTATATTAAGTTCAAGACATATACTTAGTCCAGACAAATGTTATGGATTAATATATATAATTGGATTATATATCTAAGTCTAATAAATAAATATATATATATATATATATATATGGATTTAATTAATGGTCTAATTCGAGCTAATATATTGATTTGTGCTATAAATGTTAAGTTTATTTTGCTAAGCTCACGATGTCATTTTATTGAAAAGGCTTTATTTGGTGTCACGTATCAAATGATGTGATACGTTGAGTAAAATAAAAGTAGTCAACAACATCATGCCACATCTCAAAATGATACAACCTTCCTAGTCCATCAAATCAAAGGTCAATGAAAATGGGTCGCATCGTGTACAAGTAACATTCCGACCAAACAAATGTCTTCATACCAGCTTCAATTGGATTTGGTTGATTCATCGGGAAACAATTCATTTGAAGGTTCAGAGAGTCTTGATTCTCCTTGGTTGGAAACTGACTTGGCCTCACGGTTGAGTCATCCTTCCCGCATATTTGGCTAATGTAGCATTCAGAACCAAAACTTCTTCCTAGTAAATCACCACATTCTCAAGATGGCAATTAAGAAAATGTACATAGGAGGATATGCAAAGAAAGAATATAAAATTTTCAAATAAAAGGTGTATTGATTTACGTGGCGGTGAAGAACATTCCAGTATAAAAACTATCTATACAAGGAAAAAGAGTCCATTTCTGAGAAATAACACTTCTTGAATTGGCTTCTACTCCTCTTCTTCCTATATTCTTGAAAAACATTTCCAATTTTAAATTCTCCACAAAGCCAATCTACCTACTACACCCATTCTAATCAAAAGTTCGTATGCACAACTCGAAAACGGAACCAAATCAAAGACACTCACAAAACAAAGGAAGCTATAATGGCCAAGGTTTTCAAAAAAAAGCTAGAACAAACTTTGATGATCATTTAGAGAATTAGTTACAACTATAAGAAAAGATGCTTAAAAAGGAAGCCTTGCTCTCACTTCTAATTTGTTCATTTCTTTTATCCTTTAGTTTGTTCTTCTCTCTCTCTCTTTCTCCCTCTCTCTCTCCCCATATGTACTTGTACTTAAAGCAGAAAAATACCTAGGAATGCTAGGTTCTTGCTACTAGTATTAGGTTCGCAATGTCATAGACACGAAATAAATCATACAAAGGAATACTACCTCGTGGACTCTTCTTCCATGATTAGTTTCTTCCTCTTTGTCCACATTGGAGTTCCATTCATATTACATTATTGTGTATAGTCCATATTCACTTGATAATGTTGTTATATCTCTTTTCAATGCTATCAAAAAGGTGCATCACAAAGTGAACGTTGTGTTCATCGGCCAATTTTTAACATCTTGTTCATTATCAATGTAACAAATGCAATAAAATAGCAAAATAAAGTAAAAGTCTGAAAAATCCATAAAAGTGTGGACAATAAAGCAAATTATAGGGAAACTTAAGGTCATATAAAAAATTGTAAATAGTCACTGGAAATAATTAGTAAAAAAAATCAATCCAAGCACAATCATAGTTCTGTCTATATAAGGAAAAAACATAACGTGACAAAGGAGCAATAAACAACCATTGGAATACAATTTTAAACAAAATTTTAGGTAAACACCACCTGTAAAAAGCAAAACTATACTAAAGAGCAACATGGGTCACTGAAAAATGTTTCACAGATTTTTTATTTTTTATTTTTTATTTTTCTAAAAAAAAAAAAGAAGAAGCAAGAATGACATTATAGGTGCTCTAAACAGCACTTCAGTTTTCAATAAACAAACAAAGATATCATAAAAAAATAGTGAATCATAATAAAAGCTATACCAACAGAACAAGAGCAGATTTCATCGAAAAACATCGACACAGTCACTGAAAAACATTTGAATAGAACAATAGAGAACCAATAGTTAGTACAATCATAATAAAAAAAGAATTATAAAAATATAATCAATAAATAAACCAAAATGAAGCCTAAAATACTCCGTCAGGGTTTGAATTTTTCGGCCAGATCTGTTCGTCGGTGGTAACAAAAGTAAAATAGATTCATCGCTAGAGTTATAACCTGCAAAAGAAAACCAAACATGAGAAAATAAAAAAGGAAAAGGTCTCGATGACCATTCATCTTTTTCTCTGACACTCTGTTTGGATGGTGATTTGTCATTGTTTCATAATGTATGGTACAGTATGGTATGATATGGTACTGTATAGTATACAATATAATACAATGTTTTGGATAGACTGTATCATTCGATGCTGTTTAATAACAGTTTTTTTGTTTGATTTGATGGTATGCTACTATATTATAATGGCTAAGTTTACTAAAATACCCATAATTATTATAGATTTTAAGTTTATCAATAATTATTAATAAAATAATTTTCATTCTACAAATTTATCACAAATCATAGTTTGTGAAATTAAATAAAGAGTTGTCTTCTAAGTTTTCACAATCAGCACCTTATCTAGTTGTAAAAATTAAATTGAAAGCATGAATATGGTAAATTCAACCTAGATCAATATTCTAGTTGTAAAATAATGCATGTAAAAGGGGGACCAAATTTTTTTGCGCCTTTTGATGCAACAATGATGATAAATATTTGTGCGCAAACAATATTTCATGTAATAATTTATTATCAGTAAAAGAAAAACGTTATATATGTGATGTAAAAATACTTTTAATGATATGTTGAAAGAATACAAGAAGAAAATAATAAATAATTAAGTTTAAAAAATATATCTGAGAAACGAGTGTAGAAGAAGAGAAGGTGGAAGAACGAAGAAGAACTCAGATGAGAACAATGCAGAGGAGAGATTGAGCAAAAAAGTATAAAAATAAAAACATATTAGGGTTGGAAGTAATATAGGGTAAAGGGTAAAATAAGATTAAATAATATTATACAAGAGTATCATTGAAAAAAAAGAAAAGAAAACCACGAGATAATCAGTGGTTCTGAAAATTGAGTAATTTTATGGTTATCAAACCATGAAAAGATACCATACCATACCATGCTATGCCTTTTAGAAAACAATCAAAACAAACATTGTTCCCTTGATAACCATACTATATCATACCATGAAAAAACACTATCCAAACAGGGGGTAACTCATAGGATTCAATAGATCTGAAGGATTTTGGGAAGAGAGGGTTTTATGAGAATGACCTATTTGAGATCAATAATGGGAAACAAGATTTTTGTTATGTCTTTAAATCAATATATTTGTTAAATATTAACTTTTTTAAAAATTACACAAAGCCACAACTTAAGTTTCACTTATTACACAAAATTTCAACTATCAAAACATATTACAAAAATCCCACTTTTCATAATTTCTCTCTCTAAAAATACATATACATACATTTACCAAAATTGACTCACGATTTTACTCCTTAGAAGAAGCCTACAATCAAGGAGCGGTTATCATTTTTGAATCCAAACATGTTTGAGTCCAACTTCTACTCGCCGGCATTCAATTTTAACTAAATCTACATTTAATATTTTGAACGTTTAAGATCTGAGGCGAATTTATTTTTTTCTGGTTTTACTAAATTTTGGAGATTTTGGATGAACAAGATGGAGCATGTTGTTCATTCATAGATTTTTTCATAGTTTTGGAGTAATATTTTGATTTTCTACTTTACCAAAATTTAGATTCAAACTTAGCTTTCTTTTTTTTTTTGGTTTTCAATTTTTGCTTTCAATTACGTCTCTACGTTGTTACTAAAGTAACTACTTATTGTAGACAAATAATTTGTCCCTCCCTAAATAATTTTTTTACCTCCATCTTACCATGCACCCCAACCCCATTGCAAAATTTTTTCACAAAATAACAAAATAATAACTAAATCCTAATAAATTGAATCCCCAATATTCCCTTATCCTAAAAAAAATTTATCCCAACCAACTCACACCCCTCACCTAATTCCCTACCCTTCTACCCCACGTGCCCCCTACCCCCACCCCTAGATCACATTTTTTTTTTCTTTTCAGAATATATACACACATAATACATATACAGTGGGGGGATTGCACATAGACTCCTCTGTTTTCCTTCCATTAAGGGGATAAGGATATAGAGGAACACACATTTATTTCCAGGGAATAACAGCATACACACTCTCAGAAGGATCCTCACAACAAATACACAGATGCACACACACACATCTCTTGAACACTCACTGAAAATCATACACGAACACCCCCCACCTTAATACCACAATGATACACTCACACGCATTGGAAAAAATAAAGAAAATTGATCAAAAGTGATGAACAAAGTGAGGGAAATTGGAGAGAAATGATAAAATCGAAGGAAAGAGGGTGAGGAATAAGGACAATTTGATGGTGTCGGCGAGTTTCTCATCAGAAACTCACCGGATTTGTCATCAAAAACCTTGTTGTCTCCATCCGCTACTGTTTTCGGTGAAAATCACCGGAAAACAGCACCTCCAACCATTTTCTTGTCGATTTTTGCCACCATCAGCTTACAGGAGCTCAGATTGTACGAGTTTTAGACTGTTGGATTTTAAGAGGGCTTTGGGTTCGTCTGTCTTCGTGATTCATTTTTAATACTGTGCTTTGGGGGTTTTCGTGATTAAGTGGTGTCAATATTTGTGATTTAGAGTTATATTCACCTCAGTATTCGTCAAGATCAGTAGCGGGTTGAATTTGATACCGAGTTTGGATTTTTGTTTCATGTCGAGGTTCGAATCGACCGAGCGCAGTTCTATTTTTGATATATCAAAATTGACAATTGAGGTCCAATTGTACTCTTTTTCTCTTTTATTTTATTGTTTACTATATTTGGCGTGTTGGATTGAATATCATGTATTGGTTTGATCTTTGTTGGTGATGAATGCGTGTTTGTTTTGATTCGTGGTTAGTTCCCTTGATTATGGTTTGTATGGTGAAATGGTATCTCGTTTGATAATTAAAATTGATTTTTTGGGGCGGAATTTAAATTGATAAAAGTGAATGCGTATTTGTTTGGATTCATTGTTAGAGGTTTAATTCGGAATAAGCATGAATGTTGTTGGAACATGATAGCATTATGATAGGTCAACGTCGATAGGAAAATTATAGGTTTTTGGGGTAGGAAAGCCTTAAGATTCTATATTACGAATGTGTGCATGCTTTTTTGAAATGGTTTCCTATTTATATTGTATATTTATCAAATGTATTTATTCGTCAGAGAATGCCCCGAGGTCACGTATATATCTTTATTCACCGGAGAATGTCCCGAGGTATATTGTACCCGGAGGACATTCGTGACGAAGGCTCGAGGCGTCGGGTAGAGCACTAGTATAGGATTAGTTTAGAATAGGATTTATATTTCTGCATTTTTCCTTTTTTTGGGACTGGACATTGTTTTTATTCGTTTTGTTTGATTGCTTGTTTCATGTTTATGTGTTTATGTGGTTAATACACTCTTAGTGTCAAATTAGCCGATATGCTTCGCCAAGAGATCATGGTTGAACCACGGGATCGAGGGGTGCTTAACACCTTCCCCTCCATCAACAGAATTTCTTAACCGAAATCTCTATTCGTGGATAAGTTTAAAAGAATCAAAATCATTTTGAAAAAGGATTTTCAAAGGTGACTTGGCACACCTGATTTATACCAAGTGACGACTTTGAGTTTTGAATATAGAAAATCCTTTTCAAAATAAATCTTCATTTTGTCACCTAATAATAAAATTCTTTTTAAACTTTAAAATTAATTTTCTTTGGTTAAAAAAGGGGTGTGACAACTCTAGCGACTCTGCTGGGAAATTTTCAGAATTCGAACTTATTTTTGGAGTTGTATCGACTTAGTTTGACACTATAAATGTATAGAATTTTATGTGTGGTATTATTTGTGTTACTATTTTATCATTGTGGCGTGCTTACGTGCTCTTTGTTTACAGTTTTTCTTATGTGTTACCACTTTATATCTGGCATCATTTGTATAACCTGAGTCAATTATTTCTACTACAAGTTCTGTAGTATACGCTGTGTACACAACCTATAGTTGAATCACCCTTATTTTAGGAGGAGGAGCTGTCGGTTGGTATGGAGTGGGTGGAAAGTTATCGCAGTCACTACCGATCATACGCTCTCCCGAACAAACTTGTTAGTGAACTCCAGTGTAGGTCAGCCTTTATGTCATCTTTATCTGCATCATATTGAGACCTAGCGGGACCTACTTGGTCTTTGTAGGAGACTCATGCCTAAAGCATTCCTGCGTGCTAATTGTTACATCTTTGAGGGTAATATGATCATTTGATGGACTGATATAGGGAAAAAAGCATATGATGGAATTAAAGAGAAGTGTGTATACAAGGAAAAAAAAAAGAACAAGAAAAAAGGTTTCATAGTCCTTTTTTTAGCATTTTTTATGGCTTTTGTTCTTCACAATCCAAAAAAAATTCAATAAAATTTTTCACCTTTTGCACTCATTTTCTCAAAAAACAAAACATCAAAAAGATTTTTCTTTTGTTTTTTTAGTAAGCATTCACATTCGAAAATTCAAAAAAGATTTGTTTCAATGAAATCTTTTTATAAAAGAAAAAATTAAAAAGATGGTAGAAGTTTTGTACCTTTCATATAACGAAAATACCAAAAAGATTTTTCTTTCATAATTGTTGGTATCAGTTTTATGTGATGTGTCAAATTAAAAACCCCCAAAAGATTTTATTGACATTTTTCATCGTCTGTCTTTGGTCGTGTCTCTTAAGTTAGGGTCAATGTGTTACTTAATTCTTAATTATCTAATCTGGACGAACTAAACACACCTGATTCTCCTCTCTCGAGAGTGATATACGTACGCAGCCTTTCTAGGGTTCGGTGATCTTATTTAAAAAATTCAAAAAAAATTCTTCTCTTAATTTAGAGTAGGTGTTTCGTATACATCTTTAAAATAAAACTACAAAAAGATTTTTCTTTAATAGGTTCAAGTTTCATTTTTGTATGAAATTGAAAATCAAAAACCCAAAATGACTTTTTTGGTAATCCTAGGTTTCATTTATATTGGGATTTAAACTTAAAAAATGCAAAAATATTTTTGTCAATTCTTTTGACACTTTGTTTCAAGAAAAAGAAAGAGAGTTTTACTGGCCTTTTTGTTGCCAAAAGTCACAAACTACGCACACCTAGTTCTCCCCTCTCTGAGTGAGATACTAGGCGCCCTTCTTGTGTTCGGTGATTTTTTCAAGTGAAAAAGAGAAAGATTTTTCGAAAGTGTTGAAATCTAACACATTAAGGTGGTTGGTTTGTCGCATTCTAGCTGGTCCTCCACATCACACCAAGTCTAAAGAAGAGTTAGTCATGTCCAATAAGGATATAGAGAGTGACCTTATGGATCAAATAAAGAGTCAGGAAAATGAGAGTTTAAAGGAAGAGAATTTGAGACTATGACATCGAATGATGGAAATGTATAGAACTTCGGCCAGTGGGCTGCCTCCTCCTCCACTCCCCAATATTGATGCTTCAAATATCTTGAGTTTTCCATCACAATTGCAAAGACAGATTCCTATTATTGTTGACACACAACAACATGCCTCAGAATTCATTCCACATCAGCTATACCCCAATACTTCCACCACTCCTTCTCTAGCTCCTCAGTATAGGCCTAATACATTCATAACACCACATACCATCTGTGATTTTGTGGCTCAATCCTCTACTGAGGCTTCCACATTGGCTCAATCCTCCATCAATTTTTCTTAAGCTTAATCAGTCTTATTCAAGGACGAATGATCCTAATGAAAAGATATTGTAATATCCTGTATTTCTCTAGCATAATCTAAGTCCCAAGACATGAGTATTCACATATAAAATTTTTGAAATACTCATTAATTTTCAATTTAGAGCCTGTCAATCTGTAGAAAATTCAATTAGCTTTCAAACGATATAAAATTTGCCCAAATCCGATAATCGGGTATGAAATTTTGGCGATTTTAATTTTTAGTTATTAAACACCATCATTTTGACCCTTAGCATGTTGTGGAGCCAGTCTAAATAACAATTGCCAATTTTTAGTGTGGTAACGCGATGTTGGCGCGTGTGCCAAAGACCCAGTTCACATTTGGCAATTTTCAGTGAGCCTTCGCAATTTTGGCGCATCGCGGAGGTGACCAAAATGGAATTCCAGTGAAGGACCACGATCTTACCACGTTGGGCCATCATCCAGTTTCCCAACTGTCCCTTTTCCAGTGGCTTAGTGCAATATTGGCGTGTCGTGCAAAGGACAAAAATTGGGATCTTCAGTAGGGGTATTAGGGTCTTTTTCCTAAGCCCTAAACTCGTCCTAAACACAAAATTTAACCGCTAATTGACCTAAATACTTATCATTATTCAATTCCTCTCAAATTAAGGATCCCCTTTTCAAGAACAAGAAACCCTAGCTCTCAAATTCAAGGCCAAATCTCAAGAGCTCCCCATCAATCCTTCCAAATTCATTAACTCAGGTATGTTAGATATTCATCCATGGGTTTCTTTCACCCATGGAGTCCAAGTATCCTATTTAAATTACAAAATTTTGATCTTTTCAAGTTATTTGATTTTAAATTGTGATTTCACCCATGAATCTCCACGAACTATGATTTTATACCATGTTTCAATGAAATTATTGTTGTTATTCAATTCTCTATGTTTTAATGTTATCATTCCTTGAATTAAATCATAATTTAGTATTATTCATGTTGAATTCATGCTTTTACTACAAGTTCAATCATTCCTATGATTTGATCAAACCATGAACTCCAAGTGTTTGATAAAATGCCTACAAGAGTGATTGATTTAATAAAAAACTTCATGCTTTGTCCTGCAAGCTTTAGTGTCATTTTACTATTATTGTTTTTGAGTCCTAGGGGTATTGAATACCCGAAAACCATAGTTGTTTACTTAGTCTAGTCTCAGTACATTACATAATAGTCTTTAGAACATACTATGGCATTATCAGGATAGTCATATATCAGTCAGTTAAACTCATAACAGTCTAGTATTTCAGTGTCTTTCAGTTAGGAGTAGGATTTAGCACCGAGCGAGTGTAGGGATGGCGGCTTTCCCGTAAGATAGGTAGAGTCATTAGTAGCAGTCCCTATACACCAAAACTATATAGCCAGTGTAGGATATAGGGAGTCAACCGTCGGATTGGGCTTTACTATCTTGCAGGGGTCACCCGTCAGTTCAGGATAGTATATCAGTATAGTGGATCCACACAGCAGCGTTAGTACCCGTCACACGGTATTAATATTCTTCCAATTGGGTTTACACGTTGGACCCCGATTAGCTTAGATTGGGGCATGTTGGTTAGATGATACCTCCCACAGTCTCAGCCACAATCTCAGTCACAATCTCAGTTATAGTCTTAATCCTGTAATCAGTTCAGACATTCAGTCTTAGTGTTGTTTGACCAAAGCATATAGATGTCAGTTATTTTAGTATTTCAGTTTACAGATTTTACTCAGTTCATGTTATATGCTTGGTCATGCATCCTCAGTTTCTATAGATTTTCACATATCTTTAGTATTTACATACCTTCATGCATACAAAGTATTTACAGATTTTACATATTTCCAGTAGCTACAGACTTCATGATCTCTATTCAGTACTCTTTTCTTTACATGTATATTCAGATAATTTATTATTCCTGTTCATGAAACCATACATATTAGCCTACCTCATTTAGCATACCAGTACATTCAAAGTACTAATCAAATATCTTTTTCTGTGCTTGATGTATTATATCGTAAGTTCTGATGCCCAGTTCTTGGATCGCTTTGATATTTGAGACATCTCAGCAGTAGCAATGGTGAATCTATATCATTAGAGGAAAAATTGGTTTATTTCATGTTTTCAGTCTAGTAGTTAGTTGGAGTTAGTTGGGGCTTGTCCCATCAACTCACAATTATTCAGTTTATAGGCTTTTCAGACACTATAGTCAGTTAGTTATTTAGTATATCTTAGATTTCAGACTCAGATAGTTATTTCTTCTTACTCATAGTTCAGTATTTGTTATCAAAACCTTATGGTATATCTATTATTCTTCCACATTTATGATCGTGTTATTCAGTGCTCACAGCAGTTACCAGCTCATAGGTTAGCTTGTAGTCCTTCGGGATTGTAAGCATCGTGTGACGCCCAGGGGGTAGTCTCGGGACATTACACTAGCCATTTTCCTAATTATCATTTTCAAATGAAGCTCGCGATAGCATCATATCGTGCCAAGGACCAAATTCACGTCTAGTCAGACACGACAATAGCACCGCATCATGCCATCATTCTAGTTCCTTGTTGTCCCTTTTCTAGTGGCTCATCATGATGTCACCGCATAACGGTGAGGCCAAAAATTAAGATTTTTAGTTTTTAAGTTTCAAGTTTTTAATTATTAACAAGGGTAATTGGATCTTTTTCCATGACCCAAATCAGTCTTAAACACAAAATTAAGCCCTAAATAACCTACTATATCATTATTTACTTACTTTTCTCAAGATTAAAAACGTTCTCTCTCAATTAGAAAACCTTAGTTTTCAAGAAACAAGAAAAAATCTTAAGAATTCCTCCAAGAACCTTCAAGAATTCTTCTTCTCAGGTCTTTTAGGTGTTCATCTATTGGTTTCTTTCACCCATATAGTCCAAGAATCCATTTTGTAAAACTGCAGGATTATTGATTCATGATTTACATGCTTGAAATTGGATTGTATTCATGTTCATGACATTAATTGAGTTTCAATCCATGATTAATTGTAGATTCCATGAAGTTGAAATAGAATGTATATTGAATTGTGTAATTCCTATGTTATAATCCTTGAATTAGCAAGTTTTGGTGTTGTAATAACAATGTTTATATGCTATCCATGATAATATGCATTAAGTTGTGCTCCCCATGTGTTTGATGGAATGTCCATGTGAATTAAATGGTGAAATCAGGACATGCTAGCATATGTACAAGATTATGCCTTACAAGCTTTGATAAAATGTCTCTATGAATAAATTATGAACAAGTGGACATTTTTATGCTTTTCAAGATCATGCTATGCTTTACTTTTTATGCTATCGCGTCTTGGGAGTATCTAATACCCGACAATCTATTTGTTTACCTAGAGATACATTAGTTATAGAAGAGTCTCAATGATGTTACGAAATAGTAGTATGTAGTCAGTTACAGAACTCAGTGACTCGGTCCAGTTCAGTCAGTAAACACGATCAATAATAGTTTAGTCAAATTCAGTACAGTCTAGTTATCAGTCCACGGTCTATTCAGTTGGGAGTAGGATTTAGCATCGAGTGAACCCAAGGATGGGGCTCACCTGCCAGTAGAGGATGTGATCCTTAGAAGCAGTCCTTGTGTTCCAGAACTACATAGCCAGCATTGGTTGAGACATCAACCTACCAGTTGAGGGTTGATGGGGGGTTTTAACCTACCAGTTGAAGGTACCACCATTCTCATATGAGTGCTTGCCAGATGAGGGTAACTCTTTAGCTTATCTTTACCCATGTCATGGTACTGATACCCTTCCAACTGGGGTTACAGGTTGGAACCCAAATCTATTTAGAAAGGGGTATGTCGATTAGATGATTACATCCTACATTTTTAGTTTCAGTCTCAGGATAGAACTCAGTTCAGTTCTACAGAATCAGGACTATCAGACATAGTCACTCAGTTATCAGTAATTCAATTATCAGTAATCTCAGATATCAGTTACTCAATATCAAAAATCATTTCTCAGCTTCAATAAAATCTCAGATACAGTATTCATGTATATGCACAGTATTGCATACTCAGTCTTTTACAATAGTTTCAGTTATCCATGTACTCTTACTTAGTTATTCCATATCATTCAGTCAATTATTCTACATGCATATGAACCCCTGCATTTAGTCTTACCTCATCTTGCATACCAGTACATTCCATTACTGACACATACTTTCTCTTTGTGCAATGATGTCTCATATCGTAGGTTCAGACGCTCAGGTTCCTGACCGCGCTTAGATAAATTCAATTAGCAGTCACAAATTAAGTAGTGAGTCCTTATCTATCGAGGAGATGCTTTTATTTTAGTATTATAGTAGCTTCAGTATTTTATTAGTCGGAGTTAGTTGGAAGCTTATCCCATTAACTCCATATTCAGACAGTTCAGTTAGAGGCTTTTCAGACTAGACTAGTTTAGAAAATATTCAGTTTTCAGCTATTATTGTCAGATATTATTACTATCAGTATTTAGACTATGAACCTTATGGCATTTTAACTTATGTTCCGTATTATTATAGCATATTATTCAGTGCTCACAGCAGGTACCAATCATGGGTTAGCTTGTGGTCCTTCAAAGTCGTAAGCACCATGTGGCATCTGGGGTGTAGACTTAAGGCATTACAATAATTTTATTTTTATTTTCTTGAGTCATTTATCCAAATAAAAAAATCATTGTCATTTTTCTCTTATCTTTGAGTCAAATCCTTGTCAAAACAAGTGAGAAAAGATCTCAAAACTGGCTACCAACTTTTTCAATTGCACAAAGTAAGGCAAAAATACAACACATGAAAGGGATATGATTGTGAGCCGAAATAGGGCATGCAAAAGGTTTTGAGAACAGACAAGTTTTGAAACTCATGAAAATACCAAGGTTCAGAGGGCTTATTTGAGGAGCATGGTAAAGTAGATATACTGTGTTTGTTTCAGAGTCACTCTTAATAATCTAAGTTTGGTCAATGATACAACAATTTAATAACATATGTTAATGGTTGAAAGCTAGGTTAAATGTGATGGGGGAAAGAGCAATTATCGCAAAAGCTAAAGCCACAAACTAGGCACTATATTTTTAAACTCACAATTTTTTTTTGTATAAAATAGGAACACATATTACCTTCAAATCAAGGATTTCAAAGTCTAAAAATCAAAGGCCATAATTCCTCACTTCTACAAATGTAGGAGGCAATGTTGCTGCACAGATTTCGTGATCAAAACCATGGTAAAACTCATAATCCAATATCTCTAGGAGATACACTTCCTTGTCTGGGTAATTCAGATTCATTTATTAGGTGATGCACTTCCTAAATTGGATCTTCACTCCTAAAAGACACGCTTTCTAGTTGAGTCCTTCCACTTAAACTTTCTAGTTGAGTCCTTCCACTTAACCTCTAGGAGAAACACTTCCTTATTAGGGTAGTTCATGTTTTGGCTTGCTAGGTGATATACGTCCTAACTTAAGCCTTTACTCCTAGAAGATACACTTTCTGGTTGAGTCTGCAACCCCTAGGAGATACACCTCCTTATCTGAGTAATTCAGGTTTTATTTATTAGATAATGCATTTTCTAAATTGAAATTTCTCTCCTAGAAGTCGCATTTTCTAGTTGAGTTATTCCACTTGACCTTTAGGAGACACACTTCCTTGGTGGATATTCAAGCTTCGCTTGTTAGGTGGTTCACTTCCTAACTTAAGACTTTACTCCTAGAAAATGTACTTTTTAGTTGAGTAGTCAACCCCTAGGGATTCATTTTCTTGGGTGATTTATGCGGAATTTGTTAGGAGACGCACTTCCTTGTTTGGATAATTTAAGTTACATTTGTAAGGAGACGCACTTCAATGTTTGGGTAATTCAAGCGGTATTTGTAAGGAGACGCACTTCCTTGTTTAGGTAATTCAAGAGATATTTGTAAGGAGATGCATTTCCTTGGGTAATTCAAGCAACATTTGTAAAGAGACGCACTTCCTTGTTTGGATAATTCAAGCGGCATTTGTAAGGAGCGACTTCTTTGTTCGGGTAATTCAAGTGGGATTTGTAAGAAGACGCATTTTCTTAGGTATTTCAAGTGGATTTGTAAGAAGACATACTTTCTTGATTGGGTAATTCAAGTATCATTGGTAAGGAGACGCACTTCCATGTTTGGGTAATTCAAGAGGCATTTGTAAGGAGATGCACTTCTTTGCTTGGGTAATTCAAGCGTCATTGATAAGGAGATGAACTTCCTTGTTTAGGTAATTCAAGCAACATTGGTAAGGAGACGCACTTCCTTGATTGGGTAATTCAAATTTTACTTGTTAGGTGATACACTTCCTAACTTAAATCTTGATTCCTAGAAGATGTATGTCCTGGTTGAGTCAATCCCCTTGATTCTTAGAATATTTACATCCTGGTCGATTCATTCCCCTTGATTCTCAAGTCAATCCCCGTGATTCCTAGAAGATGTACTTTCTAGTTGAGTCATTCCCCTCGATTCTTAGAAAATGTACTTTCTAGTCGAGTCATTCCCTTTGACTCCTAGAAAATTCATTTTCTAGTCGTGTCATTGCATTTAACCCTTAGGAGATGCACTTCCTTGTCAGTTTTCATTTTTCCGGTGACACATTTTCTAACTTAAACTTTTATCTCTAGAAGACGAACTTTCAAGTCGGAATTCCCCACTTTAATTCTTAGGTGACACACTTCCTAGTCTTGATCATTTGATTTTACTCTCAAGACATGCATTTCTTGGTCAGAGTCTTAATTCATCATTGCAACATACAAGTAATTATGATTGGATTTGACATTCACAAAAGTCCTCTGATGTTAACTTGGGGCAAAAATTTAATTCCTATTTTTGGAACTTTACTTTTCTAGCAAATGAAATCTCTCTTTATAATAATCTTTGTTTAGGATAATTTTCTTTCTAGTTTTGATGTGATTTCAGGAACCTGCCAGAAGAATAGGGTAAATAAATGAAAAGTCAAGAAACATAGTGAAGAAGTTGAAAGCCAAGCAACAAGGTGAAGAAATCAAAAGTCAAGCAACAAGGTGAAGAAGTTGAAAGTCGAGCAATAAGGCCAAAAATAGAAAGTCAATAGATAGAAAAAATAGCAAGTCAGGCTTAAAAGTCAAGCAACAAGGTGAAGAAATCGAAGGTTAAGCAACAAGGTGAAGAAGTTGAAAGTCAAGCAATAAGGCCAAAAATTGAAAGTCAACAGATAGAAAAAATAGCAAGTCAGGTTCCCGCCTAGAGATCAGGATGAAGAAATTGAAAGTCAAGCAATAAGTTCAAGAAATCGCAAGTCAGGAGCCCGCCTAAAGAATAAGGTGATGAAACTCAAGTCAAGAATCCAAAAGAAGTTATGTAGATAGGATTTTGTAATTTCATTTATGTTTTAACTTATAATTTTCATTTTTGATGTAATGATAGAGCCGCGGACCAAAACCTCGATGGGACCTCACTCGACTCTCCAACTCGGTTTTCCTTCTTCCTTCTATTTCTTTCTTTGAATAATGGTCGGGACAAAATTCTATCTCATTGTTAACTTTTTTGTCTGAAAACACTTTGTGTTTACACCCAAAAAGGGGCATGATGTAGATACATAATTTTGTCCCTCCCTAAATTGCTTTTTTACCATATTTTTTACCTCCGTCTTACCATGCACCCCAACCCCATTCCATAATTTTTCCACAAAATTACAAAATAATAACCAAATCCTAACAAATTGAATCCCTAATATTCCCTTATCCTAACAAATTTTATCTCAACTAACTCACACCCCTCGCCCAACCCCCTGCCCTTATACCCCAAATGCCTTCTACCCCTACCCTTGGATCAAATTTTTCTTTTTTTTAGAATATATACACACACAATACATATACAGTAGGGAGATTGCACATAAACTCCTCTGTTTTCCTTCCATTAAGGGGATAAGGATACAGAGGAACACACATTCATTTCCAGGGAATAATATCATACACATACTCTCAGAAGGATCTTCACAACAAATACACAAACGCACACATACACACATCTCTCAAACACTCAATGAAAACCATACACGAACACATACCCCACCTCAATTCCATAATGATACACTCATACGCTGGAAAAATAGATAAATTTGATCAAAAATGATGAACAAAGTGAGGGAAATTAGAGATAAATGGTGAAATCGAGGGAAAAAGGGTGAGGAATAAGGACAATTTAACTGGTTTTGCTGAGTTTGTCACCAAAAACCTATTGGATATGTCATCAGAAAACCTTGTCGTCACTATCCGCTACTGTAACGCCCTGAAAACGGATTCTGGAGCGTCACACGGTGCTTGAGGCTATGAGTATCCCCAAGCTAACCCTTTGAGCCATTTTCATTCAGTTAAACATGAATCAACAGGATTTCCATAAATAACCCTCAAATATCGACAGAGTAATCATCATCCAAGAATAAAAGAATTTCAAAAAGATAACAAAATACGACTTATTAGTCAACTCCCAACATCTATACTACTCTGACAAGCCTCTAAGAAAATCAATAAAACCAGCGAGCCATTGAGACATGCCCCAACTGACTCATACTTAGTTATCAAATGTAAATAATTCTGTGAAAATAACATCAGACATTACGTCCTCGGAACATGAGGACTCACCACGACAGAGGATGTAGAACAGCATGCTCAAAGAATTATTGTTGAACCTGGAACTGAGCACCTGAACCTATATTCCAAGAAAATGCAACCTATATCCGAAGATGTGGGTCAGTACCATGGAGAGGAACCGAGTATATGAGGGTGTATGCAATTTTATAAATATCATCATCATAAATATTTATAAGAAATATGTAGGATGTATGAAAGACTCACATAGCCCGAAAAAAATCATCATAATCATGAGAGGATGAAATAAGTATAATAACACATGTGAGTCATCATATAATTTGTCAATCAC
>JAPEIP010000002.1:80757212-80767748 GCA_026120095.1 Capsicum chinense
TCCTTTACGGTTAACTATCACACCCCCGCCATTGTTGTCCAATCAAAACCATTACAAAACAACCAAACCATTTTTCATTTATTAACCAAGGCCATTAGTAGTGGTATCATCATACCGACTATAACTTGTAAGTAATGTCCATAGACATCTATTTATGGATTAAGGGATTCCTATGTACCCTTCAATTTACCATATTAAACCACTTGGGGGGATTCCTATGTACCCCACAAGCATTATCATTTAGTTAGCAACCTTTCAAAACCATTTAAACCATTTAAGTTCCTTTACCAAGTTAAAACAAGCAAGAGTTCCATTAAAAATACATTAATGCAATGAAAACATTTTAATAAGCATTTTGTCAAACACCTTGGGGGTATAATGTAACCAAAACCAATTTTAATTACCAATAAACCATTCCCATGCAACCAAGCATCCAAGACCACCAATAATGCATACAAAAAATAATTAAAACCATGAGAAACCATAACCAATCATTTATAATCAAAACCCTAGATCATATTTGAAAACCAAAATAATACAACAATGAAATCATGAAAACCATTCATAAAAATCATGCCTTTAGTTGGAACTAACAATAAAGAAAGAGAAATTCCTTAATTGACAAAGTACATAGAGAGAAATCACCAATAATATCCTCAAATTATTCCTATAGTTGAAACCCTATCTTTCTTGCCCCAAAAGCTCTTGAGAGAATTATGAAGTGTTTTGAAAGAGTTTCTAAGTGTTTATGAATAGAACAAAAGGGAAAATAACCTTTTAAGAGAGTTAAAAGTCGTGAGCCTTATTAGTTTAAGTGTAGAAATATCCATAATACCCCCACTTAAGCTTCACAAAAATCCTATCACAGGGATACGACTCCCCTCATCAGTCGGACCCTCCGATATGAGTGGTACCCGCCACTCGTATCCTAAGACTTAACCCTTGGACCTAACACTATACAGTGTACGAATCATCCAAACCAAGTCTTATCCATAACATAAGACTTGGCAGAATAGACCCAAGAAAGATTTAGATACTATCCACCATACGAATCCTTGGTTTGATTTGTACCATAACTTAAGGCTCATGGTGAGCCATTCGTACTCAAAACCAACTTAAATTACCAAGTCTAACGTTAAGAGAAGTAACCAAATGACCCGTATCCATCAGTACGACTAGTACCACCAAGTCGTACCTATTCTAGTAACTAAAATCTATTCCACCAACCAACACTGGTCAACATACAATTGGACCATACCATTCGCACCCCATCATATGACTCATACCCATGATTCATATTGGTTTCATAGACCAAAATTCTAGGAAATTTTCTAAGGTCCAGAAACTAAGGTGTTTCAAAGAACTTGCAAGGACTTGAAGGATATAAAAGTGTATCATATAAGGACTTGTGCATGTTTCCAAGCGTTAAACTTCCCCTTGGATTTATGATACAAAAGTTTAAGAAGTATGATAGACACGAAAATTCCATAGCATATTTCAGGCATCATTACAATCAATTGAGGGGAGATGGAGGGAAATAAGAATTGCTTATGGCTTATTTCAGAGAAAGTCTAGCAGGTTTAGCCTCAAAATGGTTTGTTGATTAGGACATCAACAAGTGGAATAGTTAGGATGACTTGGCTAATGAATTCGTGCAACAATTTGAATACAATATAGAGTTAATTCCTAATGAGAAATAACTAACTAATATGAAAAAGAAGAATATTAAAAGCTTCAGAGAGTATGCGATTAGATGGCGTGAACAAGCTGCTAGGGTAAAACCGCCAACGAAAGAAAAAAAGATACTGGAGGTGTTTATTCAAGCGCAGGATGAAATATGTTATCAATAATTCTTACCTATGTTAGGCAATACATTTATTGAGGTCCTTAAAATAGGGGAAATGTTAGAGGATGGAATTAAGACCGATCGCATTGTGATTTTTGTAGCATTGAAATTAACTACTCAAGCAATTCAAAAGGGTTTAGAAAATATTGGAGGAAAGAAGAATAAGGAAGATGTAACTTCTATTATAGATGGACAACAGGCACATCCAAGAAGACCACGTTGTCATTACCCTCAGTCTCAAGCCCAAGTCCATACCCAAGCTTTATATAATCACTCTTATAGTCCATACCCCTAACTCCAAATATAATATATAGTGCACAAACATATATTCAACTTCTTTCTTACCCACAATGGCGCACACCACCTCCTTAGAGTCATCCCCCAACTCCACAAATACATCAAAGCCCTTTTAGGCCCAATTTTTGATCCAAACTAAACAATGAAATGAGGTAGAACCCAAGGGATAGTTTCACTCTAATTGAGGAATAATATGCCAGTTTATTCCAGAGATTAACACAGTGGGGCATGATCACTCCTTTTGTTGCTTACACTTCTGGCCCAAACTCAAGAAATTTTGATCCTCATGTAAGATATGCATATCATTCTTATGTCTAGGGTCAGAGTATAAAAGATTGTCGTGCTTTGAAAAGAGAATTAAAAAAGATGATTCAAGATATATCAAATATGGTGTAGATCATTGACTGTGGGAAAATCTCTAGTCATGCTGATGTGCAAACCAGTGGCTAAGATATCTAGCTCAGTAATTAGAAAGTCACTCCTATCCTTATTATGAAGGATTTTGGTAGTTTATTTTGTTCTCATTTCTATTATCCAAATTATTTCAGGGTTGTAGTTCTGGATCTATCTTGGATTGTTTCTTTGTTATTTATGTTCAAACCCTTCTATTTTTCATTTCAACAAAATGTTGTATCGCTTTTTCTTTTTATTTTATGTTATTTGTTTTTGTTCTTTATACTGGTCATTTTATGTTGGTTCTAGTGATATGGCATGCTTGCAGAATTTTTAGTTAGATTTTAAAATCTAATTCAATTATGAAAAAGTGAATCAGAAATAGAAAAGAGCAATTTAAGAAAATAGATAGAGTGTTGAGACATTGGGCGACCAAGCTGAAGCCTTCCATGAATAAATTAAGGCAATCATTTTGAGAATCACAAGAATAATTTGATTATCAATTTAAAGACATCTGAATTAGGTAAAATAGTGGATGCACGATCTTCTGTTAAGAGAAACAAAAGAAATTTTCTCCACTACGGTATAAATCATTCGATGTAAGGTGTGTACGACAAAGATGGAGTCATATGTTTAACAAGTGCAGAAGAAGAAGTCACACACATGCTCAGTTAAAGTTAGTGAAAAGTTAGTATAAGTGATATTCATATTTCATTCTCATATTGCATGCATTCATAAAGGATTAATATGATGAAGCATTTCATTCTGATATCCAAACATTGTGTCATCCTTTATTCACCCCGTTTGAGCCTTAGTTTTATTTTCTTTCATACCCCTCTTTTAGAATCAAGATAGAGTTAGTAAAGTTCAAAATAAAAGGTATCGAGCAAAAGAATAGAGTCAGAAAAGTCCATCTTAGAAAAAAGAGAAAAAATGTGTTCAAAAAGAAAGAAAAGAGAAGAGTGTCAAGAAAAATAGAGTCAGAAAAAGTCTCAAAGAGAAAAAGAGTCAATAAAAGAGAAAAAAATCAAAATCAAGCAGAAGAATGAGTTGTCGGAACTGTGCTTGACCTTATTCTCCTCTCTCGAGGATGCGATACGTAGGTAGCCCTACTTTAGGTTCGGTCCAATCAAATAAATAATTTATAATTATCTAATCCAAAAAAATTGGGGCATGAGTTAATCTTCGTTGTTTGAGTCAATTCCAAAAGTTTTAAGTCATACTCCACTTCAAGTCTCATTTGGGACTCATGACATTCTTTCTTTCTAACCCTATTCAAAAGCTAGGTTACAACCAAAGAAAGACCTTCAAATAAATATTTGAGAATGTTAAGGCTAAGCATGAAATGGATATAATGACACATTTTGGGTGCTACTTGTTTTCGTCAACATAAGAAATCAGGAGAGAAATAAAAATGAGAGAGTCTTATTAGTATAAGCCCTCACGGGCACCGTAAGGCAATAGTAAGTTTAGAGAAATAAAATGAGAAAGCTTTATTAGTGAAAACCCTCACGGGCACCGTAAGATAATTGTGAATTGAGTGAAATAAAAATGAGAGAGTCTTATTAGTGAAAACCCTCACGGGTACCATAAGATGATTGTGAGTTAAGAGAAATGAAAATGAGAGAGTCTCATTAGTGAAAAACCTCACGAACGTCATAATGAGATGATGAGCCAAGGAAAATAAAAATGAGAGAGTCTTATTGGTGAAAATCCTCACGAACGTCATAAGGCAATGATAAGCTGAGACAAATAAAAATGAGTGAGGCATGTTAGTGAAAATCCATCGAGACATCACTAGCCGGATGAGGTATATAAGTACAATGAGCTTTAAAAAGCAATTCCGTTTTAGGGTCATTAATTCAATAAAATTAGTGAAAGTTCGAATAGAAATATCAGGAATTTCAATCAAAATGCATGTCATAATCATTAGAGTTGACTGATGTTTTCAGATAATTTTTTTCTTTTCTCTATTTTCAAAAGAGGACATACATTGTCTTTTCTTTCTTTTTTATTTTTATGCTTTTGAGTCTATTAGTCAAATAAAAATCATTATTATTTTTCTCATGTATTTGTGTCAATTCCATGTCAAAACAAGTGAGAAAAGATCACAAAACTTGCTACCAACTTCTTTAATTGTACAAAGAAAGATAAAAGGGCAGCACATGAAAGAAACATGACTATAAGCTGACACAAGTGATGTAGAAAGTTTTGTTAACAAAGAAGTTTTGATATTCTTGAAAATACCAAGGTTTAAGGGGTTTATCTGAGAAACATAGCAAATCAGAGACACTGTATTTTTTTTAGAGTCACTCTTAATAATCTAAGTTTAGATCAATGGTGCAGCAAGACAGTGATATGCCATTAGTTGGAATCAAGACTTAATGTGACAAGTGCAAGAGCAATCGCCTCAAAAGCTAAATCCGCATGACAACCACCATATTTTTAAACTAACAAGTTTTCTTTGATGAAACAGGAACATATGCTACTTTCTCAATATTGCTTAATCCTTAGGAGGCACACTTCTTTGTCTGGGTAATTCAAGTTTCTTTTTCTAGGTGTCATACTTCTTAACTTAAGCCTTGAATCCTAGAAGATGTATTTTTTTAGTTGATTCCTTCCACTTAACCCTTAGGAGATGCACCTCCTTATCTAGGTAATTTAGGTTTCATTTATTAGGTGATGCACTTTTTAAATTGAACTTTCACTCCTAGAAGCCGTATTTTCTAGTCGATTCATTCCTTTTAACCCCTAGGAAATGCACTTCCTTGTCAGGGTGTACCAAGATTCATTTATAAGGTGACACACTTCCTAACATAAACCTTTATCTCTAGAAGATGCACTTTTGAGCCGGAATTCCTTTTTTTTAATCTTAAGAGATGCACTTTTTGGTCTTGGTCATTTTATTTTATCCTTAAGAGATGTATTTATAGATCAGAGTCTTGATTCACCTTAGCATTATGCATCTTGTAAGTAGTTGTGATTGGGTTTGAAACCCACAAAAGTTTTCTGATGATAAACTGCGGCAAAATTTAATTCATGTTACTTGGAACTTCACTTTAGGACCCTCCTAAATAATGGGACTATTTTTCTAGAAAATGAAATATTTCATTATCATAATCTTTGTTTGGAATAATTTTTATTCTAGTTTTGATTTTTATTTCAAGAGTCCACCTGGAGATCAGGGTGAAGAAATAGAAAGTCAGGAGACTGCTTGCAAAATAGGGTGAGGAAATTTCACGTCTGGACTCGCCTGGAGAATAGGGTGATGAAATTGCATGTTGGGAGCCCTCCTGAAGAACAGGGTGAAAAAATTGAAAGTCAAAATATTACCTGGAGAATAGGGTGAGAAATAGAAAGTCAGGAGCCTGCTTGGAGAATAGTATGAGAAAATTGCAAGCTGGGAGATTGCCTGGAGAATAGGGTGATGAAATTACAAGTCGAGAGCCCGCCTGGAGAGCACAATGATGAAATTGAAGTTGGGAGCCTGACCGAAGAATGGGTGATGAAATTCAAAGTCAGGAGCCCTCCTAGAGAATAGGGTGAGAAAATTGCAAGTTGGGAATTTGCCCGGAGAACAGGATGATGAAATTGCAAGTCGGGATCCCATACATACAATAAGGTGATGAAATGGCAATTCAGTAGCCCTCCTGGAGAATAGGGTGATTGAATAGCAAGTCGGGAGACTGCCTATAGAATAGGGTAAAGAAATCAAAAGTCAATAAGGTGAAGAAATTATAAGTCAATAGCCTTCCTAAAGAATATTGTGAAGAAATTAGAAGTTAACAAGGTGAATAAATTAGAAGTGAGAAGCCCACCTAAAGAACAGGGTGAAAAAGTCAAAATTCAACAAGGTGAAGAAATTGTAAGTTAGGAGACTGGCTAAAGAACAGGGTGAAGAAATCAAAAGTCAACAAGGTAAAGAATAGCAAGTCAGGAGTCCACTTGGAGTATAGGGTGAAGATTTTCAAATTCAAGTTCAAAGTTCAGAAGTTCCACATGAAGTACATAGTCAATGTTCAAGTTCATCTCCAACACCAAATTTTGTATGGAGAAAGTATCTATTCTCAAAGTTCAACCCAATGAAGATCAACCATTTGTCACTTTTGAAAGCATTGAAGATTCAAGTCAAGAGTCAAGAGAAGCTGCATAGATAATATTTTTGTCATTTCATTTATCTTTTTAACTTGAAACTAGTATATTTATCCGCGCGATGCGCGGATAATGTATGTATTAGTTATAAAACTTTCAAAACATTGTATCTTGGAAAATAAAAGTGCAAAAATATATAATAGAAATGATTATTTTAAAAAGTTGATGATATATTTAAGTCTAAATTTTTCCTATATATTAATTTAAACTAATAATATATTGCTATGAATTAAATAAATAAAGTTTTTATTTTTTATATTTAAATGAACAAAAGTAAAATAATATAAATAGCATAAAATTTTAAAAAAGGTTTATATAGGAGAGTGCAATAAATGAAACTATCAAGAAATTGTAATTATAAAAATGTAATTGTTTATTTTTATTCTAATACATATACGTATTAATATACTTATTAGTATATATTTATCTTATTGTCTATATAATATTTACAAAACTATTCAATTTATTATTATCCTTTTCAAATTTTTGGCTATTTGAAATTAAAATTCATCATTTATGATTTTGGTTAAAACTATGATTCGATATTCTAGATAAATAAAAATTATATTATTTATGAATACTATATTATTAATTAAATGAAAATCAAATTGTTAAGGATTAAAAATAGATAAAATAACTTAGTAATATGATTATTGATTTAATATATTAAAAATTTAAAATGATTAAACTTAACAAAAATTCATAAAATCAAAATAAATTGGCGGATGCAAATGTATAGGCGCATGTAGGTTCAAGCAAACCAATATGCTACCGTTAATATTAAGTAATTAAATACAAATATATTTTATATTATCTTAAATCATTGAATTTATTAAAGGATAAATTACACAAATCTCATACTTAAGAGACTATATTACCTAATATCCCTTACTTTTTTAAATTTACATAAAATCCCATTTTCACCTTTACTCTTGATACATATCAAGAAAACCCCACATCCTATTTTTACTCCACCATTAACTCATTCAAGATTTCCTTTCCTAAAATATCTCCCTAATTATCAAAAATTAAATAATCTTCCTTCCTGATTTTTTCTCTTCCATTAATGGTTAAATCATCTTCCTTCCTGATTTTTTCTCCTCCATTAATGCATGCAACTTTTTTCTCTCTCTTAAAATCTCTCCCATTTTTTAAAAAAAAATCTATTGATCCATATATAAATTTGTTTAGTTATTCATATATGTTTATTTTTTTAATGGTGCTTCATATGAATGATAAATATGATATCATTATATAGGTATTATGGTGATTCATACGATAAATACATTTTGCATGATTTTAACGGGTGATATATATGATATTAATAGGTGATACATATTGTATTATGGTGATTCATATGATAGATACAATTAACGGGTGATTCATATGATATTAATGGGTGATATATATGATTTTATAGTGATTCATATGGTAGATACAATTATTTATTTCAATTGTTGGGTGATTCATATGATATTAATAAGTGATATATATGGTATTATGGTGATTCATATGGTAGATACAATTATTTATTTCAATTATTGAATGATTCATATGTTATTAATGAAAGGTAATGATGTAGTCAGTGTAGGAAACAAAAGTAATAATATTTTTTAAAAAAGACTAAAAGCAGAATTGAAACATAATTAAAATTAAATCTAAAAAAAACAGACGAAAATTAAAGACGCAAAAAGAGAAAAAGATCAAAAAAATATATCTTTCATAATTAAAGACAAAAAAGAGAAACATAATTAAAACACCTAAATTAAATCTAAAAAAAGAGAAAAATTAGATATCTTTCCTTAAATAAAAGAATACAATGAATAAAAGAGAATCTATTATTTCTTTAAATAAATATCTTGTTAGTTTCAAATGTATCACTTTTTTATATGTATCATCATATAACATATGTATTACCATTTCAAAAAAAGGGATAAAATGTAATTAATAAAATAATCGGGATTTTATGTAATATCACTTAAAATTCAGGGATTTATGTAAGTTACCTTTATTAAATAAATACTAAAAATTACACAAATACACAACTTATGTTTCCAATTGTACAAAAAATCCCAACTCCCTAAACATATTACAAAAATTCCAACATATACACAGAATGCTATGTACATGTCGGCTATGTTATTGTATATTAATAGGGAGAGAGAGTAAAGTAATTTAAAAAGTGGGAGAGAGTGTAATTACTTTCAAAAGGGTTGGTATTTATGTTATTTATACAATAAAATATGGTCCCAACTAATAAAAATCTTCCAGCCCATAATATCAGCGCAAGGAAAATAAAGGAAAAATTACCTAAATAAGCAACATAAGTTTCTAAACTTCTAAAAATCCCTCCACTTCTTAAAAATTACTCAAATCCCAACATTTCATATTTTTTATTAATTGTGAGATACAAGTTAACCCTATAACTAAAAAGGTGGCTCTTTACCAAAAAATACTCCATATCTCCTCTTTGAACGACGCAAAATCTGACCATTTTCTATCATCTTCTCCATCTGATTCAAAAAATTCAATCAAGGTAATTTCCCCCATAAAATCAGTTTTAACTTATTTAATTCATTTTTACATTTTTTTTTTTCAAAAAATTTGTTGCCACAAGTAAAGCTATCTGAAAGTTGAGTATTTTAGTAGAGAGATTTCTTCAATTTCACTTTTTTTTGCTCCATTGTTTGAATTATCAGCATGAATAGAGAGTCTGGACCTTCTTTTAGTCTTGGGGTTTCTCAATTAGAATATTTTAAAGAATCTCAAGAAGTTGTAAACTTTGTTCCGAGAGATTTTGACTATGAAATTGATGGTTTTCATGAAAATAGGTCAAAACATAGCAACGATCTCCAAACTATGAAGAAATTATGTCAAAAGATTGCTAAGAAGGACAAGAAAAAATAAAGTGGTTATAAGAAAAGAGGACACAATAGTACTGAAAGTAAAGCTCCCATCAAGAGAAGAAGAGTTGTTGAAGAAATTTTTAGAGATGAGCTTCTTAAGGTAATTGCATGTTCAGATTTGTTCAATTTTTGACCGAGATACATATTTTGTGATGGATGATACGTTTCTGATAAAATTTATTTTTTTATCCTGTGCTTTGTTGCTAATAATTTATATGTATCTTGTGATTTATTTTGATATTGTAACTAATATAACAAAAGATACAAGTTTCTTGTTATTAGATACATGTTATCTTGTCTTGTATCTATTGCTTCTTGTTAATGCTTTGATATATATCTATTGGTGTTTAAACTTGACTGAAAATTATATCATAAAAGATACAAGTTATGACTTCATAGATACATTTTATGTTAACCTGTATCTGACACTAACTGTTAATTGCTTGAAATGTGTCTAGTGTTGTTTAATTGTTATTGAAAGTCATATAACAAAAGATACAAGTTTCATGTCATTAGATACATGTTATGTTGTCTTGTATCTATGAGTTGTTGTTAATGATTTGATATCTATCTGTAGGTATTTAAACTTGAATGGAAATTATATTATAAGAGATACAAGTTATGAGTTGATAGATACATGTCATGTTAACTTGTATCTGGTACTAATTGTTAATTGTTTGAAATGTATCTAGTGTTACTTAATTATTATTCAAAGTGATATAATAAAAGATACAAGTTTTTAAATAGATACATATTATGTTGACTTGTATCTGGTACTTATTGTTAATTTCTTGAAATGTATCTAGTGTTGGTTTAATTGTTATTGAAAGTCATACAACAAAAAATACAAGTTAATACCTACATACATACATGTTGTATTAACTTGTTTCTAAAGTATGTTGTTATTAGAGTATTTGTTTTTATTGTAATGTCTTAATGTAG
>JAPEIP010000002.1:80778617-80793779 GCA_026120095.1 Capsicum chinense
AATATGAATATGAATATGTACATGTGTTGGCATAAAATAAACAATAACATCAACTTTATTTATTTAATTCATAGAAAATATATTGTTACTTTAAACTAATATAAAAAAAAATTATACTTAAATATAAAATCAACTTTTAAAAGTAAATCATTTATATTATACATTTTGAACTTTGATTTTCCAAGGAATAACATTCTGAAAGTTTTATAACTAATACGTACAATATCCGCGCGCGGGTACTATACTAGTTACTGCTAAAGCCAATTTCACTCAACAGACATTAGGAAAGTATTTTTGTTTTTTCTTCATTAGATTTTTGTCCTTTTTTTTCGTACAAAGTCTATTCTTGTTCCAATAGAATCAAAAAATCACTCTCTTAGTGAAATTTTCATTTTCAAGAATCAAATGAGAGATTCAATCTTTGATGAAAGAGAAGAGTTAATGGTTTAACCATTAGGTGGAATCCCAGAACTAAGAAAATCCCATTTCTTGAAACCCATTATTTCTTCCTTTGAGGGGTCGTTTGGTAGAGTGTATTAGCAAAAATAATGTATGTATTAATTAATGTGTATTATGAATACCTTATTTGGTACAATTTTTAGTCAATGTATAACTAATGCAGGCATTAGTTATACACTTTATTGTGTATTAAGGTGTGTATTACTAATACCACCCATTTTCTACGTATTAGTAATGCAAAGTCTTTAATACATGCATTAACTTATTAAATAACCTTAATACCCTTCAATTTCCCTCTCAAAATACTTCACCTTTCTTTTTCCCGCCATTTTAATTTGCAATAGTGAATTTTTTCAAAACATTTCACAATTTTTTTTCCACCATTTTAATCTACAACAATGAATAATTGATTTAAATAATTGTAACATATTTTTGCTTTGTTTCGAGGGTCTTTAAAAAAATTAAAAAAAAATTGAGACTATTTTTTTAATTTTAGGTCTTATATTTTATTTTTTATTTCGACTATGTTAATCCGTTGGCATAATATTTCATGCACAAAGACGAAGGTCTTGCAATTAATTCGAACCCTGTATATACTAGTTCAACAATACTAATTATATTTGAGATGACAAAGAAATTTTGTTGTAAAAAAGTGTATAAAATCAAAGAAAGGTATTTTTGTAAACAAACATTTCTTTTATAGAAATTATGTAAGATGTATTATTTCTTATACATCAAACCAAACAATGTATAAGAAATAATACATGCATAACTAATACAAGTATAAGTAATACAAGTATTACTAATACACTATATTTTGCATTGATCTTGCACACTCTACCAAACGACCCCTGAATGTCTAAATTTGAAGCTTCCTTCACTACCCTTTTCATCTGGTGGCCGTTAAAATTTCCCTTCAATAGTTGTAGGCATCAGCAGAACAAATGGAAGAATTGGGTTGCAAGTATGGAGTCTGTCGATCATTCTATATGGAAAGCTGCTGGTATTTATGATTCTATTATGGGTTCTGTGTATAAAGTTCATATAGATAAAGATTTGATTTTTGGGTTAGTAGAAAGGTGATGTTGTGAGACTAACACTTTTATGTTTCCGTGGGGTGAAGCTACTGTTACTCTTGAAGATATTATGATTTTGGGAGGGTTTGATGTTTTGGGTGGCCCTGTATTGTTCTCCCTTCAATCCCTGGAGTTGATAGAAATTGAAGAAAATATTGAAAAAGTGTGAAGGGACCTTGTCCGATTGAAGTCTGATGATCATAACAGGTGGTTGAATATTTTAATGGACAGTGGAAGGGATACTGAACTTGAAACTTTTTTGTCTCTTTGGTTATCAAGATTTGTATTTCCAGGTAATGAGTATGGTAAAATAGGTAGACATGTTTTCCCTATAGATGTTAATTTTACCAGAGGTACGCGACTAGCGCTTGCTCCAGTCGTTCTTGCTAGCATATATAGGGACTTGAGCTTGTTAAAACAGACTATGATAATGGCTTCAGCAAATGAGCCAAGTAGTAATAGAGACGATGGAGAGAGATTTAATATTCTAGAATTTAGTCTTTGGGCACCATTGTTTTTTGTTCAAGTTTGGGCCTGTGAAAGGTTGGTAACATTGCGGCCAGAACAGGTTGGAAACTACAATTGGTTAGTGGGGTGAGAATAGGACAATGGCACAATGTGAAAAATCCAAAGTGATTAATGTGAGGACTACTATTGGCTCGTCTACAAAGATGTTTCTATGGAGGCCATACACCTTGGCTTTGGAAGGTTGGTTAGTTCCCAAGCTTTATAAGGAAAACGGAGAGTGGACAATAGTTGAAAGGCGGCAAAATGTGGACCAAGAATTGGAGTTTTCTGTTCGATTTTTGAGGGTGTCTGAGCTTATTGGTTTAGACTGTCAAGAACATTATCGACCAAGTCGTGTAGCATTGCAGTTTGGATATGATCAAGACTTCCCTAAATAGATTACTCACTCATCTTCAGGTCCAAATCTCGCCTGGTACAACTATAGCAAGCCTATTGATTCTGATTTTAGTTTATACCATCCATCTAGGCTGTGTTAACTGAATATAACTATACAGTATTTGAAATGGTGTAGAAGAGATATATTATTTCTAGTTGATGCATTCAAAGGATCGTCTTATGGACGAAGGATTAAAAGAAGACTAAAATGAATTTCTAGCCTTTATGACTCTTTTATTTTTGCTCCAAAGCTAGAGCAGGTGAAAGTAGAAACTCTTATGATTGTGGTGTTCCTCCTAATCTATTGACTGGTTGTTAACAAAAACAAGTAGAGAATTACCCTGATATTCCTCCTAACTTTCCTCCCAAGTGTTGTGGGAAAAATGAACAGAGGGATTTGTCTATGGCTTTACACACAATGGCTTGCGACATTACACCTCTTGGTTTTGTGGTGAAGCATAATGTAGGAGAAAGAATTCACACATCCACGATGCACCTGACAACAATGAGAGTAGCAGTGTAGTTCTCTCCAAGTGGAATGAGGAAAATGACAAGGAGAATCTATCTATAGGTGTTTGTCAAACAGTGGCTTGCGACATTGTGCCTCCTGGTTCAGCAAAGAATCAAACTCACTGTGAACAAGCAATATTATTTCCAGGTAATGCATTCAAAAGATTGTATCATGGATGAATGAGTAAAAAAAGATTAAAATGGATTTCTAACTTTCATGATTCTCCTGGTTTTGCTCCCAAGTTAAAGCTGGTGAAAGTAGAAACTCCTAGGGATATTTGTGATGTTTTTCTTGATCTAGCGACTGAATGTCAACTAAAACAATTGGAGGATTACCCTGATGTTCCTCCTGGTTTTCCTCCCAAGTGTTGAGGGGAAAATGACAGGAAGAATTTGTCTATGGAGTTTTCAAAAACAATGGCTTATGACATTATGCCTCTCGATTTAATGGAGAAGCATAATGAAGGAGAAAGCATTTATGCATCCATTAATGAACATGACAGCAACGAGAGTAGCAATGTAGTTCCTGTTGGGTTTAATTGGTGTGAATGGAAAATGGAGGGACACAACCCTTCGAGTAAACGACATACTATTCTGAAAAAGGAGTGACTGTTTGGTCAGTTGTGATTGTTCAGAAAAGACATGTTTTTGAATTGACAGAAATGACTATTTCAAAATGATACACCTTTCTGATAAACCATTGCCTCCTTTCCGAAGAGGCACTACATGGCTATATAAACCTGTATTTTTTCCATAGGTTTTGTACAAAATTTTCTGCATAGAATAAAAATTTCTCTTGCTTCTAAAAACTCTGTGTGATCATCTCCCGTTGACTGAGTTCAAAGAAAACCATAACAATTAAGGTACCACTATAGTCTGGTTGTGAAGCCATTTTATCCTGGGAGAAAATTCCGCAACCTCGGGTACTTAAGGAGAAATATTTCCTTAAGGACACTTCGTGAATTCAAAGGACTTGGATTATTCTGCTTCATCTTTTCTAAAAAAAATAAAAAAAATAACACATTTCTTTGATAGTTCGTATTGAACTTGTGTTGAAGGTGTTAGAAAACTTCATAAGTTCTCTTGATTTAATCTTGATCTTATCTTGAAGTTGTTTTGACATATTACAAATTTTGTACCCTAAACAACAATCTTAAGGAAATAAATATAATCTGTATTGTTTTGGCTTCTGGAGATTAATGCTTTAAGTTTTCTACTCCGTTTGAACTTAACCAGTGATTTGAATTCATAAAAACTTCATCACAATTTCAAACGAAGTAGAAATCTTAAAGCATTAATCTCTAGAAGCCAAAACAATAAGTTAAAGGTCACTCGGTTAACGATTGGAAGTCATATAAAATTCATCGTTAAACTAGAAACTAGGGGTATTTAAAGTTGCTACAACTTTATTAGTAGGATTTTGATATACTAAAGTTGACTGTATTTTTTTGACAGGAAAATGACTACTAACAACCATGTGATGATGCTACAACGACTATGGCAGCAACTAATATTGCCACAACGAGTTGTACGAGTGTTCCGTAGGCAATGACACCAGCAGAGAAACTCAAAAATTCATGGGTGTTGATTTTAAAAGGTGGCAACAAAAGATTTTCTTCTATCTTACAATATTGTGTCTTCAGATATTTACATCTGAAGAAGCTCCAGAGGTGCCTGAAGAAACTTCGGACTAGGAGAAATTTGTTGTTATGGAGGTGTGGAAACATTCTGATTTCCTATGTAGGAATTACATTCTAAGTGGCCTCTAAGATGAACTATACAACGTGTATAGTGGAATAAAGACGACAAAAGGGTTGTGGGGGTTACTGGAAAGAAAATACAAGACTGAGGATAAAAGAATCAAAAAGTTCTTCGTTACCAGATTCCTAGAGTTTAAAATAATTGACAACAAATCTAGTATATCTCAAGTCCAGGAATTGCAAGTAATCATCCACGATCTCCTCGCGGAAGGTATGATTTTAATGAATACCTTAGTTGAACATGTTAAAAATTTTCTTAATGTTCACATAAACTTTATTGTAGGTATGGTTGTGAATGAGGCATTTCAAGTCGCGGCAATAATAGAGAAGTAACCACCTATGTGGAAGGACTTCAAGAACTACTTGAAACATAAGCGAAAGGAGATGGCAGTCGAAGATGTTACAGTAAGACTCACACTGAAGAAGACAATAAAGCCTTGGAAAGAAGTTCAAAAGGAAATTCTGCAATAAGTGGAGCAAATATTGTAGAAGACGACCACAACAACTCCAAAAAGCAAAAAATGTTGGACAGAAAAGCAATCAAACCAAAAAGAAATTTAAGGAAAAATACTTTAACTATGGAAAGGTTTTCCACAAGTCAACAGATTGTCGTGCCCCAAAGAAAGGGAAAAAGAAGGACCAAGCAAACATAGCTGAGTCCAAGAAAGAAATAGATAATCTATGTGCCATGCTGACTGAATGCAACTTGATAGGAAATCTTCGAGAATGGTGGATGGATTCCAGCGCCACCTGCCATATTTGTGCTAATAAGGAGTTATTTTCTACTTTTGATCCAGCTCAAGGCGAAGAAAAGATATAAATATCCAACTCCGCAACTGCAAAAGTTGAAGGAACAGGAAAAGTATGGCTGAAGATGACCTCAGGCAAAGTGTTGACTTTGAAAAATGCCCTATTTGTACCAGAGTTATGGAAGAACTTAATTTCTATATCACTTCTTGACAAAAATGGATTCAAATTTGTATTTGTTTCCCAAAAAATTATACTTAGTAAAGGAGAAGTGTACGTAGGAAAAGGCAACCTCAAAAAGGGCCTATTCAAAATGAATATAACGAATGTTGAAATCAATAAAAGTTTAGTTTCTTGTTACTTGAGTCTTATGATTTGTGGCATGAACGATTAGGACATGTCAATAACCAAACATTGCGAAAACTAATTAACTTAGAAGTTTTGCCAAACTTTGAGTGCAATAAAATAAAATGTCAAACGTGTGTGGAATCCAAGTATGCTAAGCATCCGTATAAGTCTGTTGAAAGGAATTCCAATCTCTTAGAATTAATCCATACTGATATTTGTGATATGAAGTCAACACTATCTTGTGGTGAAAAAAAGTATTTTATAACTTTTATTGACGATTACACTAGATACTGTTATATCTATTTGCTAAATAGTAAGAATGTAGTAATAGATGTGTTTAGGCAATATAAAATAGAAGTTGAAAATTAGTTAAAGAAAAAGATCAAAATTATAAGAAGTGATAGGAGCGGAGAATATGAATCTCTCTTTGTGCAAATATGTGTAGAGAATGGAATTGTCCATCAAACTACGGCCCCGTATTCACCTCAATCTAATAGAATTACAGAAGGAAAAACCGAACCTTGAAGGAAATAATAAAGGCCTTACTAATAAGTTTAGGTTTACCGTAAAACTTGGTGGGTGGGGGGGAGCTATCCTTACAGCTAACCGAATACTCAATAGAGTGCCCCATAGTAAGACACAATCAACTCCATATGAAAAATGAAAAAGAAGGAAATTCAAGTTAAAATATTTCAAATTGTGGGGGTGTCTAGCGAAGGTTCAAGTTCCTATGCCTAAAAGGGTAAAGATAGGACCTAAGATGGTGGACTGCGTGTTCATAGGATATGCTAAAAGTACTAAAGCTTGTCAATTTTTGGTTCATAAATCCTAACATCCGGATATCAATGACAATACAGTAATTGAATATGATAATGCTAAATTCTTTGTACACATTTATCCATATAAACTAGACATAAATAGTCTAGTGGGAGCCTAAACGACCTCGGGATGAACCAAGAGAGAATGTACATAATGATGAGAATCCAAGACATAGTACACATCAAAGAACTTAAACTTTATTTGGATAGGATTTTATAACATATCTCTTAGAAAATGAGCCTCAGACTTATAAAGAAGTGATGTCATCGTCAGACTCATCCTTTTGGAAATAGGCAGTCAATAGTGAGATTGATTAAATCTTAAGCAACTATACATGGAAATTGATTGACCTTCCTCCAGAAAATAAACCTTTAGGTTCTAAATGGATTTTCAAAAGGAAAATGAAGGTGGATGGTACTATTGACAAATACAAGGCAATACTTGTAGTAAGAGACTTCAAACAGAAAGAAGGCCTTGATTACTTTGATACATACTTGCCAGTAACAAGGATAACATCAATTCGAATGTTAATTGCCTTGATGGCAGTATATGGCCTTGAAATCTATCAAATGGATGTGAAAACAGCATTCCTGAATGGAGAATTGGAGGAAAAAATCTATATAGAACAACCCGAGGGTTTTGTGGTTCAAGGAAAGGAAAATAAAGTGTGTAAACTTGTTAAGTTATTGTATGGACTAAAACAAGCACCTAAACAATGTCATGAGAAGTTTGACCAAACCATGTTGGCAAATGAATTCAAGTTAAATGAATGTGATGAATGTGTATACATTAAAGACACTCCAAATCACTGAGTCATTATTTGTTTATCTGTGGATGATATATTAATCATCAATAGAGATATTTATAATGTAAATGCTACAAAATAAATGCTCGAGAGCAAGTTTTATATAAAAGACCTTGGAATTGTGGATGTGATTTTAAGAATAAGAATTCATAGAACTCCACAAGGGTTGGTATTGTCACAGTCTCATTACATCAAAAAGATACTTGATCAATTCAAGTATTTGGAATTTGGAATTGCCAAGACTCTATTGGATGTGAGTTTCGCACTTCAAAAGAATAAAGGTGAAAGTGACTTACAATTGGAGTATGCAAGAGTGTTGGGATGTTTAATATATATAATGAACTGTACACAATCGAACATAGCATGTGCTATTAGTAAGTTGAGTCGGTACATGAGTACTCCCAACAAAACCAATTGGATGGCAATGAAAAGAGTTTTGGGGTATCTTAAATACGCTCAAGACTATGCTTTGCATTATAATAAATATTCCGTGGTACTTGAAGGATATAGTGATGCAAATTGGATCACTGGATCAAATGAAGTGAAATCCATGAGTGGATATGTATTTACTATCGGCGGAGGAGTGGTCTCTTGGAAATCATCCAAATAAACATATATTGCTCGCTCCACAATAGAATCAGAATTAATCGCATTAGATAAAAATGATGAAGAAGAAGAATGGCTTCAAAATTTCTTGGAAGATATTTCTTATTGTCCCAAACTAGTGGCACCAGTATGTATACACTGTGATAGCCGAGCAGCAATAGGTAGGGCAAAGAGCATGATGTATAACGGTAAATCTCATCATATAAGACGGAGACATAATATTGTTAGAGAATTTTTCTCTAGTGAAATTATCACTGTTGACTATGTAATTTAAAGAATAATGTGTCGGATCAACTTAAAAAAGGCCTATCTAGAGAAAGAGTGGAGAGGACATCCAAGGGGACGGGTTTAAGGCCTAGTATAAGTCAGCATGGCGGTAACTCTACCTAGAAGACTGGAGATCCCAAGAGCTAGGTTCAAAGAGATCAAACAAAGTTGTGTCAGATAAGTTAAATATTGTTAATATACCCAACCCATTCTCATAATATACACAATGTTTAGTAAATAAGGATAAGACTTATGGAGTGAAGTCTTTTAATGATTATCTAAATTTGACAGATTTGACCAAATAGTTTAATCTATAGGATTGAACATTTAGAAATCACCTATGTGAGGGCAAAGTGGAAGCCACTTCAAGGAGAATGTTGGTAAAGGTCTATTCTTTAAGCTCTCATAAGACCGGGATGTGTTCATGGATGAAACGAATAAAACCGTGAGAAATATAAATGGTAAAAGGCTGGTTGTATGACATATATTGTCTAGGTGTACATTAAAACTCAATGGCTAAAAGATATCAAATCTATCGATTGACTGAGTGCATCCAATGAACGTTCACTACAAAAAGTTCAAAAGGAAACCCACTTATCCAGATGCAATCAATCTTTGCTTGATGATCACATACTTGTCCATAAAGCTTTATAAAAAATAGCCATTCTTCTTTCATATGGAGGATTGTTGGGTTCAATTGGTGTGAATGAAAAATGAAGGGACACAAGCCTTCAAGAAAATGACATATTGTTTCGAAAAATGGGTGACTTTTCGATCAGTTGTGACTGTTCAGAAAAGACATGTTGTTTCAGAATGGACAGATATAACTATTCAGAAATAATATACCTTTTCAATGAACCATTGCCTCCTTTCTGAAGAGACACTACATGGCTATATAAACCTGATTTTTTTCTACAGGTTTAGTACAAAAATTTCTGCATAGAAAAAATATTTTTCTTGCTTCTAAAAACTCTATGTGATCATCTCCCGTTGAGTGAGTTCGAATAAAATCATAACGTTTGAGGTACCGCTACAGTCTGGTTGTGAAGCCATTTTATCATGGGAGGAAAATTGCGCAACCTCGGGTACTTGAGGGAAATTATTTCCTTAATGACAGTTCGTGAATTTGAAGGACTTGGCTTATTCTGCTTCATTTTTTTCCTTAAAATAAAAAAATAAAATAATAAACTTCTTTGATAGTTCATATTGAACTTGTGATGAAGGTTCTAGAAAACTTCATAAGTGTTCTTTATTTAATCTTGAACTTGTGATGAAGTTGGTTTGACATAATACATATTGTGTACCCAGAACAACAGTTCCTCCCAAGCGCATTGGGGAAAATAACAAGGAGAATGGTGGTTTCCAAATAGTGGCTTGCAACATTGTGCCTCCTGGTTTAATGGAGAAAGATAAGGTAGGACAAAGTGCTTACACATCCACTGATGCACATGACAACAATAAGACTAGAAGTGTAGTTCCTCCCAAGTGTGTTGTGGAATATGACACACAATTTATATATGGGGATTTGTCAAACAGTGGCTTGTGACTTTGTGCCTCCTGGTTCAACGGAGAACCATTCTGACTGTGAACATGCCAGAATTGAGAGTAACAGTAGCATAGCCGGTAATCTTGTGATCAACAAGCAGGAAAAAAGGGAAAAAGCCAGCTGTGATGATCTTATAAAGGTCATAGAAGCTCATGTTAGTAGGCTCGAGAGACAAGCTTCTTCACTTAGAAGATGCTAGATGTGGTTTGCTTGTTCAGAGTAGCTGTTTTCAATTTCTTGTTTACCCTCTCTTTTGTTTAGCTTTCGCTACTTGAATACTCTATTTCTGGTTTTTGCAGTAAGGGTTGTTTGCACTGTTGTTGCATAGTTATTAAAGTTCTATGAGTCCTTTGTAAAGATCAAATTAAATTATTCTTGTTTCATCACTGGTGTAAAGGAATGCCTCATTTTCTTGTTGCTTAATTACTTCTAATAGGTTTAGTGCTAAAAAGCTTAGAGACATGTCTAAAATTTGAACCCAACATGTTATATTTTGTTTTGTTGTTGATTTTTTAAAGTACAATCTTATTGGAAAAACTTCCTTTTCTTTTATTTTATTTAAATGGGAAACAAGGAGGGGATTATAATGTGGAATCGAACCCTCACCAACAAGGTGGGAGTTCCGGTAGCCAACCAACTGAGCTACTAAGGTTCCCTAAGAAACTTCTCCCCCTCGTTCAAATTAAGGAAAACTTCGTTAATTATGCAACTAACTATTTCATCGGAATACTAAATAATAAGCTAAACAATAGTTAATCATCACCCCTCATCCTAGATGTTGCTTGGTCATGAAACACAAAGACCGAGGAGTTTGGTGGGATGGATGAGATTACATATCCATCCCACCACCCTTAACTAGAAGTCTCAGTTTCGTGCTATGAGAAACGAAACCCTCAATCCTAGGGAGTGCTTTCCCTTTTAATGATTCCTATGCTACCAAGTTTTGATTAGTCGAGCTAGTGGGTTCCAAATACCAGATGAAAAACGGAAAGACCGGCTTGAACTAGTGACCTTAAAGAAAGGAAGTTCTATTATATTTCCTAACCTAGAAAGGATTTGATTCCCTAACCTGTAAACAAATCCAAAATATTGTAGGAGTATGTTATGTCCATATAAATAAATTAACTTATTTTATACATACTACTTTATCTGGTTTTTCTAGTTGTTATTAAGAGTCTGGATAAAATTGCTTGGCGTTTTATGCAAATATGAAATATGATTTATTTATTCTGATATATTTGAACTGGTAAATCCCCCTGAGATGAAGAAATACATCAAGATTTGGTCGTTGCTATGAAGGAAACTCAATAATTGCTTTAGGTTAGAGTTCAAATTCTTAGTGCGATAGTACTTTAGTAATTTTTTTGAATCCCCTTATATAAATTTTTCGCTCTGCCACTTTTTAATAGGAATATTCTTAAATGGCTACAAATGAGATAGATGTTATAGACAAGATGGATAGAGATGAGGTCTGAACTTTCGTGAAGAAAGTACTAATGCACAGAGTTTTATTAATGGTAATTTCAACACAAAGATGGCTGCTGGCTCATTTTACATACAAAAATATCGGAAAGCGCCCCTAGGGGAAAATGCACATTTTATTTGCATAGGGGAAGAAACCATATGTAGTGGTTGGCATTGGTGTCTGGGCCAAAAAGGGTGCCGATTCTAGAGAATAGCAAGATAGTTTGTTAGAAAAGCTGAATCATTGATTCACAAGCAGAAAGATCAAGGGAATAAAATTCACCCAATGAAAGTTCTCAATGAGGCTTATTTTAACCTGAAATGTCAAGGTTCTTCACAGCTTGTATTTTGATATTAACTTGTGATATTGTACATGCAGTTGACATTGGAGATAGCTGGTTCGGTGTTATAAGAGGAAGGATAATTGTTTACAAATCCTAAATTCTGCAAAAAGGATTCAGTTGTCCATTTCAGTTAGGGAATGGTTATAAAGGCTGATGATCCAAGTGTGGCACGAGAAATTAAGGTTCCAGTAAAAATGGGATGCAATAGTGACGGGATAAGATGGATTGTTTGATAATGTTCGTGACATTGAGTTGGAGAAATTTGTATGCGACGGGCTAGTGGATTTGGACAAACTGGGAATAATTTCGAAGATGTTAACATGGATGATTGCCGAATATCTACTGCATAATTCAGAAAATGAAAGGATTAATACACCTTTTACTAGAGAGTGCTCCAAAGTTGGCAAAGTTCATCTTGGTGGTAAGTGTGATGAAAGTATAGTGATAGTTGCACATCTTTTGCCTCTATAGTTTGATTTAGAAGTTTAGGATTAATGGAGTGCGCTGATCGATGATGTAACCACAAAGAATGTGTTTTCTTGGTTTTTATAGAATATTTTCAATTTCGTACTTAGAGAATGCAGATGCTTCAGGTCTTAGAGAGAACTTCCCATCGTAATGAGCCCTACACTATGCAAAATTTTAGTCGAACCTGTTACAGTTTTCAATGCAGAGAAGAAAAGTGAGAAAGATCTAAATGTACAACTAAACCAGTGATGAAGCATTATAATTAGCTGAGATAGTTATAATTCCTTCCACTAGTTCAATCAAATTGTCTTAGCAAGAGAATAGTGAGACAGTAACATTATCTAAACTCACTTGTAACTAGGCAATAGAGAATGTTAAGTCCTTAGTTTTGATGATTGGCAAACTATATGTCGATTGTATGTTGGGACCTATTTCCTAGAGTTTTTGAGATGGCAGAGCTGCCACGAATTAGGGAACAGGTTGGACTCACCTATCAATGTCACGGTCAATAGTCACAACTGATACAAAGTACAAAAGTTGGTGGAAAAAGTTGCTGCGACCATTTTTCCTTGGGATCTCTCCTAGGTTTTCTTGTTACACACTATATATTGCTCATCTTCCTCAATAAGAAAACTAGCACTTCCATATCCTTACAAAAAAATATCTTTCTGAAGTGGTGAATCAAAAGACTGTTGTTGCAATAGGGAACTGATTGTTCATCGAGTTGTATCTCTATTTTCTTGTTGTACTTGAGTGTTTGTTCTTTGGTCTTAAACGTCTACCTACATTAGCTTTTAAGGTGCAAACCTTTCATTGTAATCATCTAGAGTTAGGTGATTGTTCAAGCTAGAGTTAGCTTGTGGAGTCAGCAGCTACAGGGTGAAGCAGTAGAGCTACTATTTGAGTTTCCTTGTAATAGAGTTGTTACTAGGAAACAAGGGATTAGGAGGTTAATCCTTGAAGTCTATATTCAAGAAGTTTCTTAAGTATAGTGGAGCGTAGAAATCCTGAAGGCAGGTCGTGGTTTTTCTCCCTTGAGCAAGGAGTTTCCACGTAAAAACCTTATGTCTTCTACTTACTTTATTCCTGCACTTCTTGATTTATATATATCTCAGTTCTTGTTGTGTTATGTGAGTGTAGGTCCCTGAGCTAAGGAGCAACCCTCTCCAACTCTTCAGAGAAAAATTGATGACCAAAATTGATGACCAGCACATCTGTAGTTACCATATGTGCTTCCACTTAATCATTGCTAATCTGCAAACTCATTTAGCGGTACCAATACTTGAAAATTTTTCATATCTACCCTTGCTCTTAGTTGATTACGATCCTCACTGGAAAGTTCAAAACTATCAGGCAAATTGAGCTTACAACCAACTGCAATCATCTTCTTTTAACGGGGATTAAGATTGTAACCTCAGTAAAGTTCAAGTAATATCAATATGTACCTGATGGTACACTATGAATCTCATGAATGTCATATTTTGTTGTTTTAGTTCCATCACAAGTTCATCTGTTTAACGTTAACAGGTAGCATATTGAAATTTTATTCCTTTATCGGGACTTAGAAATAAAAGCTCATGTACGTAGAGTTTAAGTAATATAGTACGTGTTGTGTTGAATCCTTAAGTATTGTATTAAATGATTAATAGCGATGCAAATTCAAGTTTTTTCTATAAAAAATAATACCCCCCGCTCCCCCAAAAAAGGAAAATAATGAAGTTATTTTTGTAAAATGTTCTTGTCACGACCCGAACTGGGGCCTGGCTGTGACGGACATTCCAAACCATGAAGGCCCCAAACGCCCTTCTCTACTTGTAATCATGTACAACATTCATATAATAAAATAAAATACGGAAATATAATCGAATACAGAAACATGGTCATACTTTAAATTTAATTTAACAATGAAGGATGAAACCCCAATATCAACAAAACAACATCTGAACCAGTCTGCAAAATCTCTACTACATCTAAAAATAACAACTATCTGAAAACTGGGACAAGGCCCCCAGTAGACTAAAACCATAACAAGTAACATAATCTGAAAGACATAGGCCTTCTGAAATAAAGAAGGCTCACAACTACATACATCGCTGCTGTCTAAAAACTCTGTGGCTTAGCAAAACCTCTGAACTGAACTTTAAACCCTAGGAGGTACGGGGTCAATAAAAATGTACTGGTACGCAGAGCAAATCCAAAATAATAATTTGTATTCAACATATATGGGAGCAATTTAAAACAGTTCATAAACATATCAGATAGTAAGAAATCTCATGGGCATTTTTGAAAGACTCTGTAAAATCATCTGAACTCTGTGACACTCTTTATTTTACTTCTGTGCTAAGTGGTATACCCTACAATTCTATAATTCAATGGGCTATATGGAATCTTCTATTAACTCAGTAGCCAAGCCCCCAACCCAAGTGTGCCGCAAGGGTTGGAGTCTCTGAATCTACTATGCCACACGACCATCGCCAGCGTACAATAATAATCTGCCCGTATCGGTAAATACGTTTTAAGCTAAGAGTTACTTGAACTCAACCCTTCTTCGGGTAACCACCTAACCCTCTTTATGCCCATTTTTAACTCTTTAAAACATGCATTCTCTAAAAACAAATTCTGAAAACATTCTCTGAAGACATACTCTGAAAACATACTCTGAAAACATACTATGTTATGGCATACATGCTTATGGTATCGTCATACCATTGACTTCCAAGTCACATCTTTGAGCCATTATTAGCATATTGGAATCTCTGTTTCCAAAACATAAATTTAGGACCACCATATCAATAAATCAATTCGAAGCACTCTTTCCTTAAATACTCATGTAAACATGTATGCAACTCTCTTTGACAACATTTCAAATGATACAAGGTGGTCATGTCAAAATTCTAAATCTTATGCAAATCTTTCTCTCTTTAACAAAACATATTTATATCAAGAAAATTGCTCTCAAAATCTCTAAATCATGCTCAAAATACCATGGCATTTGAGTAAACTATTTTCAATTCATAAATCATGCATATCAAATCATTCA